>PVIW01000101.1:470874-817513 GCA_004026585.1 Noctilio leporinus | reverse complement strand
CCGCCTGCCACCTGGCAAGGCAGGAAGCATTTGTGGCATGCTGCCATTCTGAACTGTCTCAGAGACTTGTGGTAAGATTTCAACCATGAAGTATGAAGGCAGTGCCATTATTGGGCAAATACAGTCCCCCAGGCTTAGAGGGCTAATTTGGTAAGATACGAACTCCAGTTCTGACAGATGCACAATGGATAAGGGTTTTCTTTCAAACACACGTGGGATTATAAGAGAACATTCCTCCTGTCTGTGCACATTGCTCCTTTGTATATGGAAGCCTCTGAAGACCCCACCATGAAACAGATACGTGCACCATAAACTGATGTCTTTCCTCAGACTTAACTCACTCATGTTGCATCATGACACCCTTCAGGATTGCGATAATTATAAAAATTAAAGCAACCATAATTGTATCAAGTGCTCATCACATGTCAGGCACTATGCTAAGTGCTTTTCAAATATGTCATTTTATATATTTCAATAATCCTGTGTGATATGTAATGTTGCTGTGTGATATGTAATGTTTTTTAAGATGGGGAAACTACAGCTTAAAAATGAAGTGAATAGCAGAGTTGGGTTTCTCACCCATAGAAGGGTCTCCTGGAGCCATATGAGGGGAAATGGACTTTAACATTTACTGTGAGAGCAAGTTTTTCCTTTTCCAAAACCCAAGTCTGCCATCAGCTCCGCTGTGAGGCTTCTCTTAGCACTTCAGACAAATAGACTGCTTTCCCCATGGAGCTACTTTCATTGTTCCTCATCACCCTGCACTTAGATATATTTTCAGATGTTTAACTTTTTTCTACTTAATTGCAAGCTTTTTAAAATACCTTGTTCATCTTTGGGGAACCCAAGAAATCTGGTTATTGTATGTTATTATTTACAAGGATTGCTGGGCAGGATATAAATACCTTCCCCAAAACTAGCAACAATAACAACAACAAAATCAAATAAACACAAAACTAAGCAAGGGGTGCTGCATGAAACAAACATTATAAATGCTTTCATCTTTAAATAACTAAAATCCCATTATAAAGTCCTTATTGCTCGAATAGACAATGTCTGTATTTGTCTCCATTTTCACAACCTAGCAGAGAGCTTGTCACTGAGTAGATAGTCAATGAACACTTGCTGAACAAATGAGTGAATCAATGAAGGCATAAACCATCTTACGTAGAAATTAGGATTTTTTTAAACATCATACATACAGTAAAAGAAGGAACACAACCTTACCGGAGTCACTGGCATATAATCAACAGTCACAAGATTGATGATGAACATTGATTTTAAGAAAATGTTTCAAATACATTTTCTTGCTCTAAACTGGGAGTCATCATGTTTTCGGAACCTTGAATTGGCATGTGTCTCCTGTCACTTGATGGGGCAGTGCAGAGAGCATGGGACATCAGGAGGACTAGCTGGGCAGATGAGCTTCTATTTGGTACAAACAGGGAATCAGAAATATCTGTCCTGACACTCATGGATCTGCAGGGAGGGGCCAAGATTGACAGAATTTCGAAATCCTGAGCTGGGGCTGGGAAACACACACACCAGATGCACTGAAAGGAACCCTTTTGAAATGAACCTCAAACATAAAATTTTCAAGTTCAAAAATATGAATTAGGGGGAGAGAAATATAAATGAAAAAAGAAATTATTCTCCTCTGCTTTAGAAGCATGGAATATCTTGAAGTGTTTCTCAAAGTGGGGTCTGAGACCAACAGCATCAGCACCACCTGGGAGCAGACTCTCAGGCTTGCTAGGCCTATGGGATTAATCACTTTGGGGGTGGGGCTCAGTCTGAATTGGAAAAAGTGCTGCTGAAGCATGTGCAAGTTTGAGAACTATTGCTTTATGTCATAAACTTTGTTTATCAAATTTAGTAGAGAACTTGGTTTTCAATATTTTTCTTCAATTAAAAAAGATAGAGCTGTACTTATTAGCATTCCTATAAAATATACAAAGCCTTTTTATTGAATTGGATACTATCCTTTGCATAGATTCTCAGAAGGAGCCTATTAAGTAGAAAATGGCTCCTCTACCCATTTCACAGATGAGCAAATGAAGGCTCAGTGAGGTGAAGTCCCATGATGCTAATCTTAACCCCAGAGCTCATGTAATTCTGACTCACAGAACATGTCATTCACTTGCAGTCTTTGAAGAACAGAGCCCAAATGGCCAGGAGAACATCCAGAGTTGTGGGTCTCACCCATGGGTTTTGGGTATCATGTCATTTCCCTGCAGGAGCCACCAGGGAATGCACACTCTGTTCACACCTTGGCATAGCGTCAGTCACAGGACTGTACTCACATCTGCCTTCCCCATTCTGCACCCCGCTGGCAGAGCTGGGTTAAGACTCATCTTTGCATCCTTAATGATGAGCAATGAGAGGAGCAAAACCATCAGTCTCTCTTTGGCTTGAGAAACCCAATTTAGGCATTGGATACTCTTTCTACAAGAGGTGCTCTCACAATAAAAGACTAAAAACACCCATCAAATGCTTCACTTTTTCTGAAGCAACTCATTTACTCTTTAAAACACCCAGCATTCATGTTACCATCCAACAGGTAAGGGAACCAAGGCACAGAGAAGGTAAATGACTTCTGCAACATCACACAGCGAGGGAGTTGCAGAAGAGGAACTTGAGCCTATCAGGCCTGCTCCAGAGCCTTGTTGCCACCACAATGACCAGCCAACACCATGGCTACATGGAGGATGATGTGAGAATCAGAGACTGAACCAAACAACTCTGAAGGAATAACTGGTGGAAGTGAAATGCCAAAGATTTAAAATTCAGGCTTGTAGTGACTAAAGGAATTAACTTTTTTAAATATGAGAATTCCTAGAATTACTCTCTTAACAACTTTTCATGTCACACAGCAGTGCTAACCATTGTCATCACATACATTATATCTCAAACTATGTTTTTTTTTGATTCTACATACAATTGAGATCATGTAGGACTCGTCTTTCTCTGACTGGCTTATGCATTGTGCATAATGCCATCAAGGCCCAAGGTCCATCCCTATTGTTGCAAATGCTAGGATTTCCTCATTCTTCATGGCTCAGTAACATTTAATTGTGTGGTTTATGTATGTGTATTTTCAACTTCTTTACCCATTCATCTATTGATGGATATTTAGGTTGCTTTCATGTCTTGACTGTTGTGAATAATACTGCTATGAACATAGGGGTGCAGGTATCTTTTTCAGTTAATGTTTTGGGGTTTGTTATTTTTTTTTGGATAAATACCCAGAAGAAAAATTGCTAAACCATATGGTAGCTCTATCTTTAATGTTTTGAGGCTCCTCCAAACTGCTTTTCATTATGGCTGTACCAATTTACAATCCACCAACAGTGGACAAGGGGTCCCTTTTCTCCACATTCATACCAGCACTTGTTATTTCCTGTCTCCTTTTTAAAAAGTTTTATTGTATTTTTTCCGTTACTAATCTTATGCGTGTAAAGCCCCTTTCCCCATGCAACCATGTCTGTGAGTCCTTTTTCCTTTTTTGGTCAATCCCTCTTTCTTGATAATAGATATTCCAATGAACAGGTGTGAGGTGATAGCTCATTGTGGCTTAATTTGCATTTCCCTAATAACCGAGAATGTTGAGCATCTTTTCATGTGCCTAATGGCCTCTTCTATATCCTTATTTGAAAAATGTTTATTCAGGTCCTTTGCCAGTTTTTAAATTGGGTTATTGATTGACTGATTGATTGCTATTAAGTTGTATGATTTCTTTATATATTTTGGATAGTAACCCCTTATCAAGTATATGATTTACAAATGTGTTTTTTCCATTCCATAGGCAGCCTCTCCCTCCATTCATGGTTTCTTTTGCTGTATAAGAGCATTTTAGTGTGTGGTCTCACTTGTTTATTTTTTATTTTGTAGCTGGTGCTTTAGATGCCATATCCAAAAAATCATCACCAAGATTCATGTGAAGGGGTTTTATTCCTGTTTTCTTCTAGGAGTTTATGGTTTCAGGTCTTACATTTAAATCTCTCATCTATTTTGAGTTAATATTTGTGAGTGGTGTAAGATAGGAGTCCAGTTTCACTCTTTTACATGTGATTGATTATCTGTTGTTCTGTTTTTAATGCCAATACCGTATTTGTTTGATGACCAGAGCTTTATAGACTATCTCGATAGGTCTGGCAAGAAGGCAAAGGAGTAAGTGGAGCTACACCAATCTCCTCCCAGGTTGCATCTGGAATTACTGTTATGGAGAAAAAAAAACAGCTGGAAAGAAGTCCTATAACCACAGACAGAACATAAGAGGGTGCTTCACCACAACGTGACTGGTGGGAATCATGGAAATGCGAGAGGGCTGGACCCCCACTGGAGGCAGCCCCGGAAGGGACAGAGCCGGGCCCCACCTGAGAAGGGTGGGTCTAGTCCCCCAGCTGGGTGCCTCAGCCTCCAGTAACATGGCGGAGAGCAGAGTAGCATCCAGCTGAGAAGGGCAGAAAGCTGTGGTTTACTAGCCTGAGAGAGCACTAGGGACAGAGAACTACTAGGGTGACTACAACGAAAGTACAATGGCACCCACCTACCCTGGGCTCCAGCGGAGGGAGGGCAGAGGACTGGAGACACATGGGGAGAGTCTGCGGCAGCGGGAAAAGTGGGGGATCCTGGTGCTGACTCACCGCCCCCACCTCCGGGGGACCGCCCTGCGCCCAGCGGCTTCCGCTCTCAAGGGTCCTCATAGCCCCGCCCACTGGAAGCCATCTGCCCCGCCCAGTGGTGCCTGAGCCTGGCGCCTGATCGCAATTCTTTTAGACTTACATCTAAATAAATGCTCCCTCCCTGCCGTTTCTGAGCATAGAGATAATAGTTGGCACCTGAAGAGGCATTTCTTGCCCAGCAGCGCCTGGGATGGGCAGCTGATCACAAACTTTCTGACTTACAGCTGTGTCAGTCAGTCAGCTCTGTGCAGTGGTGTGTGAGTCTGGTGGCTGATCGTGGATCATTGGTTCGCAACTGAGTTGGTCTGTCCTGCCCAGTGGTACCTGGGCCTGGTGGCTGATCACAGACTCATTGGATTACAATTGAATCTTTCAGTCTAGCCCAGTGGCCCCTTAGCCTGGCAGCTGATCACAAATATATTGGGTTATAATTGGATCTTGCTGCCTAGCCCAGTGGTGCCTGAGCCTGGCAGCTGATCACAGATTCACTGATTTACATCTGAATCTGTCCCACCAAGCTGCATCTGAGCTGGTGGTTGATCCACTGGATTACAATTGAACCTCTCTGTCTAGCCCAGCAGGGCCTGAGTTTGGTAGCTGATTCACTGATTTACAACGAAACCCATCCGTCACCCCAAGCTGCATTTGAGCCTGGTGTGGATCACAGATCGATAGGATTACAATGGAATCAATCCTTCAGCCTAGCAGTTTCCTAGTCTGGCAGCTGATCACAGTCTGATTGGATTACAACGAAACCTAAAAATGGGGAGAAAAAGAAACAGTCCATCACTGAAGGGAAAGGAGGAATCCTCAGAAAGATCACTAAATGAAACAGAGGCAAGCAAGCTATCAGATATGAAATTTAAAATAATGATGGTAGAGAAGCTCAATGAGCTCAGTGAGCTCAAAGAAAACTACAAACAACTCCAGGGGAACTACAAAGAACTCCAGGGAAGCTACAAGGAACTTACTGAGAACTATGCCAGTGTTAAAAAGGACATAGAGACCACCACTAAGAGCCAGAGGGAAATGAAGAATACAATTTCTGAATTGAAGAATATAGTAGAAGGAATCAATAGCAGGCTAGAGGAAGCAGAGAATCAGATCAGTGAGCTGGAGGACAATGTGGAAAAATATTCCAAGGCAGTGCAACAGAATGAAAAAAGACTGAACAAGAATGAAGAGGTGTTAAGAGAGCTGCAGGACAACATGAAACATAATAATATCCATATCATAAGGATACCAGAAGGAGAAGGAAAACAAGGAATGGAAAATCTTGGAGAACTTCAAGAAGGATATGGACAGCAACACACTAATAGTAGGGGATTTTAATACCCCATTATCAACAATGGACAGATCTTCCAAACAAACAAAAAAAACACCAAGGATGTTGTGGCATTGAACAACACTCTAGAGGAAATGTACTTAACTGATATATACAGAACCTTTCACCCCAAAGAAGCAAAATACATATTCTTTTCAAATGCACATGGAACTTTCTCAAAGATAGACCACATGGTAGGTCATAGGGCAAACCTCCACAAGTACAGGAAAAATGAAATACCAAGCATCTTCTCAGATCACAATGCCTTGAAACTAGAAACCAACCTCAAGGGAAAAAACCAAAAACATGCTAACTCATGGAGACTGGATAACAGGCTTTTAAGTAAGGAATGGGTCAACAATGAGATCATAGATGAAATTAAAGTTTCTGGAAACAAATGACAATGAATACACAATAGCCCAAAACCTATGGGACACAGCAAAGGCAGTCCTCAGAGGGAAATTCATAGCAATACAGGCCTACCTAAAAAAGGATAGAAGAACCTAACCATAAAGTTGCAAGAACTAGAGGAGCAACAACAAATGAAGCCCAGAGCAAAATAGAAGGAAGGAAATAATCAAGATCAGAGCAGAATTAAATAACTTAGAGACTAAAACTGCAATTCAAAGAATCAATAACTCCAGGAGCTGGTTCTTTAGAAAAGTAAACAAAATTGGCAAACCTTTAACCAGACTCATGAAGAAAAAGAGAGAGGGGACCTAAATAAATAAAATAAAATAAATAAAATCAGGAATGACAGAGGAGAAATCACAACTGATACCTCATAAATACAAAGGATTGTAAGAAATTACTACAAACAACTATATGACAATATGGCAACTTGGGTGAAATGGACAAATTTCTGGAAATGTATAATCTACCAAAACTGAATCCAAAAGAAGCAAAAATCCTGAATAGGCCAATAACAACTAGTGAAATTGAAGAAGTAATCTAAAGTCTCCCAAAGCACAAGAGCCCCAGACTGGATGGCTACACAGGCGGACTTTACTAAACATTTAAAGAAAAACTAACTCCTATCCTTCTCAACCAATTCTAAAAAATTCAAGAAGAGGGAAGACTCCCAAACTCTTTCTATGAGGCCAATATTATTGTAATCCCCAAACCAGGTCAAGACACAACTAAGAAAGAAAGCTACAGGCCAGTATCTCTGATGAACATAGATGCTAAAATTCTCAACAAAATATTGGCCAACCGGATTCAGCAGTATATTACAAAGATCATATACCATGATCAAGTGGGTTTCATCCCAGGGATTCAAGGATGGTACAACATTTGCAAATCAATAAATGTAATATACCACATCAACAAAATGAAAGACAAAAACAGTATGATCATATCAATAGATGCTGAGAAAGCATTTAATAAAGTATAGCAACCATTTATGATACAAATGCTCAGCAAAATGGGGATAGAGAGAGCATGCCTCAACATAATAAAGGCCATATATAAGAAACCTGAAGCCAACCACATATTCAATGGGCAAAAACTAAAAGCTTTCCCCCTAAGATCAGGAACAAGACAAGAAGGCTGACCACTTTCTCCACTTCGGTTAGAATATCTTGAAATCAGGAAGTATGATGTTGCCTGCTTTGTTCTTTCTTAGGTTTTTGTGGTTCCATATAAATTTTAGAAGTGTTTTCTCTTTTCTATTGTACTTCTTTTAAAAATCCCATTTGAACCTTGATAGAGATTGCACTGAATTTATGATGGTTTTGGTAGTACTGACATTTTAACAATAGTCTTTTAACTCTTGAACACAGGATGCCTCTCCACTTATTTGTGTCTTCTTTCATCAGTGTCTTCTAGTTTTCAGAGTAGAGGTCTTTCACCTCTTTGCTTAAATTTATAGCTAAGTATTTTGTTGGTTTTGGTGCTATTCTAAATGGGGCCAATTTCTTTTATTTCTTTATGAGAAAATTTGTTGTATGGTATAGAAGAAACATTACTGATTTAATTTTAATTTTGTATTCGGCAATTTTACTGAATTTGTTGATTATATCTAACAGTTTTTGGTTCAGTTTTTAGGACTCTCTCTATATAAAATCATGTCATCTGCAGACAGAGACCATTTTTCTCCTTCCTTTCCTTTTTTTTTTTTTTTTAATTTTTATTGTTGTTGTATTACGTCCTTCCCCTTTTTGCTCCCTTCTGTCCCCCTCCCCACCCACCCATTCCCCCCAAAGTCAATCCCACCTGTTGTCCATGTCCATGGTTCCTTTATACTAGGTTCTTGTCTAAGCTGCTCCCCTTTCTTGCCTCTGCCTCTCCTTCCTTTCCAATTCTGATATCTTTTATTTTTTCCTTACGTGATTGCTTCAGCTGGAATGTCTATTACTATGTTGAATAGGGATGGTGAGAGTGGATACTCCTGTCTTGTTCTTGATGGTAGAGAAAAAGTTGTCAACCTTTTCTGAGTATGATGTCATCTGTGGGCTTATCATATGTGACCTTTATTATATTGTAATGTGTTTTTATGCTTAAGTTATTAAGACATTTTTTTATTATGACAGATGTCAAATGCTTTTCTGTATCTATTGAGAAGATCATGATTCTTCTTCCCATTCTATTAATGTGAAGTATCACATTGATTTGCATATGTTGAACAAGCCATCCTTGAATCTGAGCGATAAATCCCAGTTGATCATGGTAAATGATCCTATTAATATACTGCTGTATTCAGTTTGCTAGTATTTTACTGAGAACTTTTGTGTATATAGTTATTAGAGATTTTGATTTTCTTTTCTAGTAGTATCCTTCCTGGTTTTAGTATCACAATAATGCTGACTTCTTAAAATAAGTTTGCAAGTGTTCCTTCCTCTTTGACTTATTTTGTTTTGAAAGAGTCTGAGAAAGATGAGTGCTGATTCTCCTTAAGTGTTTGATAGCTTCATCAGTGAAGCCACCTGGTTCTGGACTTTACTTAATTGGGTAATTTTTTTGTTTACTGATTCAGTCTTCTTACTAGTAATTGGTCTATTCAGATTTCATATTTCTTCCTGATTCAGTCTTGGTAAATTGTATGTTTCTTGAAATGTTTCCATTTTCTTCTAGACTGTCCAGCTTGTTGGTGCCTAGTTGATCACAATCGCTTCTTATAATACTTTGAATTTCTGTAGTATCAGTTATCTTCTTTTTCATTTATAATTTAGTTGATTTGAGTACTCTCTCTTTTTTTTCCTCCAATAGTCTAGCTAAGAGTTTGTTCATTTAAAAAATCTTTTCAAAGAACCATTTCTTAGTTTGGTTAATTTTTTTCTATATATTTTTTCATGTTGTATTTTACTTATTTCTGCTCTAATCTTTATTATTTTCTTTCTTTTGCTCACTTTGGGTTCAGTTTTTTCTTCTTTTCTAGTTTCTTAAGGCACCAAGTTAGGTTATTTATTTGGGGTCTTTTTTGCTGATTTTTTTACATGTAAGGTTTTGGACTATATTCTTCCAGTAGTTTTTCCTATACACACATATATTTAAAATATACTTAAGACTATACTTTGTAGTTTGTGTTCTGCCTTTTTCCTAAACAACTGGACATATACATATCATTAAAATTTCCCCAAAACATTGCTTTACCTCCCTTAAAAATCTTGTATTTATATTGGTTTTGCTCCAAAGTGCATTTGTTATATACCAAAAACATCAATGGGGCTATCTTAAACAGTTTATTTCTTAATTGGCAATGCCAGCCAATTTTTTAAAATGGGCCAAGGATGGAAAGGGATGAAATCCTAAGAACAGAATTCAGAAAGACATGATGAAAACATAGACTTGCCTATAAATAATTTTCCCTATGCTATATTTCATTCTGAAATAGAGGCATACACAGAATATTGATTCAGGAATGATGACGTTTCCTTCCATCTAAGAGATGGCTACTGAGAGAGAGAGGAATTCTTACTGTGCTCCAAATATTGTAACTTTATTTTATAGATCATGGAATTTTCACCCATCATTTGGCATGTGCAGCAGACATGGTGTCTTCTCAGGTTCCTCTAGCTTATAGTGCCATTCCTCTTTCTTCCTCTCTGTTGCCTGTTCCATTTGTGCCACCTATTAAGAGTTCATTGTGCCTGGGTCTTGGGTGCCTTAGCAGAGAGGACACTTGGAAGTCTTTTTCGTTTGTTTCTTAATGTAGTCATTTATTGCTATGAACTTTCTGCTTAGATTTTTTTTCTTTTGACACACAAAGTGATATTGACAGCACCTTACTAAAAAGTCAAAATTATTCTGCTTTTATCAGTGCTACATGTGGGCTTACGGCACACAGCAAATATGTACAACCAGGCAGGATATCTGTGTCCTTGCTCAGTGGGTAGGAACTAGTGATTCTGGTCTGTCAGTTATTTTTCTCTTGGTGCCATCAGATCTTTACCATTAACCTCATCATTTACTTTCACTGATCATTCTCTCATCTCAGGTCTCAAAGAAATAGCAAGGGCTCCTGTCCCCAAAGGCTTGACATTCTGACTGAGACAACACATCATAGATCATTATAGATCATTGCAGAAGTGAGTTGCATCAGAGATGGTTTGTTTTGTCCTGAGAAATGTAAGTAATTTGAAATATGAGCATGGAAACCGTAGCCTCCAGAGCATACACGCGTTGTCCCTGATCTATTCTGGATACTGAGAAATGAGCCCCATCTCCCTTCTCTCAAGGATTTCCAGAATGTGTATCAGTATCCAGGAACATGTTTCTTCACCCGACATTTCTTCTATAATCTCTTCAGGTTCCATGTGAAGAATCCTCTATTCTTTACATGCTGCTTTTTCAAAAGTCTTCAATAACCTGCAGGTCCTATGACTTTTTCAGACTCCCCTTCGCGTCTTCACTGTCTCAGCAGCGTTGAACCCAGCCCACCTTTGTCCTCCTGAGAACTCCTTCCTCTGCTTCTTGTCCCCCCTCCCTCTCCCTCTCCCTCAAGCTCATCTTCTCCAGCTGGGCCTTCATCTATGCTCTCTTATTTCTCCTGCTACCACTTCTGCCTGGGACACTGATGTTTCCATGTAAATAGTGATGATAAGGAGGAGGAGGAAGAGGAGGATACTAGTAATACTAATTTGTATTCACTGAGTGTTTACTAGGGGCCAGGGACTTTTTCATGTTGACTCATAAATACTCATGGCAGCTTCCTGAGAATACTGTTATCCTGTTTCCTTCACACATAGAAAAAAGTGAAACACAGAGATGTTAAGTAAGTTGTTCAAGGGCACACAGCCAGGGAGTACAAGACCAAGTGCCTGGGGACCAGGCCGTACTTTAACAGAATGTTTGCATAGAGCAATGGCATCTCCTCTCTACTCGTGGCCGCTCCTCCAAGCTGGAGGACAGAATCCAGCACCTCTGGATTTACATGTCTAGCTGCCATTATGGTGTCTGCAAAACTGCCCTGCTTCCACCCACCCCTCAACCTTTACCTGCAAATGGGCCCCTCTTTGCTGACTACTCTATATATTGGTGATGTCACAATTCCCTTAGTTTGGCTTGGACTGTGGCATTAAAACAGGCACACAACTTTCACTCAGCTCCATTATCTCCTGCACATAGTCGGGCAGCCTTCTTCCTATCATTTTCCCTTGGAAATAGCTGCTCTAGGCATGTTAGAGTGTGTGAGACAAAGAGGCTTTCGCACTCTCCCAAGTTCACCTTCCTCGTTCTGAATAAGCAGTCAGGTCCAGAGAGGTGGAAAACTGTGAAGATCGTGAGCTGCATCAGAGTGCAGCTGCAGTTGGGAAGCACCTTTACTTGGGAGCTTCCTGAGGGGTGGAACTGGTCTCATGTGTATTTTCATGCTGCTCAATGCCTAGCACAGTGACTGGCACACAATGTGTATAGCTGATTTTTAAAAATTGTCTGTCTCCAACTTTGTACTCCTGTTCTTATTACCATTTGAATCACCTTGATCATCTCACACTTGGTTTATTACAGGTGCTCTTTGGCCCGCCTGCTGTTTTGACACTCATTCTCCCTGTACACAGGCACGAGGGCCATCTTCCTGAAGCTCTGATCTCATCTGAACTTCTGCTCAAACACCTTCAATTGCATATTTGTGCCCAGAAGATGAAGCAAAAACACTGTCTGCTTTTAGGTTTGTCCAATCTGGATCCACTTTAACTCACATGCTTCTTCCACCTAACATTTTATTATACAAATGACTAACATATATATATAATATAAGTATATATATATGTACACACACACATACACACACATACATATAATGAGGTCTATCTCAAAAGTATTGAGCACAAATTGTTTTAATTATATTGACACACTCTGGCTTGATGTTTTTGGGACTCTATGTATATATAAATATCAATAAATAAATAAAATACATACATTTTAACTATATAAAAATATATTTAAAGTATTTTTTGAGAAGTTGGAGGCAAGTTGTGCTGGTGGTGATGAATTCAAATTTCTTAAAAACATTTCCTTATTTAAGTCCCTTCAATGCAGGTACACTACCACCAGGTGGCAGTAATGTATCAATGCTCTGTAACTTGAGAGATGGGCAAACCTGGTCCATCTTTTATTTTATTATAAAAAGCATAACTTTTTAGAAGTCCAAGCAGCACAGCTTAAAGACTTACAGTAGTATTTGTTATATTAGCTCCTTAATGATGCCATCATGAAATGTACAACGTTCAGGCTGCCCAGGTGCTTTCAGCCACTCCTCTGTGATACAACAGATTAGCCCACTGAAGGCTGCCAAGTGCTGTTTAAACAGGAGGGAAGACCTCCCTCTCTGCAGCTCTGGTTTCTTTCATTTCCATCAAAAAGGAAGGAAGAGACGGAGAAATAAGCACAGAATAGCCTCAAAGCTAAATGGTGCTAAATCTTTGCGTGGCTTTTCTCCAGTTACTCAGAAGAAGAAGCCTCTTTACTCAGCCAACTTTCCTTGTCCTGCCTCTTCTTTTCCTTTCTGAGGCTGGAAGTGATTTAAACTATTTTATAAAATGGCAGCATGGGACTGTGATACTGAACGGTGGAAACTGATCTCATTAAGCGACTTCCGTTAAAAAAAAAAAGGCTCTGCTGACCCATCTATGTCTAAAAGCCTACTTTTAAATTTGGCTAACAGTGCCTCCTTATGTGCTGTTATACCTAATAAAACATGCCACGGGAGGGTGGGAGGGGTATAATTCCTTGGAAACTTTGGGTTGCATTTTGGCATCAACAGGCACCACTGTCTCCCAACCACCTGATGCTGGTCCACCTGCAGGAACGGGCCCCTCACTTCCACTGTCTCCTGAAGTTCCTCCATCCGTGCAGGCTAGGAACATGGAATCACATTCTAGACCACACATTCCTTTCTGCCTTCCTTTTGACAACTTTTGAGATGCTTATGATAACTTCTACCTGTGAAGTTCAGAAACCTTATCAGTTTTAGCCAGTCGAGTGACGAGTGATGGTGGCGACCTGAATTCTGCAGGTGAAAAGAACAAACAACAACAGCAAAGGATAGGGAGGGAAAAGCATGATTGCCTTGATCTCCAACAAAAATGTGGGGAGCGAAAAATACAGCCAAGTTCGCAAACTCTTTGACAACTTTGTGGAATGTTAAAGCTGAGGAAGGTTATCAGTCTAGAATCCTGATTTCCTCATTTCTGCACCTATGTGATTTTAAAAATATGTCACAGAAGTGTATAAAAATTGATGTCAAGTGTGAAAATGGCAGGAGCTGCTTTTCTAGGCCAGACATTTATTTTAGGGAAAGCTTAGGAAGCCTTCATGGGCTATTATTTCTTTCTTCTGTATAAGAACAATTCAGTGATGTAACTTCCCTTTGCCTCAGTTTCCTCATCTGCAAAATAGGAGCACTACTGTCCACCTGTGGGTGTTATACAGGGCCCCATGAGAAAGTGGGAGCTGGCATGGGAGGAGTTCATCCATGTGAGTCTAGTCAGATGCCACTGCTATGGAAAATAAGTTTAATTAAAAATATAAAAGCATAATTAATCTGAGAGGCAAAGTCTTAAAACTAGCATGGCCTCATTGGAAAAAATCCCAGCCCTTTGGATTAGGAACATAGATAAACATTGCCTGCATCTGTTAAGAGCTTTAATTTCTTACCTGAAACTTGGAAGTGAAAGCATTTGGGGACTTCTCTATAAACTTCATCACGGGAAAGCTCTGACTTGCTGATGTGGAAACCTGTACGTCTCCTGGTAGGTACATCATGTACTATCACCATCTCAAGGGACTCAGAATTCTAAGTACTATAGACACTTAAAAGGCAGCTAGTATTCGGTTGAACTTTTATACCTCCAGGCAAAGTAACTGCTAGCATGTTCTCAGCAGAATAGACTATTGTGAATGAAATTGAAAGTAATCTGGTGACGGAGATTCAAACTGCTTGTGGCTCATTGCCCAACGAAGATCTTCTCCTCTACTTGAAGCTTGTGTTTTGGTTCACCGTTTATTAATATTATTATTATTAAAAATAACAATGACAAAGGCAAGATGAGGAGCGTGACATGGGATCACTGCACAGTGACTGGGGTCTGCTGGCCCAGCTATGAATCTCGGGTCTGCTGCTCACCAGCTGGGCCTCCTTGGACAAATGCTCTAACCTAGGGAAAAT
Source organism: Noctilio leporinus (assembly GCA_004026585.1). Classification (NCBI taxonomy): domain Eukaryota; kingdom Metazoa; phylum Chordata; class Mammalia; order Chiroptera; family Noctilionidae; genus Noctilio; species Noctilio leporinus. The sequence continues at coordinate 802,899 of PVIW01000101.1, read as the reverse complement.
TAGTAAAAGAATCTTTCCATGTGATTCTAATGGATAGCAAAATTTAAGATGTATTTTCCAAGAGCAAGTTCTCTGATGTCTTTAATAAGCCTCCATTTCAACCTCTACAAAATGTGCCAGTTACAGCATATCATATTATATCTTCCATGATAGTGCTGAAGACTAAGTGAGATGATGGATTGTCACAGCGTTGCATATTACATGCTGCATAGCGAGGGATCAATAACTGCAAGCCTCTGCCATTTGAGCATCATCTTCCTCATCATCACCAGTGTCTTCCTCCTCCTCCTCATCATGGTTGCTGTCATCACATCAGCAACAGCATTGGTGGCAGCAGCATTCTTATTATTAGTGTCTTCATCACCGTCATCCTCACCATTGTCATTGCCACCATGATCACCACCACTGTCATCACTATGATCATCACAGCCACTGTCATCATCATCTGCCTCTGTGGAGGGGTGCTATTTATTCCTTTAGGGCTCCCTGGAATGGTTGGTTCTCAACATAATGATTTTAATTCTTGATTCTTTTTGAACATCCTTTGGGGAAAATGAGACACCAGCAATCTATAAAAATTCCTTATGAGCTAAAAATGTTGATTTTACTCTATTCAGGCCAAAAATGTATAAATTAAGCTTACTCATAACATTCTACATGCATTGAAAACATGCTACTAATACCTGTGGGTGCGGTGCTCTGAGTTGGTCCTTGTATTAATTTGCGCTTTATAGTAATTAACTTACTCCTTATATAATTACCCGTTGTAGAAGGGGCTTCCAAGTACTTCCTCAGAGGTGTAGGTAAAGTAAAAAGGGTGAAGCAGAACAAATGCAGCTAGAATTCCACCAGGGGTGCTCGGCATAACTGTAGGAGTAGGTCACCCACTATATCAAATTCTTGGCTTTGAATGAATTCCTTTTCTCATTTGGCATGGAAGGTGATAAGTATTTTCTGAGCTATTTTTCAGTTACAAGCTTCAGTCTGTTACCATGAAATACAAAGACTGAAGCCTGAACAGCTGTGTACTCCAGAGTGGCTGGTCTTTTGGTGGGCTTTATTTTAAAGCCCCGGACAGTTCAATCTTACTAAATAATTCCACTGCTTAGGAAAAGCCACATGATCTTAAAATAAGTTTCTGAAGGTCAAGAATATAGGTTGAAATTTTATTTTTTTGGTGACTAGCATCTGCAAAGTAACAGAAATGTCCTTTGTAATATCCCTTCCTTTACATCTTTGAATGAAATTACGAAGCTCAAATCACTGGGTGTTCATTTATAAACATTCTACATTTTCTCCATGCATTTCTGGAAGAGTATTAAGCTAACATTCTGATTTCACAGTTCCCAATGAAGTGAGAGATTCTCAAGAATAAGTTCAAAGTGCAGTTCTAGCTTGAGGTGTCACTGATCATTTGGAAAGCTCTTTGTTACATCTAGCCCAGGGAAATACAAGCCTCACATCATCGAAAAGTTCAAGTATTGACTTTATAATCCTGTTAAAAAAAAAAAAAAAAAAGCAAAGAAAAAATGCCATGCAAAAGTTTTCCAGGACAAAGCTGAATCTTGCTCATTTATCATCAGTCTCTTCAAGGTGACATGCAATTCAGGGACAAAACATTTGCATCCAGAAAGATATTGGCCAAGGATTTCATTGTGCTCCTTGAAGAAAGGTGTTTTGGCTGAGTCACCGGGTTGGTGGCTTTGAAATAATTACTTATGGAGGTGGGAGACAGGATTTGAAGGTCTGTGGGTAGGTCTCGTCTAAATTCAAGCAGAATCCTAAACTCTTTGAGACTGATGGGATGTTAAGGTTCATCTACTTTTGATACCTCCTTGTCCCATTTTACAGATGAGGAGACTGAGGCTCAGAGGAAATAAATGATACGTGCCCATTAATGAGCTCATAATGTGCAGTAATAGAGCTGTAATTAGGATGCAGCTTACATTGGAGCATGGGAGGACATGTATCAGAGCTGGCCTGTGTATTTCTCCAATCTGGCTGACAAATATAGGTATAGCTATTTTGGGTGTGTACAAAAAATACTTGGCTTCTACACTATGATCTGAACTATAATTTGAACTAGCTTACTGTGTGAGCTAGTTCAAATCCTCCAAATCCTCTCAATTCCAGCCTCCTTATGTATAAAGCCCCATTACCAAACCCCACCTCATAAAGATGTTGTATTAATGAAATTCCATATTTAAAAACACTCAGAACAAAGCCTGTATACAGTAGAATCTACAAAAGCTTATGCATGGGTTCATTCCTCCTAATGCTTTGGAACATTTTCTCTTGAACTGGGGTGTGAGGCCCATCACTATGGGGAGGCTAGCTTTTCCAGAGCTGAGTCATCATGACGTATACTTGCAGTTTTCCTAAAGATACCAACCTGTTGGGGCCCACCTGGGGAAAAGTATGGAAACTTGGAGTCCCGCGTGGGCAAGGCAAAACCTGTATGTCCCAACTGGAGGGCCAGGAATGCTGGGTACGTACATGTTTCCATGTAAAACCAGGGGCCCTGGGGCAAAGGGGACTAAATCATGGGTAAATACTTTTGTTACTATGAAGCCAGGCCTGTTCTCTCACCTATCCTTTGTTGTATCGACCTCCCTCGGACTGTATTAAATTTGAAAGCACATCCTAACCTGGGGAGATCTCCCTGCCCCTCACTTGTTTTTGCTCCTTCCCTGTAATTAGCATTGATTGACAAGCTACAAGCCTCCAAGTTTGCCCCTTTCAATAAAAGACCTTTGGGAACAAAGAACTGGGCCTTTGGCCTTGGGCCACTGGCCAGCAGATCTTCTTCCCCTTACACAGAGCTGTTTGGGATGGTTTTTGGTTCATCCACGGCCCCAGGGGATTTTACTGTGGGTTGGGGTCTCCACACCACCCCATACTTTTCAGACACTGTTTCCATGTTGGTTCCGGAAAACGCAGGCATTCCACCTTACAGCGCTCCCCAGGCCCTTGCTGCTCGCTGCGACAGTCAGGATCTTAGCCTTGTGCCACTCGTAGCAGCTGCCCAGCTTTAAAGAACTGTGCAAAATTTTCTAAGCAAACTTTTCTTAGGTCTCACAAAAGGGATTCATTCATGTCCCTTTTTCATTTTTCTTTTTAAAGATTTTATTTATTATTTTTAGAGAGAAGGGAAGGGAGAGAGGCAGAGAGGGAGAGAGACATCAATGTATGGTTGCCTTTCACCTGCCTCCAGCTAAGGACCTGGCTGGAGACCTGGCTTGCAACCTGGTTATGTGCCCTGGCTGGGAATCGAACCAGTCATCTTTGGGTTTGCAGATCGGCGCCTTATCCACTGTGCCACCAGCCAGGGCACATGTCCCTTTTTCAAAAGTAAAAATATCAGTGACTGAAAAGTGAGAAACAAAAGCCACTCATTATTCTACCCCTCAGTGAAAGGCACTGTTAATATTTTGATAGAAACCTAAGTTCTATATAGATTTAACAAAAACTGATCCTAATGTTCTATAGTTTACTTTTTTTTTTTTTTTGGCCAGTGTTAAATATATTGTGGGTTTTGTCTCAAGTAATTAAAATATTATCTTTTAAATGGGTATATAGTATTCCATTGCTCATTTATTCCACTACCATGGTTACCAATCAAAATAGGGAGAAATAACATACAAGGTAAACCAGATGATTACCAGACAAGGGTGTACTATAATTTAACTAGTTTCTCATTTGAAACAATTTATTTTTATCTAAAAAAATTTCATGGTCATATATTTAGATACTTTTCTGATAAAAGAACAGACTACAAAATCCTGACATGCATCTTTAAGTCCACTACAAGGTTGAATTCCTAGAAGTGCGATAGTTGTGTCAAAGGGTAAAGACAGGTTTAGGGATGTTCATGAAGGAAAAGTTCTCTAGGGTATTCATTCACCCTCCAGATTGGTCATGGTTACGGGCTCATGTTTCCTTGCTTAGCCAACATTCCCAAGTGGACAATTAAGAAAAGGTAAAGCCCTAGCTGATGTAGCTCAGTGGATTGAGCACTGGCCTGTGAACCCAAGTGCCAATGGTCTGATTCCCAGTCAGGGCACATAACCAGGCCACAAGCCAGGTTTCCAGACTGGTCCCCAGCTGGAAGCAGGTGAAAGGCAACTATATACTGACGTTTTTCTCCCTTTCTTCCTCCCCGCTTCTCCTCTGTCTAGAAATAACAAATACAATCTTTAAAAAAAAAAAAAAAAAGAAAAACTAAATAGTCATGTTAGAAGGACAACAGGACTCCCCATCCCCCTGTCTCTTCACTGTGCCCATCACAGGAGGAACTTGAGTTGGTCCCTTCTGCTAGTATAGTGAGTCACTATTTCCACAGTGCTTGGGGGCACTAGAATGGAGAATCTTCTGAGGTTCCAACCCCTGTTGCCTCTTTTAACTCTGCTATTAACTAAATATTTAGGTGTGGGCAAGTTATTTTGTTTGTTCTGGTCAGGGTTGATTCTCTTATACGGGGAAGGAGATGATTAGGTCAGAACAATAATCAAACCCCTTTCAGTGTGATCAGCTAAGAGGCTACACTGTGGCCCCACAACCTAATGCTACTGCGCTTGAGTGATGAAAGCTTTGTTTCATTTCTTGTACAACTCTCTCCACTCCCTCTTCACCTCCCAACAATCCATTCTTGATCCACTCAGGGAACAAAGCAATTTTTCAAAAGGTGAATCATCCGGTGATCTCTCCTTACAGCTAAGATAAAAGGCAGACTCCCCATAGGCTGCACAGACGTACACATTCAGTCTCACCCCGGCCCACCCATCAGCTCCACCCTCCCCTTTGGGCACTAATTGGTAGAAAAGGACACGCATGTGCAAGCTCGTCCCTACAGAGCCTTTCATAGTCCGTTCCCTCTGCCTGCCACACTCTTCCCTTTGGTGAAGACCTTCCTTTAGCAAAGCCGTTTTGGGTCTCAGCCTCTGAAATTGCTGTTCTCTTTACCTGGAACATGCTTCCCCTTATTCTAGGTGGAATCATTTTCCTTTTTTTAAAGATTTTATTCATTATTTTCAGAGAGAAGGGCAAGGAGGGAGGAAGAAGGAGAGAGAAGTACCAATGTGTATGGTTGCCTTTCACCTGCCTCCAGCTACCGACCTGGCTGGAGACCTGGCTTGCAACCTGGTTATGTGCCCTGACTGGGGAATAGAACCAGCGACCTTTGGGTTCGCAGGCTGGTGCCAATCCACTACAATCATTTTTCTTATCTCTGAGGACTCAGCTCAAACATCACTTTCTTGGAGGAGACTAATCTGACCACACTGATTCCATGCTATCTTATATTATTTTCTTCCTTGCATTTAGCATCCCTTTTATCATGCTTTATTGACCTTTTTAAATAGAATATAAGCTCTGGTAGAGTAAGGACATCTGGGATTGATGACACTCACTAAATATTTGTTGAATGAAGGTGGGGTGGAAGAGAGAAACAGTCACTGACATCCAGGAACTGGCCTGTTGTCATTAGCTAGATGTTGGTATTCTGTTGTTGAACGTGATCAACTTTGTAAAACATCAACATCAGACTGGGCCACTGTGTGACCATGATGGATCAGGACAAGAATTCCACCCTCGTAATTGAGTCTGAGCACAGAGGGATGGGGACGTTGCCTATGCTCTCACCTTTCCTGGCTCATCTGAGTGGCAGTTGCTTCTCTGCTGATCACAGTTGTAGCTTCACCCTAGTCTGTCCCACCTCCAGTTAGATTCATTAAGTTCTCAGCCACTAAGTTCTCAGGAATTACCCTGCTTCCTGCAGTATCCCATTCAGAGCAATGTTAGACTCTGTGAACCTTCATCTCTCCCCAGGTAGAAATACAAGCCCAAACTCTATTGTGTAAGCCTTTCCTGATACGCTTTTACAGGGGTACCCCGTGTTTCCCCACGGTGTGTTCCCCGCCTTGCAATGAGCAATACACCAACTTACTGAACTACAGCTGTCTTTCTGGTGGCCTTGGACAGAAGGGCAATGACAATGAAACAATAATACATAGTAGCTTCCTTTTCTGGCTACTCGGTGCCAGATACCACTATTTCCAATAAAACAGCCTTGTAGTGGGGGTATTACTATTATTCTGATTATAATATAGAGGACCCCAAGCTCAAATCAGATAAGGCCCTTCCCAAGGTTCATAGCTTTTGCAGGAGGTGGGGAGTGAAGTTTGACATGTGCTTTCCAGACTTCTAATCTCCTCCATCCTCTCATTATCTTAGTGTTTGCTTTTCCTCCTTTTCCTTTAGCAACTCCATCAGGTGCTCTGTGCTAGTAAGGAGGATACATCTGACAAAGGTGTTGCCTCTACTGATCCCTCCATGTGGAATGATTAACATCCCTGACAGTGATTTTAGGTTTTCGCTCCTCTGCGAATATTTGTGTTTTAATGTTTGCTCTTTCACTGTCACTGTGGCGCGATCTCATACATACAGAATACGTTCAGCATCAGAAGAAATCTTTCCAGACAATCATTCTGCCATTTGAGAGTACATTTGTGAAGTGGAGAAAATATTTAAAAGCATAGATTTGTGGAAATGATAGTTCTACAGGCGGGCTTTAGTGTGCAAGAGTTCATTAGCTCTCTGCATTTTGTATTATTGCTTTTTAAATGATGTCTCCTATCGCTTGTCTCTGAAACCTAACCTAGCAAGTGAAGCTGAATTTCAGAGTTTTCTCAGCGATTAAGTCCTTTAGAGCAATTCCCTAATGCTCTCCTCTAGGCAGCCTGGTACAGCAACCTGGGGGCCCTCGTTTGGCTGTACTCCACCTGTGGAGCTACTGGAGACTAAAGTGTTTGGTCTTTGACATTCACCGTGCTCCACCCACCCAATGCCAGGACTGATTTCCAGCTCATGGAAATGTGCCATCACAAGACCAGGGGCAGCTGAAGCTACCAAACGTTGCCTGAACCTAATGGCACTAGGTCCGCATTGCTGATTTATCACCTTCCGGTGGCTTCATTTAAGAATTTAAGCATCGGAGATGAATGTGTTTGAGATGTGGCTGAAAACACCTGTGCTAGGGCCAGGTCCAATGCTGACTCTCAGTAATAACCTGTTAAGTCAACGCAAGCTTTTAAAACATTACCAACACACTCTCCCTGCAGCTGGAGCAACCTCTGAGGCAGAAAACTGCTCCTGCCATTGCTCCACTTGTAGCCCTGCATGGCCACAGGGGACAGAACAGAGCAGTGAGGGCAGGCTGTGGGAAGGCTGCCACCATGAAGCAGGGACTGTCATTATCCCTTCTAGAAGGTAAGGAAACTGAGGCACAAAGAGGTTAAGTAACTTGCCCAATGTCACAGAGTCAATAAATGAGCATTGGCTTTCAGAGTCTTGCTCATAATCATTGTAATTGTGACACCCTCTTGGAGGCCAGTGTCGGGATCTCATTCTTATCACCTCCTTTCTCTTGGTGCGAAAGAAATGATACCCAGCCTATCACAAGGACAGTGAAGGAAAAGTTAGTTTTATTGTCCCGACTTTGATTTAATTTGGTCCCAAGCACCACAATCAGTAAACAGTTTCATCACCCCAGTCTCTTACATTAAAAAAAAAAAAAAAAAAAGTGATGATTTTTCTGATGGAGGCTCTGATGGAGTTTTAAACATAATTATTTTAGGACGGTTTATCCATAAAAAGCCCTACCAATGGTACGAGATGATTTATCTCTATGGATTAAATGTCACAATGGAGGAGCTGTGGTCTAAATCACACATTCACGCAGACCTTGAACGCCCCAGGAAGGTGTCCCGGCGGCCGCGCCAAAGTCGGCCCAAGTTTTCAAACTTTTCTGTTGATTATCATGTAACTGAAATTACACACAGACTACAGTGCTCAGTGTATCACAATCGAATAGGCATTTAAGGCACCAGATTTTTTTTCAAAGATCAACCTTTATCCATCAGTCAAGTTGAACAAATTTACTAGTGGATTGAGAACCTCATACGGGTTTGAAAAAAGCTTGAAGGCTTCTGGGACGAAGCAAACAGCTGCGTACCGAGGCATGGCATGTCACTATGCATTGTTTGGTGCCATTTTTTAAATAAAGATGGGTCCTTGAGAATAAACACTACACGTGGTACATCATTATAAAACCCCCTATGGAGGAACATAGGCAGTGAAATGGCCCCAGAATGAAATAACCAATGAAATGGAACTTCAGAGCAAGATCATTTGTTACATTCTTCCATAAAGTTTTGATTTGGAAATAGCCCCTCTGGCAATGTCTGGAGCGGGGCTTTGTACCTTAGCACTACTGGCATTTAACTCTTTGTGGTCGGGGCTGTCCTGGCCACTGTAGGGTTCGGAACGGCGTGTCTGGCCTCTGCCCACTTGATGCAAGTGGCACTCATCAGTGCTGGCAGATAAAAAGGCCCCAGACATTGTCAAATGGCTCGTTGGGAGAGTACCTGCAAACTCACTCCAGGATAAAGTCGTTGCCCTACAATTTTACTCTTCAATTGGGTCGGTTCCGAAAACCTGTTCAGTAAAATACTATTACTAGGGCTTATGAGACCACATCTTTATTTATTAGCAACTATCTATCAAGTGCCTGGTATATGCCAGCTGAGGTGAAGGACAAAAGACAGTGAACATGGGCTATAGCTTAATGATGGGGTAAAGTTGATCTGGGTCTTTTACTATCTCTCATAGATAGGTAAGATTTGCAACTACTCAAAAGAAAAATCTAAAAACATAATGCTTTGCAACATCTTATTTGCAGGTGCAGTTTGAGATCTCTTATTAGATGGTGTAGAAAAGTCAGTCTCTTCAATACAACGCCTACCCCACATAGATACATTAATATAAATACCTATTTCTTCCATATACACATACATGCATGTACACACCCATCCTCCTCAATGGGCAGTTCAAATGTGACAAGAAAGCCCTAAAGAAAATGCAGAAGTTTCTTCCTCCCTCAAGTAAAAGTCTGCATGCTGGCAGCGCTGAGCTGGTTCCGGGCTCTTTAATTTCAGAGGCACCCAATGTCCATCTTCCTGCCCTGCTCCGTGGGCCCTCCAGTCCCTGGAGGGCAGCCTATGTGCTCACTGCTTACCCACGTTTCACTCAGCAGGAAGGAAAACAGGGATTAGAGGAAAATGACAAGGAACCAGCAGTGGCATTCTACAAAGAGAGATTCCCTGAGGCAGCCCCAGGGCCCATGGGGCATGGGAGGCTGGGAAATGTGCTCTTTACTTGGGGTGGCTGTAGGCCCCCATGAACCTTCTCTTCCCACGCAGGATGGGCAGACCAGGAGCAGTTTCAACTCCAGTCACCCAGAGACATTTTTTCTCCATTGACATTTCAACTACATTGAAGTTTTGAATAACTGCTGTAATACCTAATGCTCTCTAATAATACCAAGCACTCTTGATCTGAAATTCCATTTCATGTGGTATACTGGTAAATGTTTAACAACCAGCTCTGAAGGGTGAAAAACACAACCTGATTTTTAAGTTAGTCGATTTCTGTGTAACTATTGCCATCATGGCCAATTGATTTCAAGCTACCGGTGTCTCTGAAGGCGGTGTTGGGAAGAAATGTACATAATTGGCTTTCACGACCAGGTACAAGTTGGCTTCAGCACACCTTTGCTTGTGAGGAAACCCTCAGTACAATGTCTGGTACAAAGTGGACTCTCAATAGCTTATTTTATTAAAGAATTACGAATTCTAATTGTCATGTTTTTACACCTCATTTGTTCCCATATATTTACGGAGTGCCTACTTTGTGCCACACCTTCCAGGCATTACTCATTTAACAGGGGCAGAATTGTGGGTGGAACACAACATTCCTAGCCTCTCATCTGGTTTACCATGCGGCAGGGAAAAAGACAACTAACCAATGACAACAGAAAATGTAGGACAACAGCAATAATCTCGGAGAGGGGGAGTAACAAAGCATTCAGCCTTGCCAAGGGGCGCACCCCAGGCTCAGCAGCACTGAGCAGCAGTCACCTAGACGTGGGTGTGAAGGACAGGAAGAAGCAGGCAGGGAGAGGGAACAGCATGAACAAAGACCCCGTGATGGCATGGGGAGAGCATGACATGTTCATGGAAGGCCAGCATTCAGTGTGGTGGTCAAGGGAGGGTGACTGAGGTGGGGTGGAGGGAGAAAGAAGGGGCTGGACCATGGCATAGGTAGATGCTGGTTTATATTCCAGAAGTAACAGGGAGTCACAAAAAGCTCTGAAAGGAGGGACATGATATCATTGTTTAGGAAAAAGATCCTCTGCCACACCATCATTAAACAGGGGCTTAAAAAATGCAAGTAGGCCAGGTGGGGAGCTCTTATAATAAATGGTCCAAGAGAGAAATGGGCAGATTTTAGACATACTGCCTGGCTAGGGTTGTGGTGATGGGTACAAAGAGAAACGGGCAGTTTCCAGTCATACCGAGAGGTGACATCAATAGGGCTGGGACATGGTTAGGCTCTGGGGGAACTATGAAAATGAACTGTGTACATGATTAGTAACTGGTTTCTTTGAATGCTGGGTCGATCATGGCAACTTCTATTGAGTTTGGGATAGAGAAAGTAAAGGAGAGATTCTGTTAGACTTTGAGCACGTGGATTTGAGTCACTTGCTCTTTCAATGGTCCTCAAGAAGAGCATTCTAACATAACATCTCCATCATGCCACTGGAGAGGTAAGTTCAGAATCAATGCTATATGACTAGTGAATGGCACAGCTGGGACTCGAACTCAGTCTTACAAACACGATGCCAACCTATGGTCTATGAAGCAACACAAACTGGCTATAACAGGGTCCATCTTGAACCTGTAGAGGAGTGAGTTTAGTTACCAGAATGTTCTCATTAACCTGAGCTGCAAGGCAGGACCTCAGCTTCTGTACAGAAAGGACTGCGCTACTGATGATGCCCCTTGAAATTGCTTTGAACAACTTCTCCTGCACTGGACTAACGAGCCAGCACTGCACTTCTGGGAACCTCTCACCCTGCAAAGTCAAGTCCATCGGGTCATGCTCTGAATATTAACCTTGCTAGAAAGAAAAGAAAAATAAGCAATAGAAAGAAATTGATCCCCCCATGCAGAGAAAATACTTTTCAATGAACCACTAAGCATAATTCATGTTTTTAGATTAAGAGTGTGTCCTACACTGGGAAAACAAATAATCATTGCAAGCTATTACCAATATCTCGATACCAAGTAATAAAGGCATTTAAACATTTTCATCTCCTGCACAGTTCTTGCGTAAACCAGTGTAATGTGACGCGACAGCAGCTAATAGTACATTCAAGGAATCGGCATCAGCCTAAGCTGGCCACATTTGTCATCAGGTTGGCACTGCTGGTCCGGCAGGGCACCCCTTCTCTCCTGTCAGGCTAATAAATCATCTGGCAGCAGCATCCAGAGCCCAGGATTTATAGGAGAAACTACACTAGTGCCTGAGCTTGTGACAAAGGGAGTGAAGAATTCTAGTCACAGGTGATGAAGTCAACTGCCTTTAGTAAAATTAGCAGGTACCTGAGAAAACAATGCTCAATTTCATTTATACTAAGTCAGGGTCGTCTGTCCACTGGCTGTATATTTTCACTTCATAGATGACAGCCCTGTTTACATCGATGCTCAGTCAGATGTCACAAAGCTCCTTCCCCCCACCTTCCTGATGCAATGGGCCAACCTGGCAAGTTTGAAGGGAAAGCAAGACAAGTCTTAATGTCCCCATTTTACAGATGAGGAAAGTGAGGCTCTGAGATGGTGGGCAACCAACTCACTGTCACATCCAAATTAATGAAAGAGTGAGGACTAGGACTCAGGGCACATCCTTCCTGGCCCTAACATTCTTTCCAAAAGTATGTTCCAGGAGGACAGGAACTTGGTCTGTGATTGCGCCTTAGCACTTGGCACATAGTAGGTGCTCTGTAGCTTGTAGCTTTTCTGTGCCTCTCATTTCCTGAAACACAGTTCAGTGGAGCAGCAAGGGAACTGGAAAGCAGAATACCAGGACTTCCCATGGGAGCATGGAAAGTAACACAACCTCCTTAGCCCTTAGTCTCTTTACTGGAAAATGAAATGAATCTTTACCAGTCCTGAGTATGAAGAGGAGCCCTAGGATCAAGTCAAACAGGGTGATGAAAGCCTCCTTCAAAAGACACACATTTAAGGTGCTGTGACTGTTTTTAACTCAAGGAAAATACACTTAGAAACCTGTTGGCTCTTCTGGTCAGGTATGTTGCCTCTGAGGCTGTGTGCAGGGAACAGCTGCAGAAGCCCAGCTGCCAGCTTCCTGCCACTTGCCTTCTAGAACTTTCCTGGAGGCCTTCGGGGCAGCTCATGACGTTCACATGAGCCTCAGAGTTTGCTATACCTTGCTTCCTACAGAGAGACAGGCGGTGGCCCTGCAGGCCACAGCCCTCCTCGACTCAGGCTAAAGGCTTTCCTGAAAGTTCATTTTGTAACCCTTGGTGTTTGAGCAGCTGCGATCAGGGGCTGGGGGATCCAAGCTCACTGTTGTCTGCACTGCAGGGAAACACCTCGTGTGCCGAAGTGGGTGTAGGGCCTCGCTTTGTCTTTTGCTAGTCATTCACTTGGGGCATGTTTCTTAATCTTTCTGAGTTTCCTCATCTTTAATAAGAGAGTATCAACTACTATTCTTTCATCAGGTCAGTCATAGGATTAAGCCGTATGTTGTGATGTGACAAGCTGGGCTCTGTGCTGAACTGCGGTGACAATGGCCACCGGAGCTATGGATCCTCTATGTACAGCTCTGTGGCATTCTAACAGCTTACGCTGACAATTCATTTACTCTTTTTCAACATGCATGACAATCTGGTGGATAAAACATGGCTCCACATGATTGGGATTTTAGCTTATTTCTAAGCTGTGTTCACTGGGAGTCAGAATTTTCCAAATGAGTGACTGGCACAGCACCCGCCATTTACTAACATCTTACTGGCCGTTTCTCGTGAGCTGCTCCCCCCCACGGCAGCCCCGTCACTCCCGCCTTCAGTCTGGGTGATGGTGAGAGTCTCCCGATTGGTTTCCCTGCTTCCTCCCTTGCCTCCCTCTTCAGCCTGTCTTTCAACACAGTGGCCCAGACGATCATGCCAAAACCTAAGTCAGACCACATCCCTCCTCTGCTCCAAAGCCGCGAAAGGCTCTCCACGCCCTCAGAGGAAATCCAAGCCTGTACAACGATCTGCAAAGACTTCAATGATTGGCACACCTTTGCCGCATTTCCTCTCTGCCATCATCTCCTTCTACACGACTTGACTGAATAAAGAAAGTGATAACGAGACAGGGCCAAGGTGGCAAGAACTGAAAGAAACTGGTATTCAGCTTGAGATAGATAAGAGGAGCATGATAAATTTTTTCCCCCTCAAATGTCTGAAATATGAAAGGAAGGGGGAACCACTGAGTAGAATTATATGACTGCAAGGTAATAATACAGGATTTTCAGACCAATGTTGACAAAGGATCTTCTTACAACTTCAACTAATGAGTGAAATGAACTCTTTGATGAGAGAGTGAATTCTCTACCATTGTATACTCAAGGAGAGAGTGAAGATGGAGGCAAGAGACGTAGAAGCAAGACTTCAAACATAAGAAGGCAGATGGAATGACATTATATTTAATTTCCCTTTTAATCAAGAGAACCTACTATTTGTAATATTAAAAAATAGAGGGGGAATAAATAAGAATCAACTCCTCAGCTCCAATAATTATAAAGCAATTAAATATCAACACAGGCTGTATGTCACAGCAAAACACTGCCAAGTATTTTACAGGAAGGTCTCTGCTTGGGTCAAGTTACTGAAGCAAAATACTGATTCCTTGGAAAGAATTAGGCAAAACTGGCCACCTTCCTCTTGGCATGCTGCTGGGAAGTTGGGGTTTGGGCAGAAGGGAAGGTTTGAGACCACTGTCACAGTGGAGAAGCGACGACTGGTCAACCCTGATTGAAGAAAAAAGGGAACTATTCTAATCACCCAGTGACATACTAGGTTGCTTGGCAGTAAACCAGGTCAAATGCCTTAATTTAGTTCCCTCATGCTTTTTTATTTCTCTTTCATCTTCAATGCTATGTGCAAACATGTGAGTGTGTGTTTCTCTGTTGTGCTTTGGTGTGTGATTCAATGTTTCATTAAACAAATAGGATCACAAGTCTACACTGCACCTGGTATGGGGATGAAGAGACTGAAGGTGCTGAACCTTTAATCATTGGCTATCAGAGGAGAGATTTGCAAATGTCACCCCGCCTCATAAAGAAATCACATTATGTTTGACTCTAGTCAAAGAGGGGGTCAGAGGGACCTGCTCTGGACCAGTCATGGGCAATGGGCCTCTCCTTCCACAAGTGAAGCGATTCCCCAACAGACAGCAGAGACCTATTCGTGGAAGCTGTTGTTCTGAGCATCTGATGGTAAGCGCTGAGAACTGATAATCTACATAGACAGCAGTATACCTATCCTACTGCCAAGCACAGGTGTATCAATACTGTCTTTTCAAAGGCTAGACTTTCCACTTCTTCCCATGTAACTGTATCACTAAGCCAAGAAAGAACGATATCTACCTCCATGAAATGTATTGAGAGCAGATTTTTATGCCCCTTACCAGGGACACTGATGGCAGAACAAATAACTAGAATTGGTTACTAAAGATAAGTGCAATGGATTGGTTCAGTTCTATGGTTATTTTAACATGTACACCCAGGATAGTGGCTGAATGCATTGGGACATAGGGAGATTTGAAACAACTGAGTTAACCTGAAAATAACAGAATCAGTGTACCAAATAAAATTCCCTGCAAAAATAAACAAAGGAGTACATGTAGCTTATGTCACAAATAAAGGCGAGAGGAGACTATTGGGAATCCATTCCCTTGTGTTACAAACTGATTTCTAATAAATTTACTTATTTCTCATTTATTAAGAAATATTTTGAGCACCTCACATAAGGGAGTTATTTAACAAAGCATTAACAAATCATGAAACACTACTATCATCTCTATACTATGCAACATTTAAAAAAAAAATTTTGTTTCAAAACCTAATGAGCATTTATTAATTTTGCAATTACTAGCTCTTCCATCCTTTTTGATTTTTAAGTACATTTTATTGATTACGCTGTTATAGTTGTCACAATATTTCCCTCTTTGCCCCCCTCCACCTTGTAACCCCCTTCCCTCCGGCAATCCCACCCCTCTTAGTTCATGTCCATGGGTCAAACATATAGTAAGTTCCTTGGCTTCTTCCTTTCCTGGACTATTCTTAATCTCCTCTTGTTTATTTTGTTCCTAGCAATTATGCTTCTTAATCCCTGTACATCTGTCCATGCTTTCCCTTCCCCATCCCTGATGATAGCCTTCTAATGATCTCCATATCTCCATACCTATAATTCTGTTCCTGTTCTGGTTGTTTGTTTAGTTTTGTTTGTTTGTTTTTTAAATTCAGTTGTTGATGGTTGTGAGTTTGACGTCATTCAGATGTTCATAGTTTTGATATTCTTCTTTTTCCCAAATAAGTCCCTTTAACATTTCATGTCATAATGGTTTGGTGATAATAAATTCCTTTAGCTTCACCTTGTCTGGGAAGCACTTTATCTGCCCTTTCATTTTAAATGTCAGCTTTCCCTGAATGGTGTAGCTCAGTGGATTGGCACTGGCCTGCAAACCTGAAGGTTGCTGGTTCGATTCCCCAGTCAGGGCACATAACCAGGTTGTAGGCCAGGTCTCCAGCCAGGTCTGTACTTGGAGGCAGGTGAAAGGTCCTCTCCCTTTCTTCCTCCCTCTCTTACCTTTTCTTTGACAATAATGAATAAAATCTTTAAAAAATAAATCAGCTTTGCTGGATAGACTAATCTAAGTTCTAGACCCTTGCTTTTTTATTACTTGGAATACTTCTTGCCAGACCTTTCTTTTGAGAAATCAGCTGATAGTCTTATGGAAACTCCTTTGTAGGTAACTCTGCTTTACTCTTGCTGTTTTTAAGATTCTTTACCTTTAATCTTTTGCATTTTAATTATGATGTATCTTGGTGTGGTCCCCTTTGGGTCCAATTTGTTTGGGACTCTCTGTGTTTCCTGGATTTTTATGTCTATTTCCTACACCAAATCAGGGAAGTTTTCTTTCACTATTTTTTTCAAATAAGTTTTCAATTTTCTTGCTGTTCTTCTTCTCCTTTTGGCACTCTTATGATTCAGATGTTGGTACATTTGAAGTTGTCCCAGAGGTTCCTAAGCCTCTTGTTGTTTTTGTTGTTGTTGTTTGTTTGTTTTAATTTTATTTTGTTTTGCATTCTCGTTTCTTTTTTATGTCCTAGTTGAATGTTTATTTCTTCCTTTTGTTCCAAATCATTGTGTTGAATCAATCTGAACCCCAGCTTCCTTCCTTTCACTGTTGGTTCCCTGTATATTTGTTTTTATTTCACTTCATGCAACTTTTATTTCTTCCTTTATTTTTTTGTTACTATGAGTTCTCTGAGCATCCTTATCACCAGTGTTTTGAACTCTGCTTCTGATAGGTTGGCTATCTCCATTTTGTTTAGTTCTTTTTTCTGGGGTTTTGTTCTGTTCTTTCATTTGGGCCATACTTCTTGGCCTCCTTAATTTGGCAGCCTCCCTGTTTGTTTCTGCATATTAGGTAGAGCAGCTTTGACTCCATCTGGGTAGTGTGGTCTATGTAGCAAAAGCACCTGTAAATAGTGTGCGGTGGAGCTTAGGCAATTGCCAGGGCAGGGCACCCTAGTTTGAGGCCGTGTGTGTGGTGGGTCAGTGCTGCTGCCTGGCTTCTGGCAATTTGCCTGGTACCTGCCCCATTTCTAGTCACTTCACCCACTTCCCATATGCAATTGGCACCCTTCCAGTTGCTGCCCTGGGGTTTGCATATGTCCTAAGACCATGTGGAGTCTTTAAGCCATGAAAATCTGGCAGTTTCTTCTGCTGCCCTATGAGGGCCCTTCAAGCAATGGAAATACAGTAGTTTCTTCTGATGCCCCAACCCTCAGTGTTTTTTAAAGTCAGAGGTAATGGGGATTTATTTTCCTGGTGCTGGGGCCCTGGGCTGCACGGTCTGGCCTGTGGCAGGGATTGCTTGCTCCCAAGGTGTCCCTCCAGATTTTTATCCACCACATGTGGATGTGGGTGTTTTCATTCCATCCCACTGCCTGTCCAGGCCCCACCACCTCTCTGCCCCTCCTACCCATCTGGATGAACGTGGCAGCATTAAATCCTTGGTTGTTGGATTACCGTATACCTTGATTTTCTGATGGTTCTGGTTATTTGTTTTTGATATCTGGTTTTAATCCCATCTATGGCTGCATGAGGAGGAGAAATGTGTCTATCAATGCCTCCATTTTTACCAGAAGTTGCAGCACTTTTTAAAAGAGTAGACTTCTGGCCTCTAACTCAACAACAAAAACAACTCATAAAAATATTGAAGTTTTTAAAAAATCTAACTTTCTGAGGTCAAACTACTAGGGATTTGTAATATATTTGAAGTGTTTTTAAAAATAAAAAAATGAATTTCCCATGACAGTCAACTGTTTTTGCTTCCTCTGTTATTTTGCAGTATTCCCTGGGCATTGAATCCCCTTGAGTCCCATGGAAGGTCATATATCAGGCCCAATAAAAAATTTCATTTTTCCCCTCACAAAATAACTGTGAGCAGGCACAATGTACAATTGCACACCCTCTCTAGTAAATGCTGATACCTTGCTAGGGAAGCTTTCACATTAACCTTATGAACATGAATGACTTCCCTCTCTGTCATGCACAAATAGAAATACACCAGGGGCCACTTCATTTGAAGGTTTTAGTTCCGGCCAGTGGGACTGGCCGAGGATTAGCTATAGATCACTCCAGCCCCTCTGTCACCTTTCATGAGTCAAGTGACACAGAGCTGCTAAAGCTGTCAGAGGCCCTTGACTAGGTCTAAGAAACATCTTCATGAGCCTGAATAGAGCTTTGGAAGCATAATTATTAATGTTATTAGAAGAACAGGGGTTCATGTTGTTACAAACGGGCCCTGGTCAACAACATGGAAGGAGGTGGTGGGGGAAGGGCCGCTGAACACTAGTGCTTAACTGTCCTCAGGCCTGGTAAGGTGGGGATACTGAAGGTGCAGAGGGCTGCTGTCCCGCTACTTTTCTTACTACCTACTGATATAGCACTTTGTATGGGTTTCCTATAGGTGCTGTGTCAAACTGATACCATCTCAGGTTTATTAGGATTTACTGGGATGACACAACATAGATTTTTTGTTTTATAGTTCTAGAGGCCCAGAGTCTGAAAGGGGGTTAAAAATCAAGGCATCAGTGGGGCTGGTTCCTTTTGGAAGCTCTAGAGAGACCCCAGTCAGTCCTTGTCTTTCCCAGTTTCTAGAGGCTACCTACAATCCTCAGCTTATGGTAGTAGCATCTGACTTGTATATCCATAGTCACATCCCTTTGTCTGATTTTGTTTGACCTTCATGTGTCTATCCTATAAAAACTCATGTGATTACATTGGACCATCCCGGTTAATCCAGGATCTTGTCCCCATCTCGAGATCCTTAACTTAATTACATTTGCAAAATCCCTTTGGTTGTGTAAGGTAACAAATTTACAGATCCTGGTAAGGTAACAAATTTACAGATCCTGGGGATCAGAACAAAGACAACCCTGAAGGGCCATTATTGTGCCTAGCACACACTGTAAGAGCAAGGAGGAAGAAAACAGATGGGTTGTGTTAATAAAGAGTTTAGATTTGTTAGAACAGTGGAAGGGGCTCATAATCATTGTGGCTTAAGAGAAAATAAAGACAATCATTGGCTTTAGAATAGAGTGACCCCAGGACAGTATGAGATGGTCAAAAGATTGTGTGTGTGTGTGTGTGTGTGCATTGTATGGTCATGAAAAAGAGCTGTTCGGTAGGAGAAGAAAAGGGGATGAACAGAAGATTATGGTCCAGGAAGAGATTTAGGGTGGGGAATATTGGAGTTGGGATATTAGCAAGGTCAAGAGAATGGTCTTATGAGTTGTCTGCTCTAGTGAAAGGGAGAAAAACATCACTGGTGTGTGACTGATGAAAATCAAGAAGCATCAAATCAGATGCTGAAATGACTGTGGTGATGCAAGGAGAAAGGGTAGCCAGGGAAACTGAACGAGGACCCAGAGTTTAGGATTTCTATAAACAGGGACTGGGGGGCCTGGTGGCAGCAAGAAGGTGTGGAGATAGTATAATCAGAGGGCATGAGCTTCAGAGAAGGAGCTGATGAAAGAGGGTGAGGGAAGAAATAACTCTTTCAAGGGATCCCAAGGATGTTGACTTTAGATTTAGTTTTGAAAAAGTGGTATTGTGAGGATAGGAGAAAGAATCAACTCCACTTTTAAAAAATTATTTTCAGCCCCAGCTGGTGGCACAGTGGATAAGGCCCTGCGAACCCATGGGTCATCGGTTTGATTCCCAGCCAGGGCTCATAACCAGGTTGCAAGCCAGGTCCTTAACTGGAGGAAGGTGAAAGGCAACCACACATTGATGTAGCTCTCCCTCTCTGCCTCTCTCCTTTCCCTCTTTCTAAAAATAATAAATCAAATCTTTTAAAAAAATTAAAAAGCTTATTTTCCTACTTCATTTCACTTATTGCATATTTATTTGTCAAAAGCCTTGTTTATCCTCTCTCCCAAAAGAATGTAAACCTAATGTGGGTAGTTCAATTCTGTATCTGTAAGCATCTGTAACAGTGCTGGGTTCATATTAGGTCCTTTATAACTGTTTAGTGAATAAATTATTATGTAAATGAAAGGAAGGAAGAAAGGAAAAAAAGAAGGAAGAAAGAAAGAGACAGAAGGAAGGAAATAAATAAGGGAAGAGAAAAGGTAGATAGTGGAATGGCCTAAAAGTTCGTTTGGTTAAGTAATAAAAAAAGACACATTTTTTCATTTTCACCAATAAATTTATTGGGCAATATGTGCACCATTTTGTTCCACTGTCTTCTGCCCTGTTTCAGGCATCTTCATAATTCCATCTTCCCAAAACTTTTTATCTTTTTGAGAAAAGAACTGTTCCAGGTGTTTTTTTGCAGCCTTCCAGGGAATTGACATTTCTTCCATTCAGAGAATTTTGTCAAGATCAAAATGAATAGAAACGTGAAGGTGCAATGAATGTCTGGCTAACACAGCAGATGAAGCAGAACTCCTCAGCCAGGTTGTAACAGTTGGTTCCGGTCATCAAACAAACATGGGGTCTGAGTTATCCTGATGAAAGATAATGCATTTCCTGTTGACAAATTCCAGATGCTTTTCCTCGAGTGCTGCTTTCAGTTGATCTAATTGGGAGCTGTACTTGTTGGAATTAATTGTTTGGTTTTCTTTCTGGAGCTCATAATAGAGGCTACCTTCCAATCCACATCCACAACAACACCTTCTTTTCATGCAGACCAGCCTTTGGTGTGGCTGGCGTGGTTCATTGTGGTTCATGTCGCTTGTCCCACAATCTCTTCTGTTCCATGTTATTGTCAAGTATCCACTTTTCATCACCCGTCACAATTTGTTTTAAGAATAGAATATTTTTGTTAAGTTTAAGTAGAGAATCATTGTGGAAATACAGTCAAGAAGATTTTTTTTTGCCTATGTGGAACCCAAACATCAAAGCAATGAACATAACCAAGCTAGTGCAAATGATTTTCAATGCTTGATTTAAATATTTTGCATATGCATACTATCTCCTGCATGGTATAATGTTGAATGTTCTCAGTAAATATCTTGATTTGATTGATACCAATTTCAATGTGTCTACCTGACCTGGAGCATCATCCAGTGAGAAATCTCCATCATGAAACATTGCAAACCACTTTTGACACATTCGATCAGTCCCAGCACCTTATCTACACTACACAAAATTTGTTCTTGCATTTCAGTTGCATTTTTACCTTTCTTGAAATAATAAAGCGTAATATGACAAAAATGTTTAGTATTTTCTTCCATCTTCAATATTAAAATGGTTACACAAAAATTCACCAATTTTGATAAATGCATGCTGTTATGACAGCTGTCACAATACAATCTAACAAAATTGTTTCGAACGAAGCTAAAGTACAACTAAGCACTACTAGAGCCATTTACAGAAAAACATGAACAAACATTTTGGCCAACCCAATATAGTGGTACTACAGGTTAGTTGGGGAAAGGCTAAGTTTGTTCTAAAGGTCAGGAGGAAGGATGTAAAGACATAAGGAAGTTAAGAGTAGATAGTTCCAGAGACAACAGTGGGAGGACAGGGAGAGGGATTAGCAGGAGAGAGGTATATTTGAGGGAGTTGATAAACTGAGAGGGAATTATTTTGTGAGTGTGACTGTAACCTGGCCCTCCTCCATCAGCCTCCTGAGTGCAGAGGGTTCGTTTTACTGAGGAATTGACACATGGAAGGCAGTGGACACTTACAGGGAAGCGTTGTTTGGACGGGAAGAATACGAAGAACTTCAGAGCTAGACTGTCCTTCTTGGACAGCTTTAAGCAATAGCCAAATGACCAGGATGTCCTAGGGCTACCTAACTCAGCTGAAATCAGTATGCGATGACATCTTGGGCTCCTTTCAATTCATAAGTCATCAAATGGCCAAAGGGACAATCTTTCTCCTCTCCTCTCAATTTACACACCAGCTGTTTCATTCATTTTAATGACTGGGGAACAGGATGACCTTTTGCAAATATCACCCACAGCTTGGAACTCGATTGGCCAACAGTGGAATCACCAATCTTACTTGACCCACATCTAGGCATGTCATGGTGTGACAGCAGGCCCCAGCCAGTCAGGTAGGAGGAACAGCTCCATGGATTTCATTTCCCATTACTATGGCAACCATGAGACTTTTGTTGCAGCAAAAGGTTAAATGCAACCAAGCATTCATTAGGACCTTCAGGTAATGAATCAAGTCAACTCTTTATTCATGTTTAAATCAATGGTGATATAGATATAGGTGTGTAGAACAAAGAGACAGTGCTCAAGCTGGGAAGAGCTAACGGGCTAATCAACCCTGGGATTAAAACAGGTCTCTAAGTGAAACAATGGTTTCATCTGTAACATGCATGAAATAACTATAATTGAGAGGGAAAAAAACCAGACATTATGTTTGTATAATATTCTGAGATCATTTGTCTAAAACCAAGGCTTATTTTTTCATTCCTGGAAAATCATTTTTGAAAATGTTTAATTCCTTTCTTTTTATCTTTGATGGGGCTTAGTGGCCCTTCCAAAAGTAAGAAAAGGGCCAAATAATATCTACGTTAGTTTACCCCAGTCGAGGCAACATGCCATCTAGCATATTCATATAGAAACAGTGAATAAGACAGGTTTCCGAGGTGGAGGCTGTGTTAGTGACAGAGTGCTCAAGATGGTCAGGAAGGCTCCAGGGACCCCTAGAAGAGGGACAAAGGGACTTGTGGATTTTTCAACCCCAAACATTTTGAGAATAAATAATTACTACATTTTGATCCACTATATTTATTAGGGCTTTATAACCCATTATTTATAATAAAGAATTTCACTGCAATTGCTACATACAGCAGATATCTTTGTGGGTATTTATCAACCTATTCTTCAGAGCTATGTAGGCATGCCTGTGTAATTGTAGCAATTTTGAAAGTCAGTTTTAAACTTTATTTTTGATGTTTAGAAAAGGTTTGCCCAACCTAGGCTTGTTTGTTTCGTTTTGCTTTGTTTTTCCTGACAGGGGCAATAAGAGTCTTTCTTGGTGAACTGGCCTCTGGGAAGTCAGTTAGAAAAAGTGAGGGGTCTGGAATTATTGGAATTTTCTCCTAAGAATGGGAGACAAATCACTAAATTAAAATGAGGACTTCCAGCAATGACCCAGATAAAAGATGTTCTTGGGTCAGCATTTATATGCCATGTTGTAAATGTTTGCATTGTTTTAGAGGCTGTTGAGGGCCCACTTATTTCTTAAAACTTTACCCATTTGTTAAAAAGATAAACAAAAGAGATTCTGTGGGACCCCTGTTATTTCCAAATGCTATGTCAGTATAGCAAAAATCAAACCAAAAAAAGAAAAAAAGAAAACAAAAAAAAAGGAAAACAGAAAAAAAAAATCCAGGTTTTCAGTTAATTTGCAGTTATATGTAAATGTACAACACAAGTGAAAGAAAGACATACACTGAATTGAGAATGAAAAAGAATAAAGCTTTATCGATTGTGAATCCTATGTTGTTTAATTTACCCTTGTAACCCTAGTATTTGGGACAATGCCTGACATGTGGTTGGAATTCAGGAAATAATTGCCAAATTTTCTTCATCTTCCCCATCATCAGAGTCATCATCTTCATAGAACATTTCTGTGTGTTTAGCTTCAGAATATTCAGAAGAATATTAAGTATAATGCTGGGCACTATTGGAAGCATCTGATTTGTATATTGACAATGTGACATTGCTTGCTTTTCCTCTATGTCTTAACCCTTGGCCATATTCTCCTGTCCTTTACCCAAGGCCTCCTCTCCATTTTCATCATGAAAAGAAAACATTAGAAAAAAATTTCTTGACGAGACTGAGAGGAGGCTCTAAACCTATTAGAGGACATGGAGCCCTTCGCAGCCTCCTGCCAGAGTCCAAGTTGTGGCCATTCCTGAAACACGGCTGACAGTGGTAACGTCTGACATTTAATCAGTGCCTAACATGTGCTGAGTCATGTATGTCTATCATCATGTGAGAAATCTTGGGTAAGAATTACCTTGAGGGAGAATGGGGTCTATTGACATATTCCTGGGGGCCGTATCCACAGACCTCTTGGATAACAGTTTTGTAGGGTGCTATCTGGGGTACTAAATTATCAGCATAATCTCTGTGTCTAAAAGCATCTTGAGACTTCAGCTACTTCCAATTCTTCAAATCTGCATCCAGCCAGACATCCTGTTATAAATGACACATCTAAATTGCTGCCTTCACCTGGTGGTGATCTCAGTGATGCTTTTAATCACCTGCACAACACCTTGGTAGAGACTGTTACAGCTCCATTTAGTTCCTTGACAGGGGGGCAGGGCCAAACTTCATTTCAATTTGTAATATTAACACCACCTAGTTTCATGCCCTGACTGTAAGAGTTTCTCTTATACTATTTTTATTCTGTCCATCTGTAGGAAATTCATTGCCTTTTTTAAAAAATACCATTCTTTAAAACTAAGGTCTAGCTAATCTATCTCTCAAGAAAACATTTGAGTCCTCATTTCTCTCAAGCTGGAATCTAGGTATATAGTATTCAGAAAAAAAGAAAAAAAAGTAAAAGAAAACTTTTAAAAAAATGGACTATTTGGAGAAAAGAAATCCCTGTTATTATATAGAGCTGAGGTTACAATACAGTTTATTTGGATTGGAAGCAAAGTGTCCAATAATTTTAGGTGGCATCCCAACCTGCTAGAAAAAAATCACCAGAGGAAAATTCCTTTTAGAATACGTTATTTAGCCCTGGCTGGTAGCACAGTGGATAAGGTGCCGGCCAGCGAAGCCAAAGGTCACTGGTTCGATTCCCCAGCCAGGGCACATAAGCAGGTTGCAAGCCAGGTCTCGAGCCAGGTCTGTGGCTGGAGGCAGGTGAAAGGCAACCGCACATTGATGTCTCTCTCCCTCTCTGCCTCTTTCCCTTCCCCTCTCTCTGGAAATAATAAATAAAATTTTAAAAAATAAAATAAAATATAAGCCCCCCCTCCGGAGCCCCCCCAAAAGAATACATTATTTCTCAGTATATAACCACCATATCAGCATGCCCATGGAAATGCCTTGGGGTGACTTATCGGTGAAATTGTCATATAATATTGTGAATTTGGGGTATCTTATCAGGCATGGGGTTGAGTGGGTTCCTTTCTGTACAGGAAAAATGTTATAGCCACAGTCCGGTGTGAAAACCACAGTGGGTGATGCCAGGGGATGATTACCAGTGTCAGTGCATGGCCTGCTGTATCCCTAAGCTATAGCATGTCTGTTTTGGCCTGGGAATAAATTTCGCTCCCACCACTTCCTAACTGGGTGACCTTAGACAAGACTGTCAGCCTTTCAAGGGCTCAGTACCTTTTCATTCTCATAACAAGACTCTAACAGCACTTGCCTAGTCAATGCAAAGTGGCTGAGGGATAATGCCAGCTCAATAAATGTTAAGTGCTATTACTGACAGAAGATGGCAGTTGCCCTGTCATGCTTGACTCAATTGCTATCAGTACAGGACTTAACATCCTGCCAGAGGGGAGGGGGGTTGGGTGCTGGGTGAAAAAGGTAAAGAGCTTAAGCAAAAAACAAACAAATGAAAAAACCTTACAAACAACAGTATGGCGATTGCCAGAGGGAAAAGGGGTGGGGGAGGAAAGAGGGTAAAGTGGGGAAGAAACTTGATTTGGGATGCTGAACACACAATACAATATGTAGCTGAGGTATTATAGAATTGTACCTTTGAAACCATAATTTAATTAACCAACGTCACCCCAGTAAATTCAATTAAAAGAAGAGACATTCTGCTTCTGATGTCTCCTCCATTCACACAGGGCATGGCACACGGTTGGTGCTCAGGGGGGTAATTCACCACGCATACAAGACACCATCACTACTAGTGATCTATGCCCAGGTATGTACAAGTAGTGTCAAAAATGACATGTTATTTCCAACATCTGTTCTCCCTCCCTTTCTCACATAGTACAATTTTCAGCCGAAGAGATGGCTACCAAAGTAAATACTTCATTTTACAGATTCCTTTGCAGCTGGCTGTGTTCATCTGACCAATTATTTTGGACAAGTACTATGTGCAAGTCTGTGTTATTCCTTTAGAGGGACGGTGCCCTCCCCTTGACTCTTACCTCTCCTGATTCCTGGACCATGAACGTGGTGGTCAGTCATCGTGGGTGAGGGTGGCACCTAGCACTAGCTGAGCCGTCCTGAAGGAAGCTGGGCTCCAACCCCAAGGAGCCACCATACTAGCCCTGAAATCTTCTGTCACTGGCCTTTCCCATGAGAGAGGAAAGAGCTAGATTTCTATCTCTTGAAGTTACTATATTTTAGGTCCCTAGAGGAGTAATTGAACCCATAGTTGACTAATATTCATATGCACTAAATGATTAATTTAATTAAAATGTACGTGTACTACATGGAACGTAAGGCCCAAATGCTACATTCAGCTGTCAGTCCATCCAGGATTCACGCTGGTAGGAATGGAGGAATGCAGCCATGGC
Source organism: Noctilio leporinus (assembly GCA_004026585.1). Lineage (NCBI taxonomy): Eukaryota > Metazoa > Chordata > Mammalia > Chiroptera > Noctilionidae > Noctilio > Noctilio leporinus. The sequence goes on along the minus strand of PVIW01000101.1, from coordinate 776,731 downwards.
TCGAGCCCTGCCCTGCCACAGACGCTGCTGCAGAATGTGGCCGCAGGCTTCCTTTCCAGCTGGACATTCTGCTGGGGAGCTGCTGTCTTAAACATCTGCATGAATATGCTTGTTCCCCGAGCCTGGAATGCTCTTGTCCCAACCCACTCCCACTTTACCCTTCTGGGCTCAGTACAGATGCTGCCCCTGGGAAAACTCCCCTCTGACCTACAGCAAGGTCGAGTTGTGCCCTTTTGTTTGTGTACCTGCAGCACTTTAGGAGTCTTCCGCTATGTCAGGTCCAGAGGCAAGACACGCTGAGTCTGAATCCCAGACCTTCTGCTATTCTCAGTGAGCTTGAGCAAGTTACTTAACTTTTCTCATGTTCACTTCCTTACCTAGCTTGTCAGGGGGTTCAAGGAGAATCCACACAAGACTGAGAGTTTACAACATGGCAGGTAGTAAAGGCCCCATAAATCTTTATTTGTATCTGTTGAGCTGCCATCATCTATGTCCTTGGGTTTTTCACTATTCTCAAGGTCCCTAGAGAGCAGGGATAGCATCTCAGACATCCGATGGGTATCTAGAACTTAGTACAATACCTGGCCCATACCAGACTCAATGGGTACTAGTGGAACCTACCAACCAATAAACCAATGAATGAAGAGAGTTTTCTGGATTTAAAGGAATGAAACACAAAATCTGCCATCTCCCGGACATATCTGCTGCTGGGGAAGGATTCTCCTGCAGATAGCACTAATGAAGCATTAAGTGTTGTCTCAATAAACCATGAGGCCACAGACGGTGCAGTGGGACGGGGATAAGCGGCTACAGGGCTCCTGGAAGGGAAGGGCCAGCCTCTCACAGGGTCAGCTTTTAGGGAGGCCAGTGGCCACTCGCACATGCCACCCTTTGGCTCCAGTCTGTTCACTCTCTGGGCACAGTGCATCGCTCCGCTGATTTAGAAAATGTGTGGTGTCGCAAAGGCAGTTACAAGTTGGGTGGCATTGGCAGGTGTTTCACGAACTCAGGGGATTGTTGCCATTCCTTATCAGAACAGAAGCATTTGCCGAAAATTCTCCAGATGACGCCTCATTTACCAAATGGAGCAACAATTCCCCAAAGAAAGAAAATAAGCTTTCCAGAGAAAAGCAGCCAACAGGAGCCCTTTATCACTTCAATCTTAACTGGAAAGTCTCTCCCTGGCATCCCCATCTTACCACCTGTCGCCCGTGGGGTCACACTTAAAAGAGCTATGACCATGTCCTAGCTCACACTACTGTGATTCTTTCTTCTTCCTTTTTTATTTTTATTTTTTTAAAAACCAGTCCCCTGGAGGCAGAGATCATAGGCCAAGTTCTAACACCTTGTCCTCTTCAAAGGAGCTCTTAGATAGAATCTTGGGTTGTATAGGTCCCATCAAATGCCCATGACAGTGGCTCAGACCCTACCTTATAACTAGAAGTCTGCCCCAAGCCCTTCCTGTGCTGTCCTGTTGTCCCCACACTGCAGGTGCAGCCTACTGACCCATGTGAACATAAGAAAGCCTGACATTTTCTTTGTCTCTTAAGAAGGATGGAAACTACTCGAAGACTACTATACCTTCTTTTGATCTGGAAAGAAAATCCACTGTTGCCACGAGTGTTACATTTTCCCAGGATGTCTGTATTTGTTAGGCTCTATGTTTCAGCAGGTAACAGTGATTGAACACTTAGAATGTACCAGGCTAAGTGCTTTTTATTCATTTTTTATCTTTCCAGCAATCACATGAAGCTAGAGCTGGTACGGCCTTCACTTTCCAGATGGGAGAGTGAGGCACAGCCACGTGAACCAGCTCACGGGAGGCCACGCTGCTGAGGCATGGTCAAGACAGCCTTTGAAACGTAGCTACTGCTGCAGAAATCTTTTCCTAGCCGCCCTGCTCCGCTGGCTCTTTAGACAGAGGAAGGGCCTGGCAAAGCTGACAAAAGGCTTCAACAGAAAAAAAGTACATTTTCTCTGGGCTTTGAAGGACAGGTAGAAGTTTTCTAAGTTGCAGGGTTGAGAAGGATGCTGGGGGGTGAGGAGTGGAGATAGTTATTTCTCTCTACATGGCTGGAACCATTTTGTTCCGAAACATATTTTATTTTATTTTATTTTAATGACATTTCAGGTCCCCCACCACAGCAGAGAGGGATTTATCCAAATAGAATAGAGAATCCTGATAGCTCACATACTGGGGAAAATAGAATATGTCTGCTGAGTCCAAAATTAATCTCTACAGCCTGTCTGCTTCATGAGAGAAGTCTTTGGTGACAGGTCTCAAGCATTGGCTGCTTCCTTGGAATTTCTCTTGCTGATACAAAAATATTTAAAACATAGTTGTCTTACCTGCTCAGGTGTTCGCTGTAACCTCTCTGCCTTAATGTCATAAAGCTGAACGCCTCTCTCTCTCTCAATTCCTCTCTCTCTCTCCTCCCCTCTCCCCTCTCCCCTTCTTTCCTCCCACCCTCCTAGATGGTAACTGTGGTGTCAGTGAGAAAAATGAATTGCAGAGCAGACAAAGCAAGGGCAGGGTGCCCTGTGACCTGGTGTTATGGCAGGTTAAGCTGGAGAAGAGAGTTCTGCTTGTCAGTGGCAGTGAGAGTAGAATGGGAAAAGAAGAAGGAAATATTCTGGGTGCTGCATGTGCTGACTGACAGGAGAAGAGAAGGGGGCATAAGGGTGGTCTCTGGACAGGGAGAGAAGCTAGGAGAGGGTAGCATTTTAAAGGAGAAGGAATTAAGTTGATTTCAATATTTTTGACTGAGCAGGGAGGGTAGCATAGTAAAGCAGTCAGAGATGTGGGTCTAAAGTCAAACTACCTCATTTAAATCAAAGTGCCACCATTTACTATGTGGCCTTGAGAAAGCTGTGTGTTCTTGAGTTAATTAACCTCTCTGTGCCTCCATTTTCCTCATCTGTAAAGTGAGAATAATAATAGCAGCTACCTCATAGGACTATTTTAAAGATAAATAATTCACGTGAAGCACTTAGACAATACTTAGGGAAGGTTAGCTAACAACATTATGGACAAAAATGACTAAATGTTAGTATGGCTAAAACTTCAAGAGTATTTAATATGTGTCAGGCACTGTTCTAAAGAATTGGGTATATTACTTAGCATAACTAATAAGAAGGATCCTATAGGAAAAGTACTGTATTATTTTTGTACTCTTTCCTGATTAGGAAACTACAACACAGAGAGACTACTAAGGTGGCCCAAAGACACACAGCTAGTTAATGGCAGAGCCAGGATTTGAACCCAGGCAGTCTGGCTCCAGCATCTGTGCTTTTACCCACTTCTCTACCCTGCATCTCTTTTCAAGCTATCAACAGTGCCTCAAGAACCTTTGTGCAGATACTAATAAGAAATTGGGAATTCAAATCTGGACACCCAGGAAAGAGCTCAGAGCTTTAGGAAACATCAGTATGGAAGGTATAGCTCAATCTATAGGCATGAGATTTCTACCTATGGGGAAAAGAAAATGTTACTACTTAATGTTGAGGGATATTTATACAAGGAAGAATAAGGTCTAGTGAGAGAAACAGAGAAACTAAGGTCTAGTCACAGGTGAGCCAAGTGAGGACAAGTAAAATAAAGAAGATGCTCAAGAAGATATGATTGCTCTTATGTGAGGAGTATTTCTCACAAATAAGAGAAATGGCTATTGAATTTAGCAATTAGGATCTTTTTGGTAACTTCCTGGGGAAGTACTTTTATGAAAGCATAGCAAGTTGGATTTGTCAGAGAAGTTTTCAAAGAACATAAAGAGAAGGAAGCAGGTGGATGTGGTGGGCAACATGGGGTGGGGGCTTCCCTGAGGATGAGTAGGAAAGGGAATGCCTGTTTATGGGCCACATGATGTGGATGCTGTTTCTCTTCAAGTTTCCTATGTTTCAATACTCTTGTCATGACTCTCCCCGAGATCATAGTACCCAGGTCTGTAGTTGGGGAACATTACCATGCTGCGTAATAAAATTTATTCCATTCCATTTGTAAATGGAATGGGCTGGCTTTCATCCTCACCAGGCAAAGGGCTAATTAGTTGCCTGGTGAGGATGAAAGCCAGCCTTACTCTGATGTAGTATGGGGGAGGAGTGCCTAGTAATAATTGGGGAAAATTCGGTTTTTATTATGGCTGAAGGCAGCGATCACATTAAAGTTAAATACACTTACGTGCCATTTTAAAATATCATTGATTATGAGATCTGAAGCCATTTGATGGGGGACCTATAGCTGAAAAAGAATGCACATTATAAAATTAGATGGGTTCTAAAACAATTTTAGATCAAAGAAACCAGTGTTCACTGCATCACCGCACTTCTGCATTTAAATATTACAATAACATTATGCTCAAATTCTCCAATTAAATGCTGATTGTGAAATGCCATTACAATTGTTTGATGCTTTCATGTGTTAAGTAAAAAATTAAAAAAAAAAAGCCAAATGTAGAATTGTACGTGCACGGTGGAAGAAAATGTCAATATATCAGATGAGGAAAAATAGTAGCTATGTTAGGATGACATGCATGTAAGTGATTTTTTAAAAAATCTGTCTATCCAGTTTTTAAAAATAGTTAAAAAAATTTTTTAAAGGAGTTAACGTGGACTATAGCTAATTTGATTTCAACATTTCCATTCTCTATAGTACTGAGAGTTTTCCAAGCTGTACTTGTTACCCTGGATTCATGGATGTCCTGAAGCTGTAAATCAACGTCTCATGCACACATGGATTGTTCTGTGTTTCAGATCTCCAGGCATATCCACAACTTCACAGCAGCTGAGGCCCATGGAGCATAAGCATCCTGAGCAGCTCCTTTATTCCAGCCATGATGTCAGCCCGTGAGGAGCTGATGTGTCCTCCATCTCCCCTGGGGTCTTGTTCCTTTGGGGAACCACAGTGCAGGTGGGTGACCTGCCTCCATTTCTAAGGGGACTCCATCAACATGATATGGGGGTGGTATATGTCTAACTTTCAAAAACTGTTTGTAGACACCTTTGTGATGTGAAAGGAAGACACATTATTCCACATGCACAAGTGCATCTAACTCTTTTTAAAAGTTATATTTCATTGATTGTACTATTGTAGTTTCCCCCATTTTCCCCCATTGTCTCCTACCACCCAACATCCCACATTCCCTTAGGCAATCCCTCCGTCATTGTCCATGCCCATGGGCCATGTGTGTAAGTTCTTTGGCTATTCCATTTCCTGTGCTGTACTTTACATCCCCGTGGCTATTCTGTAATTGCCTTAATTCCCTCACCTCTTCACCCTCTCCCCACACCTCCCTCCCATCTGGCAACCATCACTCTCTGTATCCATGTATCTGTCTCTGCTCTTCTTGTTTGCTTAGTTTGTTTTTTAGATTCATTGTTGATAGATATGAATTTATTATCATTTTATTGTTCATAATTTTCTTAAATAAGTCCCTTTAACACTTCATATAATAATGGTTTGATGATGATGAACTCTTACTTTTTCTTGTCTGGGGAGCACTTTATCTGCCCTTCCATTCTAAGTGATAGCTTTGTTGGGTAGAGTAAACCTGGCTGTAGGCCCCTGCTTTCATGATTTTGAATATTTCTTGCCAAACCCTTCTAGCCTCCAAAGTTTCTTTTGAGAAATCAACTGACAGTCTTATGAGATTTCCCTGTAGATAACTAACTTCTTTTGTCTTTCTGCTTTTAAGATTCTCTCTTTATGTTTAACCTTTGACATTTTAATTATGACGTGTCTTAGAGTGGGCCTCTTTGCATCCAGAGACTGTGTACCCAGAGGGCAGCTACAGACCACGTTGGAGCACCACCACCCTCCCCTTACATAGCAGATCTTTCACAAGAGGTGGAGGTTGGTGGTCAGTGGTCACAGCCAGTCCTTGCAGCTGACGGGTCTGCGTAAATCCCTCCCATTGACTTTCCAATAGTAATCAAGGCTCGATTATTAGAGGGGGGTGTACTCAGCCCACACAAAGGGCATATTGTGAGTACCCAGCTTGGGTGACAGGAGAGACTGTACCATCTGACCCTACAGGACACCTACTATATTAGGCCATGCACCAAGACATGGAGACAAAGTAGCTCTACCTAATACATAGAAACAAATACAGGGAGGCTGCCCAAATGAGGAAATGAGGAGACAAAGAAACATGGCTCAAATGAAAGAATAGGTCAAAACTCCAGAAAAAAGAACTAAAAAAAAAAAAAATGGAGATAAGCAATCTATCAGATGCAGAGTTCAAAATTCAGGTTATAAGAATGCTCAAGGAACTTATAGTGAGGACATCAAAAAAGATCCAATCAGAAATGAAGGATATACTCATTGAAATAAAGAACAATTTACAGGGAAACAACAGTAGAGTGGATGAAGCGTAGAATCAAATCAATGATTTGGAACATAAGGAAGGAAAAGCAACCAACTAGAATAACAAGAAGAAAAATGTGTCCCCGCCCACCCGCAAAAAAAACAAAAAACAAAACAAAAACAAGAGGATAGTGTAAGCAGCCTCTGGGACAACTTCAAGTGTTCCAACATTTGCATGATGAGTGGCAGAAGGAGAAGAGAGAGCAAGACATTTGGAAATCAATCTGAAAAAACAGTGAAAGAAAACTTCCTTAATTTGGTGAAGGAAATAGACATTCAAGTCCAGGAAGCATAGAGTCCCAAACATTTAACTCTTATAAGTGCTCATTGTTGGGATAAAATTCCAGCGACTGGGTCATGAACTTGTGGGTCTATTCATGTTCCTCTGCCTCTTTCCCAAACATCCCAGAAAGCCTGTCCTTAATACATTGTGAGCAGTGTGGTGGAGCACGCCCAGCTGTGGTCTGGAGCTCCTATTTGTTCCTGACGTACTGTGAGACCGCAGGCTCGGGGTTCTCATCTAGCTCATGGGGAGGCAGCTATCTACTGCCATGTACTTGTCATGGGCATGAAGTGAGAAAGCATGCCTATGGGATGCTCCATACGTGTTAGTTTCTTTCCCTTCTACATGATTTCCTTGCAATGATCACACCTCACACCAACCTGTACATTTATTTGAGCACCTACTGTATGTGAAACACTGTGATAAATACCAATGCTACAGAGAGATAAAAAATGGAATTTGAAGTATCCTAGGTGACTTGAGACCTCACATTTATTTTTATTATTATTATTATTTTTAAAATAATTTAAAAAAAAAAGATTTTTATTTCACTATTTTTAGAAAGAGGGGAAGGGAGAGAGGCAAAGAGGGAGAGAAACATCAATGTATGGTTGCCTTTCACCTGCCTCCAGCCACAGACCTGGCTGGAGACCTGGCTTGCAACCTGCTTATGTGCCCTGGCTGGGGAACCAAACCTGCAACCTTTGGGTTCGCAGGCCGGCGCCTTATCCACTGTGCTACCAGCCAGGGCTGAGACCTCACATTTAAAAGGAGCATGTGCTAGGTGCCAAATGAATTGTCAGCATGTCTCCATATTTTATTTACAAATATAGTCATGAAATATTTATTGAGCACTTTCTACATGCTAAGCCTGCAGCCTCTGCTGCTACAGCCTCTCAGTGCAGCCCTGGGGGGCAGCACTGGGTCAGGCGACGGTCCTGCAACCTAGACTCTTACACATGGTGGCGAACGCCATGGAGCAATCCAGCAGCTCAAACAGTGCTGGGTGGGTTGCTAATGTAGGTGGGGGAACCAAAAAAGACCTCTCCCAGGAAGTGATATTTGAGGTGAGGGTGGAATAATAAGGACTTCACTCTGCAGAGATCAGTGGGCACTTGTTTCAGTTGAAAGGAGAACCTGCGGTGGGGTTTCAGAAATTGGAGTGTGCTTGGCATCTCTGAACAGTAGCCAGGGCCCGGTGAGTCCAGGAAGCATAGAGATGCTAAGGAGGGCAGGAGTGTGAGCCGCCACTGCTGTGAGTGGATCAGCAAGAAGCAAGTGACCCATTAGGTGGGGCAGAGAAGAAACACACGCAGGCATGAGTTGACTTGAATTTCCAGACTATGCATCAGGGTAAGGACTGGAAGGGTTAATAGGATGAACAGATGGATTAGATCTTAAGTGGCTGCTCCAATCCTGATGCTTCAGTACTCACAGCTTATCATCGCTGTGATTGGGGTGACTGAATAGGGCAGCGGTTGGTAGGCACTGAATACTATTACTGAATTCCACAAGAAAACAAGACTAAATTTTGGCACTGAGTTGCCAATGACTCAGTTGCTCAAATGTAATACTTTTGAGAAAAGTTCAATGGAGAATAAAAACATGTTTCTAAGAGTAGCATATATAAATGGAGCAGATCTCAAAACAACTTACTGCCCTGACCGGTGTGGCTCAGTTGGTTGGGCATCACCCTAAGGTGAAAGATTGTGGATTTGATCCCTGGTCAGGGCACATGCCTGGGTTGCAGGTTCAGTCCCCAGTCAGGGCATGTTAGAGAGGCAACAGATCATTGTTTCTGTCTCACATGGATGTTTCTCTTCCTCTCTTTCTCTCTCCCTTTCCCTCCCTAAAAAAAAAAAATAAATAAAATCTTTAAAAATAAATAAAAGCAGCTTGCAAAGACACAAAAGAAGAAAGACTATCCTATCAATGCACTGAATAGCCACAGCTTACAAAATAGTCTTAATACAAAACAGCAGAGATTGTATTGCATTCGACATACTATGATTTTCTCCTTTCTCAAAGACCATTAGCCAATAACCTTCCTCCTGCTAAACACTGAAATTAGAGTCTGGCATTATCTTGGTCTGTGGATTGTGGTCCAACACTCTGAAATGCAACATGAGTTTTCATATTTGGTTCATTTTCTGACATTTTCAGAAGATGGAAGGAAATTGCAGTACATGAGAGAAAAAGGGTTGGAAAGCAAAACTAGCTTTTTTTTTTTAAGCGTAGAAAAAAGAAAATAAATACCCACTTCACACTTGAACGTAGCTTTGATTCTGTTAATTTGGATAACAGGGAACTTTGTCAATTTAGAAACCCAAGAAACACTCAGGCACCGAATTCCACTAACAACCTGGCATCCCGGTGTTTCACTTCAGCTGATAAGACCATGTGTTCTACATGGGTTGTGCTCATAATCTTATTACTTGTTAACAGGATTTGTGCTTGGAACTCCCAAGCACCCTTTCACCAACTCACTGACAGGCCCAATGTCAAATGCATTTTGATAACAGTTGGCTCAGACAGAAAATAAGACCCACTAACCTGCTTAAGGAGGCTTTAAATATTTTCCAGAGCCATTTCTCATCTTGTATTAAAAAATTCTGTATTAACATGTAGAAGGACCCAGACACAAATCAGGATTTAGAAGAAGCTACATAAGTAACCTGGACTTAACAACATTCCAAGAAGTAAATCCCTTCTGTCTTGTTGAGAAATGGCATGATGCACATTGCACTACTCAAGAACCTACATGTGGGGGAAAGATGGAGGACTGGGTGGGCACTTTCTACGTAATCAAGGAGAGAGTCGCACGGTGAGAAATGCTGTTTTCAAGAAGGACATGGGCTAATGAAGTGTATGTTGGTAGTTTAGTCATTCTGGAGCATAAGCAGTGGGTACATTTGTGGATAGATCAAGATCCACAGTGAAGCTTAAGTCAGTGTTTGCAGAGAGCTGTGTCACATCCCCAGGTGCCTCTAGCATAGTCTGGACTGACTTCATCCTCAGCTGAACTTCTGAGCCCCCTTGTAGCAGTCCCAGGCCTGGGGAATTGCTCTACCTGAGGAGCAGCCCTTAGCCAACCACTGATGGGAACTGGTGTGTAAACAGCCCAGCTCCCATATGTTGTTATTGTTATTTTTTAAATGCTCCTTTCCAGTGTTTCCTGGTGGGATTTTGCTCCAGTCTCCTATGGAAGTAACTTTCTAGATAATTGCCTATTACTGACTGCCTTTTCTCCCTTGTCTTTTTTCTTTTATCTTTTAAAAAAAGATTTTATTAATTATTTTAGAGAGGGGGGTAGGGAAAAAGGCAGAGAGGGAGAGAGACACCAATGTATGGTTGCCTTTCACCTGCCTTCAGCTATGGACCTGGCTGGAGATCTGGCTTGCCAACCTGGTTATGTACCCTGGCTGGGAATTGAACCAGTGACCTTTGGCTGGCTCCTTATCTACTGGGCCATCAGCCAGGGCCTCCTCCCTTGTCTTATATCTTTATTTTCTATTCGTGTTTTCTGCACTACCCACCTGCCCCAAACAAATTTTATTCAAATCCTTGTCTCTGTGTTGGCTTCTAAAGACAGCAAAAAGAAGGTCCCCTCCACTCAGTGACCTGTCCTGATTCATCCGTGCCACTGTGACGCACCAATCACTCATTTTTCCCAAGCAGATACTCCTGGGTTAAGTCAGGAAGCCTTGTGTTCCTAACTTGGGCTCAGCATTTGTGTTCCTCTCTCTCCTTAGCCTTTTTCCATGTCTTCTGTTAAATAATACCTCTGTTTTATCAGCAATAGGAATTATATCCACATAAGGCAGCATGAGCAACCACTATCCACTGCTAGATTTGCTTGCTTGAACTAAACATTAACTTGACGAAAGTTCTTTTTCAAAGGATAACTGCTTCACTTTTTGTACTTCTACTAAAGTTACTTATGTATATGGCTTCTGTGTGTGACTAGGGTTCTCACAATTTTCACAATGGAAAATAAGAGACTCCTTTGTTGTTTAGATGACTTAGTCTAATAATGGCCACAGTGAGAAGCTATAGTCATATGACACATGAAAACATCGTCCATATGTCAGAAGAATGAAGGTGCATATGTAGTTGCAAATAAGGACTCTGAAAATTGTCCCAAATTTGGCTAAATCTGCTGGGGAGAGAGATGGTCCCTCCATCTAGATGCCAGCAGGGTGGTGCTACCCACGGGTGAAGACCCAAGGAATCCCTTGGAATGGTACTAACAAAGGACTTAGGAACACAGGAAAACTCCACAGAAATCAAAAAGCAAATAGAAATTTTGCTCTTTAAAAATGCCATGCATACTCAATTATGCATTTGTGAGTCAATTACAAAAAGGAAAACGGATGAATGTTAAGGCTTCTTATGCACAATGCTGGAAAGAATTTCCATTTAGGAGACCAATAATTTAAAAAAAATGGTTTTAGGTCAAATGAGAAGGGAAGGCTTCCAAAATGCCTCCTGGGAATTAAATTAAAAATTAGTAAACTAATTTTATTTGCAGCTTAAATAAAACTCCCCTGAACTATTTAATGGGCACCTACCTCCTTTAGGTACCTTCTAGAAAAAAACCAATTTACAATTATAGGCTAAGGAGATTAATGAATCACTACTTTTTATTTGTATTAGAACCAGAGATTAGAAGGCTTTTTTTTTTTTTTTTTTTTTTTTTTTTTTTTTCTGAGTTAGAGTCACAGTAAGCAAGGTAGAAAAATTTGGACAGAGTTTTCCCCTTAATTTAGTATAGCAGCCTGTACAGTTCCTTCGTTCGAGAGCCAAACAACTGATCTTTACATAAAAGGATGCCTAGCACAGTGCCTGACATAGAGCCTAATAAATATGTAAAAGAAATGAACCTACAGCAATGTTCTCAGCTGTGTTTATCTTGAATAAAGGGCAGAGGAAGAAGCAGAGATGGAGGCAATAACTGTTTCCTCTTTGACTCGGTAATTCCAGGGAGCAAATATCTTTTCTAAACAAATCCATGTGCACCCGAGCTCCAAGAAGATACAGTTTTTGTCTGTTTTTCCACTGCAGTTTTTCTGCTCTTAGGACAGCCTGGCATGTAGTACATGCTCACAATTATTTGTTGAATAAACATGGTAAAGGGAATGGAAAATGCTTTGAAGGTCAGGCCAATTATAGAAAATGCATCTTTTATGAGGGTTTTGATTTACTTATTTTATTAATCTTTTTATAAAGCAATTGCTGTTATGTAATAGTTGTTAAATAGTTTTAATACAAGTAGCTTATTAATAATGTGCCAGACTCTGCATATATATTATCTCTTTTCAATAATCTAATGAGGTAGATTCTGTTGTCTTCATTTTTTTAAAAAGATTTTATTTATTATTTTTAGAGAGAGGGGAAGGGAGAGAGGCAGAGAGGGAGAGAGACATCCATGTATGGTTGCCTTTCACCTGCCTCCAGCTACAGACCTGTCTGGAGACCTGGCTTGCAACCTGGTTATGTGCCCTGGCTGGGAATCGAACCAGCGACCCTGGTTCCTTATCCACTGGTGCTACCAGCCAGGGCTGTTGTCTTGATTTTATAGACAGGAAAATGAAGGTGGAGGAGAATGACTTGGTAAAGTGTCCTCAGATAGAAAAAAAAAAAAGCAAAGCCAGGGTTCTGTCTTAACTCGGCCTCCCCCAGAGCTGAGTTTTAGACAAGGACTTAGGCTCAGGTGGGTTTATTTGGGGGTGGACTTGAGAAGTAGAGGAAGCAGAAGGAGATAAGGAAGGAGAAACACCTACACAGATGTGTTACTGAGCTGTGCTTTACTGTGGGAAATGGGCTCAGAGCACTGGGCACCCCTGGGGAGCAGGTCCAGTGCGTCTCAGAATTGCCTTTCCCTGGACTGTGGTTGGATGTTGCTCTACTGACCCCTCCCCCAATGGCTTGCAGCTACCTTTGGGGGACGTTAAAACCTAGATTCTGAGATGCTCTGTGCGGGTACAGCTCTCTTGGTTCTGGGAAAGCAGTTTAGGTGAGAAGATGCTGGGAGGGGTACACACCACAGGGGTGGCGGGTTCCCCTAAAGCTGAGGGTTCCAGGCAGGAGGACACCTGAAGTCTGCTGCCTGCTCCAACTTTATCTGTGTCCTTTTTTTTTTTCTTTTTTTCATTTTAACTAAGCAGCTCTGTTTCCTCCTGCTGAGAGAAGCCAAGAGAAACACAATGTGCTACCAAGTACAGCCTCTGCCTCCAAGGTGCTTACAAACTTAATTTAGGGAGAGGCACATGCCTGTGAGAAATTGGGTGACAAGGTGTTCTTAGTACAGACCTTCTAGTGCACGTGCCCAATAGGGTCTGTGTGCAAAAAGAAATGAACGTTTGTTAGAGTATTAGTTTCTTAGGGCCGCTGTAACAAATGACTGCAGATTCGGAGGCTTAAAAGGACACGTTTTTCTCCCCTCCCAGTTCTGGAGAAGCCTGAAACGGGTCGGCAGGGCTGCCTTGTTTTCTGGAGGCTCCAGGGGACACTGGTCTCTTGCTGCCCCATCTTCTAAAGGCTGCCTGATTCCTTGGCACTCGGTCCCCTTCCTGTTTCCACAGCCAGTAGCACAGCAACATCTCTCCCCTCTGGCCCCCTATGTCCCCTGTTTTAAGGACCCCTGTGATTACATTGTGGCCACCATGATGGTCTCTCGAAATGAAGATCCTTAGTCCCTTTTGCCGTCTGCAGTAACGTTATCTCGGGTTTTAGGGATTAGATGTTGCAAATCTGTGCAGGGCAGGGGTAAGGGGCTGAACTACACGGCTAGTATATCCACAGCCTGTCTCTCTTTATGAAAAATACACATCGAACTGTTGCTACGGCAGTTTCAGGAGGGAGAGGTTGGGGCTTTAGAAGAAGGAGGGATGGGACTTAGGGGAGGCTTTTACTTTCCATATTGTGCAGTGACCCCTGCCCCATTTTATCTTTATCATCATCATCTATTACTTTTCCTTTGCTAAAATAAGTTAACTGGGTTTTCTGGACCCCGAGGTAATGTCTTCTTTAGACATTTCTGTATTATAAAAACAGCAACCTAACAGGCGTTTTAAAAAATTGCGGTTCATCCATAAAATGAGAGGCCATTTTCATCCATAAAGAGAATGAGGAAACCCTAGGCAGTGCCCAGTAAGAAGTAGAGACAAAAAAGCAGGAAGCAGACCAAGCTGTGGGGAAGGCTCCCGGCACCAGGAAAACCCTGCACCGGGCTCACTTGATTGTTTCTGCACAAAAATTCCCGGGAAGGCAATCCACGGTGGCTGCACGGGGAGGGTACTGAACAGGGTTTTGGCACATAATTTTTCACTATATCCTCCGACGAAATACTTGACATATGTGGAAAATACTATTCTATACATATACGTATATACCTATATGTATGTATATTTGTAAATATATGGACCAATATATGTATATTTTAATCAGGCCCATGTACATTATGTTACAATACAAAAAGGTAGGACTACAATGCATTCAGTACTAAAAAAGCTTGAACAACCCTTTATCAAGCTCTTTTTCTGGCGCAGGCTATGTGCCAACTAAGCATTTTACACGGATCATGTAATCCTTCCACAGGTCCAGTCAAGTTGTTTACCCTCATTGACAAGGAAACTGAGACCAGACTATTAATGACATTGTTATAAGAATCAATTAGCAAATAAATGAATGAACGGATGGACAAATGTTTTAGGGGAAGTGAGAAATAAGGTCAGGCAGGTAAGAGGCCAGCATGACAAGCCAGGGTGAGAATTTTGGAAATTTGTTGGGTGGCCTTCTGTTGCTATGATCAGGACGGGCCAGAGATGTCAAACGTTCTGAAATGTGAAGGACAGTTCCTTCCACCATTATGTGCTTCATTTTCAGGATCCCATCCAGTGTTCAAGGAGATGAAAAAGTACTTTATAATTCTGAGCGAAGAACCTAACTCTATACGTAGACAAGATTTTTTGTGTGATTTCAATCTGCACGGAACATACTAACTTCATTTTCATACTCACCTGATGCCTGCATTTCGTTTTTCCAGTCTCTCTTCTACAGAATCATTTGAGTCATCCTACTTCCCCTAAGTTCAAGGTGATTTGTTATAAGTAGGTGCAAACATCAGAGCTCATCATTTTATTCCAGTGTAGTCATACCTGAACATTTGCATTTTAAAATACTATTATTTCATGATAAATTGCTCTTCTTTTATTCTTCCTTTATGTTAAAGTCATGGCATAATATGGAGAATTATTATCAAATGTGTAGGTAGTAACATTATCTATGGATTTCATCCTGGGGAAAGAAAGGCTCATTCTGATGCTGTTCCCCAAGGGATGCAGAGTCCGGTGCCTTGGAGTCACTCAGGCCTGTGTGAAGTGGCCTGTCAGTGACACTGTCAGCAACAGCTTGCCCAACCCCCTCCAAAGCCTCCAAGTTCACTCCCTATTTAAAGGCTGATGGGAGAACCAAACTTGGCTGCCACATTCTCCCAGCCCCAGGATTCCCATAGATCCTATGATCTAGAAAATGATGCCTCGCTGAGAACCAGGGGTGGGCGACCAGCACAATTCCGGCTTTGCTAACCTGTCCCGAAGAAGCAGTTTTTCTTCCAAGCACTGGCCTCGTAGAGTACCCCTCAGCTTTTCATTCTCATAAGATATGTTATTTCATTGTAACAAAATGGGGCTCAACTCTACTCTTAGCAATTTGTGTTTATAAAGTTGCTAGGTAACCACTTTGCCCCTTGGGTTTTAGAAGCAGCTGAGGTGCTAAATGTCACGTTATAAATCAGCGGGGCTCAGGGATTTCAGACATACTTTAACAAGCACCATCTTCCAGAAAGGCAGATTATAATTGGTTACTGATGAGATTAAAAAATTAGGATCTGGGTTAAATTAAAAAATGTGTATACTCAAGCAGGGGGAAAGGGACTTACAATATCCAAGTGTAAAGGGAATGGTGTAAAAAAGAAATTATAGTCTCATTATTTAAATTACGTAATGCAGTTTAATTCAAAGAAGACTAAAACCCAAATTGCTTGCTAATAACGATAATGGTAGATGTAACTTGTCTTTCTGGTAGCTTTCTATGTGTCAGGTACAAAGCTGGTGCTTAACGTGTCATTTCATCTAAACGGCACCAATCTACAAGGTGGATATTATCACTATTTTATAAATGAGAAAAACACAGTGCAGGAGACAGCCTGAGTTCACTGCACACAAATTATGCCAAATGGCCATCTTTCTGGAGAGAGGTACTGGGTTAGGTGTATTTTAATTTCAGCAAAATAAATTGGTCTGCAGTATTTCTGTGGATTGGTATGTGTGATTAGGAAAATAAAACCGGATGGATGTCAGGTGGCCTGGAGAATCATGTTTCCATGGGACAAAGACGGCATGGTCAGTGGGAGCTCCCCTGAGGGTGCTGTTCTTTGCCCTGTTCTGTAACTTCTCAGTAACTGACAACTGGTCTAAGCACAGAGCTGAGAGGTAGAACATGTAGCCCAGAAGGGGTGCTCTAACAGACAGTTCGACTGGATGAATAATGAATAATCATAATAATAAAGAAGAAATAGGATAGTTTACAACTTGAATCAAAGTTACAAGTAACCTTTTGGATGACAGAAAATAAAAATTTGATCTCTAACACCTGTGTATACTATGAGGAAAATATACAACGAGAAGAAAAAGATAGGAATACCCACATTCAGGGATCTCTCTCCCTGTATCTCCCTATATCGCATTCTCTCTCTCTCTCTCTCTGTCTCTCTCTCTGTCTCTCTCTGTCTCTCTCTCTGTCTCTCTCTCTCTCTCTCTCTCCCCCTCTCTCTCCTTCTTTGTAAAATCATTCCTTTGCTGACCATTGGAGTTCCTCAAGTTTTGGAATCAGGCTGGGTTCAAATTCAGCTACTTACTAGTGTGTCACTGGAAAAAAGTATGAGCCTCTTTGTGCCTCTGTTTTATTATTTTGTAATCACTAAAATGAGACTATTACTAGTATGTACGCTGCGTGGGGTTGCTGTGAGGATTAAATGAACTGAGATCTGTGTAAAGAATTTAGAGCCACGCTGGAGAGAACGGGAGTGCTCAGGAGACAACAGCGACCGCTCTCCCCGTGAGTTACAGGAACAATACCAGCAGGCTGGTTGACAGGCCAAGTTTAAAACAACCGCCACAGGCTTGAGTGAATCTCAAGTAAACACTATAATTCATTCTAAGCAACATGGACGGTTTGTGAGTCAAATGGAAATATATGGATTTATGGCACTCAATTTACACAAGTCAATTCACCATCTTGTGTTTGTTTGTCTATATTTAGCTTGTGTTTGCAAGGACCTATTAAAGCCTCAATGTGGTAAAGGTCCAAAGGATGGGTAACGCAGGTATGGCTACGGATGGCTTGCACATCTTACAGGCACTGGAGAGGACCTGGGTTGCCTAGTGGCATCTGTCCGTTTGGGAGGCTCCATTCAGGTGGAAACTGTCCTGGGGGCATTATTTGCAGAATTTACATAAGTGGTATCCTGGAGGTAGGCCAGCTGGTACCCTCCCAACCCCCAGGCTACTGCTGAAGAAATGAGAAGGCTGCCTAAAAACACAGACCAGCTTCCTGCGTCTGAATACCAGAAAACCAAACTCAACCTCCAAAGCCTGTGTTCACTGTGAGGAAATTTACGAGAGGAGAAAGGGCCTTGATGCAGGCATTCCTGGATCGAGTTTTTAAAAAGTTCTTCCTTTTGTGGCTATCAAGGAGTCCTAAGACACCCTCTTAGTTTTCTCAGGTATCTGTTAAATCCTTTCCAAAGAAACCTTATGAATTACCAAGGCATGCGGGTGCCCTTCCCTCTGATTATTGGTAGCATCGTATGGCAAGCTTGACAAAGGACCAACTGAGGAAACAGACATTACCATTGGGCTTCGTGCAATTACAGAAAATGAATAAGGTACTCTATTGCATCGTGCTTTTTGGCATTTGTTCATATGATGTCCTATTTATGTTCTTAGTATATAAGCTTGAGAACATTTTAGAATAAGTTGGGTACAATCTTTATTTGTTTATTCTTACAAAGGCCAATTAATAATTCAATATTTAAATGCCTACTAAATGTCAGGCACTGTGCGGAGTATAGGAAATATAACACTAAGGACAAACTGACAGAGTCCCTACCAACCTGGAGCCTAAAGTCTAGTGGAAGAGACATAACATTAATTAATTTCACCCCAATAAAGTAGGGCAGGGAGCAAAGGACTGTGCTTACATGGAAACATAAAAGGGGAATCTCACCTAGACTGTTAATAGGTGTATTTGAAATAAAAGGGATGAGTAAGTAGGTGGGGGCTGCAGGTGGATGTAACAGGGGCTGGAAGGCACAACATATTTAATTAACTACAGTGTTAATGTCTTTTCAACACATAGTTGGTAATCGGACCACTGGCTATAATAGTTTATAAGAATGTTCCAGTTATCTGTTATTGCAGAGCAAATTACCCTACAGCTTAGAGACTAAAAACAGTAACACTTGTTTTATAACTCCTAGGGTTTTTGTGGGTCAGAAATCCAGGAAGAGCTCAGCTGGGCTGGAGGTTCTGTGTTCTGGCCTGGGGTCTCTTCAGTTGCAGTCAGAGGATAGATGTGGCTGTGGCAATGGGCTGGGGACTGGCCGGCAAGTAGCTCTGTTTTCAGCTCATCTCAGGCTCTTCCCACATGGTCTCTCTCTGTGGGTTAGTTTGGGCTTCCTCAAAGGTGGTGTCAGGTAGATAGGACTCCAAAAGTAAGATTCCCAGGGAACAAAGGGAAAGCTGCAAGGCCCTTTCTAACCTCACCTTAGAAGTCACTCCTACTGCATCCTATTGGTTGTAAGCGAGTCCCCTGTGCCACTTAGGGCCAAGGGGGTGGGATAAGTCTTCCTGTCTCTGTGACAGGAATGTAAAAGTCACATTGAAGACCATGTGAGATAGGGGTACTGTGGTCAGCCTTGAAAAAAAAAAAAGCACTTTGATGCCATGGGAGAAGCCAAATTAACATGCTTGGGCTAGAATTGTTTGTAAGAACTATCTTTAGAACACAGATTTTCATGAATTAACTTCACTTTATATTTGTCCTCCACCTCATCATTATAGAAATAATGTATTTCAAAACACTTGATGGTTTACAACGTGCTCTTAATTGGTCATCATAGTAAGCCTGCTAATTATTAGGACAATGAACGCCTTTACTGTTTAGACAAGAAAAGTGAAAAGACCCAACTTTTTGTAGTTAAAAATAGAACACACTCAGGATCTGAATCTAGAATTAATTTTCTTTCTTCAGAATCATGCTATTCTACTGAAACATGTCACAGCAATGAAAAATCATAGTCGGAGGGTCTTTGTATTCTTTTCAGGATACAAAGCATTTGAACAGTGTATGGCTTTGAATATTAGCTGCATCATTTATATGAGAACATGAAAAGCCATTGTTTTAAACAGAATTCATTATAGACTGAATATAAAGGGTATTTCCAAATTGCTTCCAACATTTTTTGTCCTATCTTCTACAAAGAATTAAGGGCTAGCAACTTAAAAATTAATTCTAGTAGTATAGCTACACATCTGGCTTAATGGATCCAATAAATCAATCTCATGAGATACAATCTATTTTAGAAACTCTACAGTAAAGGTCCTATTGCAAAGAAGGCATTGTATTATTTTTCTCTCTTCAGAATTACAGCCCAGCCCTCTATTCCAACTTCTGAGCAACTTTCAGCATCAATTATGAATGTGTGAGAAATGCAAAAATGCAAATTGTCAACACTCATTCCAGGCCTACTGTAGGGTTGAATGGTAGGTAGCTCCCTAAAAGATAGGTCCAGATCCTAATCTTTAGAACCTGGGAATGTGACTTTATTTGGAAAAAGAGTCTTTGCAGCTGTAATCAATTTAAGGATGTCAAGATGAGATAATCCAGGATTATCAAGATAGACTCTAAATCCAAGGTCAGGTGTCCTTAAAAGAGAAAAGTGTGGGGAGATGAGAGACAGAAGAAGAGGCCATGTGAGTAAGGAGGCAGAGATCAAAGTGAGGCAGCCAGCAGAGATGGAAGAGGCAGGAAGCGTTCTCCCCCAGAGCCTTTGGAGGAAGCCCCATCCTGCCAGCACCTTGATTTTGGATCTCTGGAGTTCGGAATTATTAGACAATAAACTTCAGTTGTTTTCAGCCGCTGGGTGGAGGAGATATGCTATGGATGCTCTAAGAAGTTAATACCTACTGAATAAGAAACCTGGGTAGTTGGCCAAACAGTTATTTTAACAACCTTCCCATAGGCATGCTCAAGGATGAGAACCACTGAGTAACTGAATAAACATCTCTATGTAGGATTGCTGAAGACATGGCCATTTTTCCCACAGGACAGCAGAGGACATCCTTGGACCTGCAGATAGACCAGGTGTGGACATCAAACACTGGAGCAGGGAAGTGAATTACTCCAGGTCAGTTCTCTAAAGTTTTTTCTCTTGGGCATTTTCTCATTTACAGCATACTTTAAAAATAAAACAAAGCAAAACTCTGAATACGGACAGAGTAATATGCCAGACACTGTAGTTATAAGTAGGTAAGACTTGCTTCTTGCCACCAAGAGTTTTGCCAACACGTTGCAGAAATGGGACAAGTAGGTACAATGATAAAATAGACATAGGAAAGAATGCTCAATGACACTAACCATCACAGAGGTACAAATTTAAAACCACAATGAGCAGCCATCAATAAATCAATGAACACCGAGTGCTGGCCAGGATGTGGGGAAAGGGGAACTCTGGTGCACTGCGGGTGGGAACGTAGACTGGTGTGGCCATTGTGGAAAGCAGTATGGAGTTTCTTTTAAATATTCAAAATGGAACATTCCTTATGATCCAGTGATTCTACTTGTAGAAATATATCATTAGAATGCTGAAACATCAATTCAAAAGAATATATGCACCCTTATGGTCACTGAAACGTTATTTACAACAGTTAAGATCTGAAAACAGCCCAAGTGCCCATCAGTAGATGAGAGGATAAAAAGCTGTGGTACACAATAGAATGAATGCTGCACAGCAGTAAAGAGAAGGAAATCTTCCCTTTTATGACAGCATGGATGGACCTGGAGATTATCATACTAAGTAAAATAAGCCAGTCAGAGAAAGCTAAGCACCAGATGATTCCACTTACATGTGGAATCTAATGAACAAAACAAACAAACAAAATAGAAACAGAGGCATGGATACATGGAACGGACTGACAGCTCTCAGGGGAAAGGGAGGCTGAATGAAAGGTGAATGAATTAGCCAAACACATAGGCGTAACCTACAGACACACACAGTGTGGTGATGGCCAGAGGGAAGGGGTGTGGGTGCTGCATGGAGGTGGGGGACGGGGATAATGGGGATATCGGTCATAGTGCTAACAATCAAAATAAAAATTTCCATCTCTTAGCTTCACACAGAGCATAATGTTTTCAAAACACCACTCATTGCTTATGAAGTAAGGAACTCTTAAAGCTGCAAGTGTATCTCTGACTGAATTCCTCCTCAGTACTGGGGTGGCGTTAAATCAACACTGGCGAGCTCTGACTTGTGCACAATAATGCATCCTGCTTCTCTCCCATGCCTGTGTTCCTTACAGATGAGTTTGCGTATCAAGAATAACTGAACTTTGTAAAAGTCACATCGGGGCAGGTAATGATCACTTGTGGATATGCTTTCTAATGTTTCTTTTCGATTAGAGCCTTTGAAGGTACTTTGAGAGAAAAAAAAAACATGTCAGAGACTGAGCAAGAACATCCATGGGCTGATGAGAAATGGCCCCTGCCTTCAGCTGAAGGTTTGATCCTCGTGACTGGTTTAAATTCAGCACAAGGGAGATGGGGCTCTCTCACCAGCTGTATCTCTATCTTTTCTTAACAGAAGTGAGGAATATACTGCTGTGACCTTCAACGTCCTCTGGGGACACACCTACCGGAGGAGGTATGCCCTGGGAAGCACCGGGTTGCCCATGACTGATGGAGGGACACGCTAGGGGGCGACAGGAAATCACGGACAAAGGGCAGGTGAGGCGGGTAGAGCAGCACCGAGCAGCACCCAGGCCGCAGGCTTCTGAGTGAAGGCGGCTTGAATGCCAAACCCTCAGCAGCTGTGTGACCCTGGGCAAGTGACGTAACCTTATGGAGGCTCCGTATCCTCAGTAACAAAATGGGACAACAGTAGGAGCTACCCTGAAAGGTCATTATGAGGATTAAGAAGTTAAAACACAGAAAGATCTAGTAACAAAGCCTGGCAATAAATATTTGTTATTTCTTCTCTTTCGGCCTTTCCTCTCCCTCCAACAACGACTTCTTCTCCCTTCCTTCCCCCCACTTCTTGTCATCATCATAGCCCTTGCAGTCCCAGGGTGTAAGTCTGAGTCTCTCTGTTCAATTGCTTTGTGACCTTAGAAAAGCCATTAACCTCAGGAAGCTCACCTGTATGTGGCTGGCATGCCTCTTACCTTGCTGGGAGGTGAGGATTAGAGAGAATCTGCTCACCTAAACATCCTAAAACAGTGCTCAACCCTTCAGAGACATTAAATAAAATGTGCCACCATAATTCAAAATGAAATTGTTATGACCCCAAACAGAAAAGTTTTAAAGGTAGGAGATCAACAAAACAGAGGAAGGAGGAAGGCAGGCCCCCTTCCATAGCGGATGTGTGGCAGATGAAGACATTAATTCACTTGTTTACTTGATAACTGGTCATTGAACTTCATACTCCAGGTGCTATGCTGAATGTATGCTTATCATCTCAATAGTCCTATGAGATAGGAAGTGGATTGTTCCATTTCACAGATCAAGAAACTGATGTCCAAAACAGTGGAACAAATTTATCTTTGTTAATTATTAATTAGTTCCCCATCAGAAACTAATAGAGTTCAGGTTCCAGCTTACCTCAGCTTTTAATCACTACATGGCACCTACCATACAGCCTCTACCACTTGCAGCCAGCTATTACTACTGACTTTTCCGCCTGCTTTGAACAGTGACTGGGCTGAAGGAAAACTCTGTAAGGACTGTCTGTCTTCCTTACTCCTCAGTCGGGGAGAGCTGGGCAGGGGTCTTCCAGAAGAATGAATCATCCCATCCCACACCCAAGGTCTCCAGGGCATCATTTGATGTGGCTGTTTCTGCTGGCAGGAGAAGCCACTTTGAAAGGTGGTGACCTCTAGCCATCCTTCTTTCCAGGTATCATGGATAGAGGGCAAAGGGGGTCATTGGCAACAAAACCTCCTTGGAGAGCTTGGGTTTCTAGCCAGTAGCTGGGAGCCACAAGCACTGGATGTTCCTTGACTTTTCTCTTTCTTTTGTCCCACAAACACAACTTGCCAGCAAGTACGTCAGCTCTCCTACATACACGCAGAATAGAGCATCACTCATCACTCCTAGGGCTTCTACCCTCGCTCAGCTTGGTTGTGCTACTGAAATAGCCTCCTCCCTGGTCATCTTGCTTACATTCTCCTTCACTTTAGTCTCTTTTCCAGACATCAGCTGGGGAAATCCAACAACATAAAAGCCAGATTACATCACTCTTCTGCTCAAATTCCTGAGAGTTCACCTTTTCATGATAGTAGTAAAAACTGGGCTCCTTACAATGCCTTCACAGACAGATATAACCTGCTCCCCCTGCTTCTTCCAAATTCACTTTCTGCTTCCCCTTCCCTTCTCACTTTACCCCATCCACATTGACCCCTTATAATTCCTCAGCATGCCACCTATGGCCCTGCCTCAGGACCTTTGCACACACCATTTCCTCTCCTTGGGATGCTCTTCCTCCAGAGATGGATGTGACTCACCATCTCACCTCTTTCAGGCTGTGCTCTAATGTTCCTTTCTCAGATGAGCCTTCTCTGCCCATTCTGTGAAAATTGTACCACCGCTGCCCTTTCTGTGGCATTGCTCTTGTCATGCTTATTCTTCTCTAGAGTTCTCACCACCTATCACACTTTTTCTACCTGTTTGTTTCCCTCTACTAGAGGGGGACACGTATATTGTGTAAAGTCAGAAGCCTGGCATTCAGTCCTCACTGAGTGGATGGATGGATGGAGTGAGCTGGGCTTGGGTTCCTGCCATCAGTGGCGGTGCCACTGCTATTGCATGCATCCTTGCACCCCCTCCACACGAAACTGAGCAATACCTTAGCAGTTTTGCAGCCGCTAAGTTGTACCTGCTAGTTCCTGTAGCAGGTACAGTAAACATGAACTTTGTTTCTGAGTCACTGGGCTCTGGCAGCAGGCTGTAACAGAAATTCTGGGCTAGGTTCCCATGCCAGCTCCAGAAAAAGAACCGTCTCTGCTCACTGCTGAGCCAGTCACTTGTCTCTGCGAGTAAGCATGTACATGCGGAAAGACCCCTCGGCTGCAACCGCATGTTCCCCTCCCGAAGCCAAGAATCACAGTCCCGTGAGAATACTTCCTTTCCCAGACCACAAAAGCCAGTGCACACCCAAAGGTGGCATTGCCATGGGCACCTCTTGGCATCAGTTTCAGTTTAGCATCAGCTTCGGCACCCCCCTCCCCCAGCTCTTGACACGCTCACCAGGTACATCTCTGGGGACATGCTACCAGGACATCCGTGACACTTTGATTTTGCGTTACGTAGTGCATTTTTCCCAGTAGGGAACTTTCTCTAGCTCTGCAAGTGCTGCTAGCACGTCTGAGCTCCCAGGCCTGGGCACCAACACCCGGGCCACCAAGCCTCTCCCACCCCCCACATCCCCACCTATTTCCCGTCCCTCCTCCCCCCTGACCCGACCCCCTTCCCCCTTCAGGCCAGCTCAGGCCTCCTGCCTTCTTGAAGCTTTCTCTCACGTATAACAAGCTTTCCCTTTTTCTGTTTCCTACATAATTGAAAGACGGCACCAAATAATTTAGCGTGTAATTGCAGAAGCTCTTACATTATTATCCCTTCCTGAATGCCGCCTGTCTGAATCAGGCTGCAGTCTTGGCGCCGTCTGTTGTTTTGTGTCTCAGCTGAGGGCTCGGTCTGGGGAAGCTGTGGTCCCCAACAAGGGCCAGAAGCCATTCAGTGGCCCCTCCGCGATTCCAGAGCACATATCTCAGGAAGGGTGACTGTTCCCGGGATGTCCTTGCTGTGAGTTCTCGAGGCAAAAGCAGCGTCAGAACTTTGTCAGGGGAGCCATGACAGCAACCATCTTGCATCCCATGCAGTTCTCTACAATCTGCGACAGAGCAGTCAGAGTCTTGGCTCACTGCTTAAAAGCTCCTACTTACTCATGGTAATTTAATGAACAATGATAACTAATATATAAATTATACATAACTAACATTCATTTAATACTTATAATTCATTAAGCACTGTGCTAAGTATCCTTTGCAAGTGGAACGGCTGCGTAACAGTTTTTACGCATCCGTTTTGTGGGTGAGGCAACTGGGCCTTGCTCAGGCCAGGCAGCTGGTGGGCGGTGGAGCGGGGTGGGAACTCAGGCCGCGGAGGTCACTCAGAGGAGGCAGTAGGAGCCGTCTGTCGGGCACGTGCGGAAGTGCGTGGGGGTGTTTTTCAGTCCTCCAGTAATTGGGGGTGTACTCATGTTTGGTGGGAGGTGGCGCTGGATGCCACACATCCTTTGATGTGTGGGCGTCTTGTATAAAAATGTTTCACATATTAGAAGGCAGTAATTAAATGGTGAGTTGTCTGGATGTGAAAGAAAAAAGAGTACACATTGGTGGTTACAGAATAGACAGGGGGATGTTAAGAAGAACAAAGGAAATGGAGAAGCCGAAGAGCTTATATGCACGCCCCATGGACATGAACTAAGGGGGGATTGCCAGAGGGAATGGGGGTACTGGGTGGAGGGGGGCAAAAGGGGAAAAATTGGGACAACTATAATAGCAAAATTATTAAAATATATTTAAAATAATAATAAATGAATAAAATTAGGTTCTAAAGTTAAAAAAATGTTTCACATACATTTTGAATGACCCTGATAAACATCTTCTTGCTGGAAAACGTAACTCTCATCTATTTAGAATGATCTGAATCTAGAACCTAATTTTGTTTTTTGAGAGAAACATCTCTGAGACAGAGTTAACAGTGATTGCTGTCTGTATATTCCCCAACAAACCACAGCCCAGGTATGTGTCCTGACTGTGAATCAAACCCGAAACCCTTGGTGCACAGGACAACTCTCCAACCAACTGAACCCCCCTGCCAGGGCATACTTAACTCGGTTTTACATTCAAAACCCACATATTTTTGTATAGCTGAATATACTCTGCATTTCATAGGATGTAGCCACTACATCAAGAGGGGAGCTTGTTTTTCATTTTCATTTCTTCTTTTGTTTGATTCAGAACCTACCAGTTCTGGAAAAAGCACTTAACGGATGTTATCACTGAATGTCATTTGACTGACCAAGGCAGGACAGACCTGTGTCACCTGTATCTGCAGCAGATGCACCTGTGGCAATCCTGTGTAGGGACAGTCGCCTTGAACAACTTCATTACATCTTCCAGGATGGTTGTCCCTGAGTATTTACATATTAACCTAAAAATTTACTTGTAGATTATTTTTTCCTTTTTGTTATACTTGGGGCTTCTTATTTTTTAGAAAATGTGTGTAGGTAGGTTAAGACTTTGCGAATATCACAGGGGGGCTCCTGAAGGATGTCTCTGAAGGTGTTTAACCTTTCTGAGCCCCCAGGGCAGCAGGGGGAGGGGAAGGGCAAAGGCCACTCATCCTAGGTGGGTTTGTACTCACACACCCAGCCCCACAAGCAGATACTGGTGTATGTTTGAATTGGCAATAAAATCTTCTAAAAGATAAGAAGAGCAAGCCTAGTAGAGGAGCTGGCCTGTTAAGAACCAGGCCACTGCTCAGCCAGGTCAGCTCCAAGGTCTGCTCTACTGATCAGCCCAAGGGTCAGGCCCAGTGGTCTGTTTCAGTGGGTTTATGGGTGCTGGCTGGAGACCTCCTCTCCAGCTCTAGCTATCCTTGCAAAGAGCCAAGTCCATCACTCTCCCCAAATCTCCACTGTTTCATCAACCTGGGAGCTCTTTCAACCTTATCCTTTTGGGTTTTTATGTCGGCTTCAGAGCGTAGGCATGATTAAGTCATTGGCCACTGGCAACTGAACCCAATCTCCTATCTCCTTCCCCTCTCTGGGGTTCAGAGGTTGGAACTGAAGATTCCAACCTTCTAATCACACAGCTGGCTCCACTGGTAAGCAACCCACATCCTTTCTATAGTCCCCTATTAACAAGACACCTTTATCACTCTCAACTCTCAGAAAATTTCAAGTTTTGGGAGCAGTGAGCCAAGGACCCTGGAGGAAGACCGAACACAAATCAGAAATATGTTTTGGCATCAAAATGACCAAATATATATTTTTCTTATAAATCAAAATATTGCAGTACCCCATCTGAATGCAGATGCTGGAGGCAACAGGCCCGGCAGATTTAGGGCCACGCCATCTTCCTGCTGAAGGAACGAGGGTGTCTCAGTTCTCTAACTCAGACCTATCTGGGGAATACAGACCCTGCAGATTGTCAGTCAGGTGCCGAGGCAGCAGAGTAAGACGCGAGGATAATTCCTTGGCAAATGGAGTAGAAAGACTGAGACAGAGAGCTGAACAGTCTGGCCCAGCAATTTACAACCAGAGGCAGAAGGTCACCAGGGCGGAAGGCCCCAAGTGACTGACTGGCAGGGGGAAAAACCGGGACAACAGGGCCCTCAGTCCCAGGGTAACCTTTCCTCTTCCGGCCTCTCCTCCCTGGAGAGGACATCGAGGCCTCAGTGTACTTCAGCTCCAGGCCCTGAGAAGCAGCAAAACCAGGTGGGTGACACCAGGACCAACTGCAATGACTAAAGACTCCCTTCCCTATCACCAACCAATTAGTGGGGACCATGACACGGAAAGGGCGCACCTGGAGAACTGATGAATATTCTATCGCAGCCCTCCCGAGACCTCTCCTAAGATTCCCACCTGCAAGGAGGAGGTGAAAACCTCAAGATAAAGGACCCAGCAGCCCTGAACCATTCCCTTCTTCCCCCACTTCTTCGCTTGCCCTTCTTCTTCCTTCACTCCTTTCCCCGCAGGCACGGGTCTCCTAAACTCTAAGGCAAAGGACAGCTGGCAGCTTGTCCCAGGCTGATCCCCTGAGCCTGTCCCCAAGACCCCTCTTCTCTGACCTCCCATGGTGCTAAGGCAGCACAGCCTGGGCTCCCCTGTTGCTGCCTCCTGTGCTAAGCCCTTCCTTGCTTCACTGTCCCCAGCTTTAATAAACGTATCCTCATCATCACCTGGACTCATGCTGCGAAATCTTTCCTACACAAAGTCAAGAACCCACACGCTAGAGTCAGCCCTGGGCAGACCCTCAGCGCCCAGCCCCTTGTCTGGTAATAGCCCCACCCCCTAGGACTTTAATCCATGGGGTTCCTGTGGAGTCCTGGAATATGGCATTAAGAAAATAAAAATCACTCCAGGGCAGAGCAATAAGCAAAGTAACATTATGAGGAAGTAACCAGATAAGAAGTCCAAAAGGTGGAATCTTCTGTACAATGAATGGTCCAGTTCCTAACAAAACAGTATTGTGAGGAGAAAAATATGAAGGGTGGGAAAGGGAGGAGAAACACTGTGCTGGATCATAACAGACACAGGGATGGAAAAATCAGACTTTTTATGGAATTCAGTTTAGACAAAGCAATTAATTGTGAACAGAATATTTTGGAGTCAACTTGGAAAAATAACTTATTTTCTTCTAGAAAAATGGAGATTGTTAACTAAGAAAAGTTTGAAAATAATATGTATGGTGTTATTACTATCTCAATTTGGTAAAACAAACACAAACATACATATTTGCCCAGAAAATAGGTCATACACTAAGGTATTAAGGTAGTTGCTGAGTGAGATGACTTTGGTGCTTTTATGTTCTTATTTTGTTTATCTGACTTTTCTAAATTCCTACAATGTATGTGGTTTTTTGAGTAAAAATAAAATGTTTTATTAAATTAAAATTAAGAAACAGTCTGGATGATTCTGATGCATATCCACAGTGGAGAACCAGCTCTTTGAGCAAATCTTTCTTAACGTACGTGAATGTTAGTGTCACCTGGGGCACCTGTTAAGAGGAAGGGTTCTCAGGTCTCTCTCCTACAGGATCTGATTGGCTGCGGGGTATGGCCTGGGCAGGGGGTTTTTATCATCCCTATTATCAGCCAATGATGTAAAACTTGGCTAGACTGGAGCTTCTCCCACTTTATGAGCACATGAATCTTCTGGGGGTCTTGTTAAAATGCAGATTCTGATTTAGCAGGTCTGCAGCTTAACCCAAGATTTTGCATGACAACCCCCAGGTGTTTCTGCCACTGCTATATTCAGACTGTACTAGAGACCAAGGCTTGAAAGGATCAGCCATGAGAAGACAGGAAGAGCAAAGTTTTGGCTCATACAAGCTCTGTGCATGTCCTTCGAAAATGCTCAGCTATGGAAGCCATCCGAAACAGGGGACACCCGTGAAAAGTGTCTACAGTGACCCTTCAAGGAGAGTGAATAGGTGAAACAGGCAGAGTGTAAGGCAACAGGGCATGGTGGGGACTATGGCCCTGATCCAAAGCAGCAACTGGTGCTCAGCACCAGCCCAGCAGTGTCACGTGCACACATGTGTCTGGTATCATCTCATCTTCCCTCTTTTCAAATGAAGACAAAAGTGTGATTCTGAAGTGAAATCTATTTCCAAAACACTGCACAGGCCAAACAAAAAAAAACGTCAGCCTGCTAGATCTAGCCCGGGGTGATCAGTGCTGGACTGTTGGTTTCACTCACAGTGGCAGCCAAACCCTCGGTTCTCATAGTCAAGTGCCAATGAGTCTACAGGACAAAGGTTAACCAGTAATTATTCTTGCTGATGTTAAAGGCAAAACCCCAAACACTACAGAAATCCCTGACTATTCAATTCCTTTGCATGAAAATTAGCACAATGAAAATTAAGTGCAGCTAACACTGTGCCATGCTGGGTCAACACTGACTGAAGGCACATAAAGGGGCTGCAAAGCTGAAATGTTACAGGGAGCTGCTATGGGGCCCGTGGGCACCCTCAGATGGGCACAGTAAGCACGTCCTCTCACTGGCCGCTAAGCCACTATAAGACAGAGAGACATTCTCAACCATGTTCAACACTCACCATGAGTGAGAAAGTTTTTGAGGTTTCAAAAAAAAAAAAAAAAAAAACTTATTAAAAGCCCCACAAGAAAGCTAATTCTGCAGGTCTTAATGAATCCCATTTACATGTTTTCAGCTCTTTGGTTTCTGAGCACTGTTTAAGGGGGAGGTTTTCCCAGTTCATTTACTCTGGTTTTCTAACTGTCCAAGGTGACAATCCTCAGCAGTATAATTTCCCTCCTGGGCCCAAATCAATAAAATGCACCCAAGAGCTAATATCCATTTTGAGCTCCATTGAGGCCCAATACTTGCCAGAATCACAGTGACTTGGAAAATGGTAAGCAATCGGAAGTGAGCCAAGACCTGCTGTAGGCATCTAGTTCTCAGCAGAGAATGAGAATCACCCACATCTTATGTCTTCTTCTTGAAGAAGCTATAACCTTTGAGAAATTATAAGGTTAAAGATAACCGACTAAAGAATTTTCAGGTGATCAAAGGAATGGATGTTATCCCTCCTCCCCCTCCCAGATAACATATTTGAATATACCCCTGGGGCAAACATTGGAGGTTGGTTGACCTGACCTACTCCTGTCATTGTTCTTCCTTTCCTGCCTATATGATAAAATCTAAGCAAGCAAACATTTAATGTTCCCAACCTTTCTTGCAACTAGGTGGGTGTGAGTAGCCAACAGTTCTGGCCAAAGAAATATACACGGAGGTCTATTTTAGTAGAGGGCTAAGGACGATGTTTTTGAGGGAAAAAATGGCTTTCCAGGTGGAATGGAAAAGAGGTTAGACATCGCTCCTTTCTCTTCTCTCTATCTTGAATGCAAATGTAATGGCTGGAGCTGTAGCAGCCATTTAGCAAACTTGAGAGAGAGGATTAAGAGAATTACAATGAGGCCAGCCCTGACTTCATCTTGAAGCTAAATAGCAACCGCAAAATAACCCCTAAATTGTTTAAGCCACAGTGATTATATTACCTATCATGTATGGCTAAACATAATCCTAAAATGTACAATTCTCATAAAATCAGGTAGAGATACAAAATCTTACATTAAATTAAGTAGCCACATAGAGCAAGGATGCCATATTTCACTGTAGTTTAAATTGACTTCCAGAGTTCTCAGCAGGTTGCTTTGCCAATAACCCTACCAAGATAGGGGAGGTGGAACTGAGAATCCCATTTATTGCTACCCAACATTCCTTTCATACATAAGTTTTAGTATCACACCAACACTTACACAAGAAACATAGCATCTGTCACATCAGTGCTATTATTAACAAGTACCATCTTAAGGGAGCCATGGGAAGAGAGCGAGGTTAGTGTCCAGGTAGCTCTAAATAATGCCTCTGCCTCTAACATTCCATCATCAGAATCACCATTGGAAAACCTTGCTCTTCTGTGGCCAATGGCCCAATGCCAGTTTATCTGGATGGTTCTGATGCTGGGTTGGGTCAAGAAGCCAGGACCACAATTCCTTTCTCCAACTCACTGAGGCTGCTTATTCCTTGTCATAGGGAAGGATCCCATGGGATTCTGAACCCAGCATCTCCTCTAATAAAGAGCAGCACATGTTCACTGCACATGTACATGTTTCTAACTAACTAATCCTTGGAGCCCTAAGATGCAGACACTATTATTTACTCCATTTTTAGATGAGGAAGCTACGAGTGAGAAAGCTCAAGTGACTGTTCTGTCACCCACAGCTAGAATGGAGATGCTGGGGCTAGAGTTACGGGCTGCCTGTTGATAAATTGCAACCTGATAACGAAAGTGGCTTCAGGTGGGTTCCATGTTAGGAAGGAATCAATATAAAGGTGTCTCAGTTCTTTTCTCAGTTCAAATGGGGGATAGAGAGACATGGTTAGGATGGCAGAGATGGTCTCCCCTACATTCTCAGCCTCCCTTGCAGTTAGGTTGGGGCCACATGACAAATATTAGCCATTAAACGGAGAACAGATATTTCTTTCTGGGATTGAGGGAGGTAAAAGCCAAGTGTCACCTCCATTCCGCTTCCTCAGCCATAAGAGACCATGAAGATACAGGTTCTAGATGTGTTAACTACAAGATGAATGAAGGCAACCCTATTTGTAGTCCAAATTTCATTAAGAAGAAATAATTTTATGTTGTTTAGACACTGAAGTTGTGGGATTGAAAAATTTATTGTATCCTGACTAATAAAATGGGCCACTGAAACTCAGGCCATGTTGCTTGTAGCAACTCTGCAAAAGGGGTGATTGTAACGTGGGAGCTATTACAAAAGGAGATTCATTTATCACAGACGTTATTCCATACTCAAATCACAGAACGACTTATCTGCCTAATGAGGTGGACAGTTTCTTAGAATTAACATGAAGATGTTACTTGTGTTACAGAATTTGGCACTACTTGATGGAAAATGGAAATGGTGATCCTTTCTAATTCCAACTAATACTTCCAGTGGCTACCTCTCAAGAATTTTACACATGCTAACGAATGCAATTTCAGATCCTGAGCTGGGAGTTGGCTGAGGTGTGCCAACCACCTAGTTTCGATAGAAGACCAGAAGAGCCCATGTGAAATAAAAACATACATTGGTGATTCAAATCCTTATTGAGCATATACTACATGTCAGGAACTTTCCTAGAGGTTGGAGGTAGGGTGGTAATAAGACAGAGTCCCTGCCTCATGAGATTTGCATCTGACAGATTGAAACAAATTGTGGACATGACAGATGAGTTCATTTGAAGGCACTTAGAGAATCTAAGAGCCACCTATGTGTCAGAAGAGAGAGAAAGAGATGATTTCACTATTGACCAAACTGATGTGTGTAGAAGCTTTTCACTGTCTGGCGCTGTTCACCTGCCCGGTTTTCTCACTCACTCTCCTTTCCCTGCTTACTCCGCCTCTGCTCCCCTGACCCACACGCATTCCTCAGAAGCCACCAAGCCTCCCCTCCTCACGCCTTTGTCTAAGCTGTTGGTCTGCCTGGGTACCTGTTATTCGCCTTCCTTCCCAGCGTTCACGTGGCTGGTGCCTCTCTGTCCTTGAGGCAGTTCAAGGTGTTGGTACCAGCAGGAAGCCTCTTTGTAGTGCCCCTGGCTTGGAGTAACTGTCCTAGTGGTTCCACACTGTTCTGTCCATAAATGTACCTGATTAAAGTACTCGCCTTCCTCACTGGCAGGGAGGGTGGATGGCGTGGCGCCCGATGGATGCACGCCTTCAATGGGACAAAGAAAGGGAGCCATGCCTGTTTGCACCGGGGCCGTGGGTGCTGGGGGAGAGGCGCATATGTGGTGGGTGGAAGAGATGGTTGGCATGGTAGGGAGACTGGTTATACTGAGCAGTTTCATCAAGCTAGTTAGTAAATATATTGAGGATGATGACATGTTGTTTCTCACTGTTGCAGAAGGTATTTATAAGCATAGAAAGATGGAATGGCTCAAAAAAGGCCTGAGGTACTGGATTGGCATTGGAGATAATGGTTTGAACTTGTGTTTTAAATGTGATATGTGGATAAAAACACAGATATAATACTTATAGAGATATATATGTGTATATTCTTTTATATATATATATGGATATACTTGTATGTGCGTATCCTCACTCCTTCTGTTGAGGGGGCCTAGAAGCTATGATAGGTTTTAACTTTATCTGTCGTGTCTTTTATCTTCAAAATAATTATCTGGGGGCAAATATACAAAATAAAAAGGGCTGATGGTCAGTAACCAGGTTAACGTCCTTCTCCAGTTCTGTATTTTTGAGAATCTTAAAAAACCACAGAAAAGCACAAAGAACAATAGCATAACATATCTGTATGGATGCCATCTGGAATTGCCAACTGTTAACATTTTGTCATATTTGCTTTGCTTTTATTTTGGTCACCCCAAATTTTACAGATTAGCTTAAGTCCTTTTATCCACTATTTCCTGTTCTGTCCCCATCAACCTTTCACAAGTAACAACTGCTGTGTTACAGTATGCAACCTTCCAGTCCATTTCAGGTCATCTAGGCACATGTTTAGTTTCCATGAATAATATGATACTATACACACACACACACACACACACACACACACACACATATATATATATATATACACACACACACACACACATATAGTATTCCATGAATAATATATTCTTATTCCATGAACAATATATGTAATTTTTAATTGCATCATACGGAATAGGCACTAAAATTGGCTTTGTGTCCGAGCTCTATCTTCATTGAAATATCTTTAAATATATAAGCACAAAATATTTGGTTCACTCCTCTCATGATCACATTATGGCTACAATGGGAAAAATGTGGAATGAATGAATACACACATGCATGTAGAGATAGATAGATACCTACATACTTAGGTGAATTTATAACTAGTTGATCAAATGCATTAAAACATTGTATAATGGATTTCTAGGCAAAGATATCTTATGGTGTGACAGAGATCTAGAACTTTATTTAATAACCTTATTATCCCTCCCTCCCTTCCATGATTTTGGGGTTCAGGAATCAGGAAGGGCTCAGTTGGGTGGTTCGTCTCAGACCCACAGAGGGTCAGCTAGGGATGGAAAATCTCTTCTAAGGAGGCTCATGTAGTCACATGGCTAGTGACCTGCTACAATTTGGTCTCTCTTTCCAGATAATGAATCATCTTTCAAGGTATCTCCATATGGTTCAGCTTTTCCAAGGACAGTCTTCATATAGTCAACCTTATGTGGTGCTGGCTTATATCAGAGCAAGCTTTGCAAGGCAAGTAAAATAAATGTGTCCATCTCCTTAGGCCTGAACTTGGCAACAGGAAAGTGTCACTTTCATCATATTCTATTTGTTAAGGCAGTCATAGGGTCCACTTACACTCAGAGGGCGGGAGAATAGACCCTCAAAGAATCTGGTTCTCTTTAACATCCACCGGAGACTCCCAAGTGCATCTCTTTGACCTGCTAGATCTCTCCAGAATATGCCTCCACCCTCACCATCTTTACCATGACCACCTTAGACCAGGCCCTCTCAACACTCACTGCCTATCCAGTG
Organism: Noctilio leporinus; assembly: GCA_004026585.1. Classification (NCBI taxonomy): domain Eukaryota; kingdom Metazoa; phylum Chordata; class Mammalia; order Chiroptera; family Noctilionidae; genus Noctilio; species Noctilio leporinus. The sequence goes on along the minus strand of PVIW01000101.1, from coordinate 741,903 downwards.
TCCATCTTTTCTTCCTTCCCACCCATTCTCCATGCTGCAGCCAGAATAATTTTTCCCAACGTGAAAATGGCTCTATCATGTTTCTACTTAAAACTCATCAAGATCCCTAATCTAAAGTAGATTTCTTCATGTAGTAATCATCTTTTTCTCTTCATGCCTTGCATCTGTTTCTATTGCTCTTGACATTCTCATTTTCATTTTAGTTTATCACTTTTTTTTTTTTCTTTCCCCCCACTCTTAGGACTTGCAGTGCGGAGGGCTACCATTGCCTTTCCTCCACCCCTGGCTCCAGGTATTAGCATGGGACTCGGACCTGGCCACTTAGAATCTTCCACACCTACGTACACTGGAAATTTTAGAGAGGGTCACACAAAGTGGGCCAGCAGAGTTGCATCTAGGGCTTTAAATAAATTATATGTATCTAATGTTTTTGTAGAGTAGGGGGTGGTGGCGGCTGGAGCTGCTGTGGTAGTAGGGAACACGTCAGGTGGCCACTTTGCTTGCTACTACCTCAGGAAAGCCAACGCTGGGGAATGTGCAGCCATGGAACAGAAAAACATTCTTGACAACAATGAAGTCACCTAGATACAGCCATTCCTGAAGTCCTTCTTGGTCTTTCAAATGGATGAGTCAGTATAACCCTTATTCTGCTGGACTCACTGGGACTGTATTTCTGTCACTGGGCATCAAAGGGGTCCTAACACGTCTATTTCACAAGATGCCTGCCTCTCCCCATCACCTGGAAAGGTTACTGTGGCCTTTCCAGACGAGCCCCTGACACTCTTTCTACCTGTGTCCTCAGACCATGCCTTACTCTTTCAGGTTTTTGCACATATATTGCTTCTGCCTGGAACAAGTTTCCCCCAAGTTACCCACAGGAGATTCCTGCCTACTCTCGAGACAGCTGACCCATCGCCTTCTACCTGTCAACTTTCCAAATCTTTGCTCTCTCTCTTACCCCATCAGCTTGTTTTGCTCTCAAGGTTCTCCCAGGATGTTTCACGCATCTCTCTTCTAGCAGCTACCATAGTTCGTTAAGTATTATATATATAAGCTTATTTTACCCTGAGCTCCATTAAGGGTCTGACTTTGTTGTACTCATGTTTGAACTCCCAGGGTCCCCCAGCACAGTTGCTCACATACAACAGATAGTCATCAGTGGAATGACTCCCAATTTTAATCTATACATGTTTGGCTCCAAAACTGCTGTTGTCTGTGTCACCACAAACTTCAGATCCTCTTTGCGAAGAATCACACAAGCAGCCACAGACGATGTGCTCAGTCCCTTATCTGCCGTAACAGGGTCTCAGCACTTCTTTAAAAATTAATTTGTTCCTTAATTAAGAAATGTGCTTACTTCTAATTAACCAGCCTTCCATGTAACATAAACAGATCACAAGTAACTGAACAGCTTTGTCTAGCTTGTTGCATGTCTGAGAACACTACAGTGAAACCATTTTTAGCACATCAGCTGGGAGGCTGGGGACCAGGAAGAATACTCTGACTCGCATAGTGGGATTAAGGGAATTTAAAGAGAGTGAAATTTGTCAGCTCTTAATCCCTACCTAGCAAATTAAATTGCTTCTACATCATATCATTACATCATTTCCAGAATTTCTTGCAATGTGAAATCCCCACCATTACTAAAGAGTGGACTCAAACTCTGTGCAGTTCAAAGTCATGTGTGCTGTACCGTTGTGTGTACAGGCTGCCTGTACACACAGGGGAATGTGGCAGAAAGTTGGTACACTGAGTAGGATCCGGTGGGCTTGCAGCAGGCTCTCACGGAAGCAGTGCATTTACACTAGGATAAGCTGTAGTTGGAACAAGGTCTGATGATGCATCCTTAATGAGAGACCTGTCACTCTGTGATGCCATCAGGTGTGGGGGAAGCATCAGGAGACAGACAGATGGTTTTGTAGTAACAAATGCTAATGGAGGAACGCACACCCCTAAGTGTGTTCATGAAACCACCACTTCCTTGAAACAAATCACTGATCTAGATCCTCCTACATCTCAGCGGAGGTGAGGGGTCCCACTCAGATGCTCTCCCCACTTTGAAAATGCAAAATGCACAACCCAGAAATACTCCAGTTTGGGGACTATTTTGTAGTAAATTAGTCAAATATTCATGAGCACAGCATTACATATACTAATAGCTGATTTTATCAGAAAAGAAAATGTGGTCTCTTTAAAGGCAAGAATGAAAATAAATAGCACTCTTCACATTGCCAAAAGCAAATACTTCTGAATTTAGAAACCGATGGAATATAGCTGGAAATATTCTCAAAGGTGACATGGTTATTCAACCACAGTGATAAAACGGATACCAAAAACCTCTACCTTGAGTAAAATGTAGTGATATTTAAATACATCCATAGAACACTGTTGGTTCCACCAAAATTCCAGAATTTGCAGGCCAAGGGTCTGGACTAAGGATTTTTCCCATTCAAAGCACCTGGGTCTAGTCTTTGTCTTAGGGAGCAGCAGCAAGAACACATAAGAAGGTTTATACTGTATGGACTGTCTTTGGCCTGATCTTTTAGCATGTCCACCTCCCCCTTCCCCACCCTTTTCCGCCCTCAAGGCTGGTCTGAATGTGCTACACAAGCCCTCTTTCTGCTGGGCCTGGAAACCAGAAGGTGTGGGAGCTGAGTGAGGTCAGGGTGTCCGGTTCCTGGGACCTGTCCCCGCTGGGTTGCCCTGGCGTGGCTGTGTCCCAGGCTGAGGTCTCCGCTCCTCCCCAAACGGCCCTCTTCTCAGGACTCTCCTCCCAGGCCTGTAGCTGCCACCGCATCCCCAGGGCTGGGGATCATAATGGCCCTGCTCATAATGGTGGGGTGGTACCTCTGACTTTTGTAAAATAGGTCCTCCTACCACTGTCCTAATTTGAGTGTGCCATCTGCTTCTGATTGAGGTGGTTATACACAGTAGCCATTTCTCAATCTCGTTTTTCAGATATTTGCTCAATATCATGAAAATCTCCAAATATTCCCAAACTCTGATCCTTGGAAAGTTGTCAGAGCCAGCAAACATTAAAATTGGTAATGAAGATGATTGATGCTATTGCTATGACAACAAACTACTTAGGGAAAATGATTTTAGTGCTTTATTTCCATAATATTTCTGTTGATCTTTATAAGGGTTCTATTTGACTTTGCAAATTGCCCATTGCTTGGCTCCCCTGCATTCGTATTAACAGGAGCTGCTTCCATATGTGTGGCTAACTTAGCCCAGTACAACGACATCATCTGTCTTCTTTACTCATCTGTGCCGTTTGCCCCAGAAAGCAGAGGGGAGTCTTCCTATATCTTTTATGTCTGCAGTAGACCTAGTCCATGAAGGACTCTGCACAGATAGTTCCTGGACTGAACTTGGGGAAAGAATGGCAGGAAAAGAGGAAAGTTATCTTGCCCAGCAGCGTGGTGCCTGGATCAGAACCTTTCTGACTTGAGATGTAACACAGTGGGTATGATAGCTGACCGCGCTGAGTGATCTTGGATAAAATGCCTTACCTCCCTTGAGACAGCATTCTTGTCTGTAAAGTGGGGATATAACAGAACCTACTTTAAAAGGCTCTTGCAAAGGGTCAGTGAGAGAACCATGCAGAGGAGACCCTAGTACATGGTTGGCCAATGGTGAGTGCTCAGTAACTGCTGTTGATGATGCTTCAATTCAGTAACCATCACCTGATCGTTGACTGGGTGCACTGAACAGCCTACATACTAGGCCATCCCTGTGCATTTTCAGCAACATCTTAAGTAAATGGCTGGGAGATGACGAGATATCATTTATTGAACACCTATTGCTTTCTGGATGATGTGCCTGTGCCTTGAAGTACATTAGCTCTAATCTTTATAGCCTTTCTGTCATGTCCATTTGCAGGACACTAACTTTTCCAGGGCCACCCAGAGGAGAGTTTTGGAACCCTGTCCATTCTGTGGTCTGGCCATCTTTAAAGTTCTTTTACCACAGAAAGGTTTTCCATATTTCAGTCATCTAAGGACTACATTTTAATATGTGAGTACTACTGGCACCCTTATTTATTTTTCTTCCAATACATTTTAAGTTGATCATTAAAATTTACCCTAGTTTGAAGCAAGGACATGAATAAAATTACAAGAATGATGTACTAGGTATTGTTTAGCTATCATCAAAACAAACAGCTAACAATAAATGTTCACCACTACGCCACCTAAAATGATCTTTTATCTAGCCACAGGTATGTAATGCTCACATTAAGAAGCACGTGTTGTCCGGAAGTGCTTATGTGACTGGACTGAGAAGAGCATATATTGTAACAGGCAGCACATAAGGAAAACTAAGTAGAGGGGGCAAGGGCCTCACTGCTCAGGATTGGGAGGCGGATGAAGGGGAGAAATGATGGAGAATGTGACTGAAGATGCAAAGAGGAGACTGTGGTAATTAAAAGGACAAGGCTATGGGAGCATTGGCAGAATATAGAATTTAAAATACAGGATTTAAAAAGAAAGAGGCAGGTTTTCTTCCTGAGATAGTTGACAGGTGAAGAGTGCTGGAGATGAAGGGATCCAAGTTTGCAGAGATGGTTTCCAGACGGGCTCAATCGTCCTGTCAGAGTAGAGGCTGAGGCCAACAGCAGAGGGCAGGAGTACAGAGACACAGCAACCCTGGAGCTGGGTGCCTGGGATACTTGCACTTGACTTTGGTTTCACCAGGTGTCAGACGTGTGTGGCAGGGACCCTGAGGCTCGCTGTTTGGGGCTGGCTACTGTTTCTAGAGAAAGGACACTGGCGTAGGTCATGGGGAGGCCCTTAGAGGGCTGTGTGAATGAGTAGGAGAATGGGAAGGCTAGGAGGGACCCTAATCACCCTGAAAGGGGAGAGCTAGATCTGGACCTATGTGCCTATATATTTTAGCATCAAGAATGATGAGAGATGGTGTATTCAGAAATATATAGGTGGTAATGTTAGGGGAGGCGCACCGTCATTAGGAAATGAGTCAATTTGCACTTGTTTAAGAAAAATATAAATGAAGTAACGGGGCACAATTAATGACTGAGATAGAAGATGGCTCCGGAGTGAAAGAGGGACCCTAAGTTATGACATAACGAGCAAGCACCTTCTTCGTTAACAGGTGCAAAAGGTGAACCCAATAGAACAAGAATTTGGGATAATATTGCATTAATATATAATATTTTACTTTAATATTTGTCTCAGACAATTATGAAGGTATAAAAAACAAAATGTGAGCATTGGGTTTAGGTAACTATAGTATGAGAGCTAAGCAAGTGACTGAACCTATAAAATAAGTGTAATAATGCCTGTGTGAAGTCATTCAGCAGGTTTGCAGGAATCTATAAAAGCTGAATTCATAGAAACAGAGAGTAGAATGGAGGTGACCAGGGGTGGGGGTGGGGGAAAATGGAAAAATGTTGGTCAAAGGAAACAAACTTGCAGTTAAAAGACAAATAAATTCTAGAGAGCTCATACACAGTATAGGAATTATAGTCAACAATATTGTATAATATACTCCAAAGTTGCTAAGAGACTAGATCTTAAATGTTCTCACTAAATAAATAAATAAATAAATAAATAAATAAATGTGACATTGTAGAGGTGTTAGCTAATGCAACAGTAGGTCATACTGCAATACATAAATGTATCAAAGCAGCACATTGTACATCGTAAACTTACACAGTTAGAGGCTAGTTATTGTTTCAAAGAAAAATCAATTGCCAGCCTGAGAACCTAAAGGTCACTGGTTTGATTCCCAGTCAGGGCACATAACCAGGTTGCAAGCCAGGTCTCCAGCCAGGTCTGTAGCTGGAGGCAGGTGAAAGGCAACCATACACTGATATCTCTCTCCCTCTCTGCCTCTTTCCCTTCCCCTCTCTCTAAAAATAATAAATAAAATCTTTTAAAAAAATCAATTGCATTTCTATAAAATAATCTAAAATTAATATATAATTCCATTTATAATTGTACCAAAAAATAAAATATTTAGGAATAAATATAATGAAAGAAATGCAAGACTTATATACTGAAAACTAAAAACATTGTTGAAGGAAATTAAAGACTTAAATAGATGGAAAAACATTCTATATTCATGGATTGGGAGGCTCAATATTGTTAAGATGGCAGTACTCCTTAATTTTTTTTCAATTATTAAAATTGTTGTTCTATTACAGTTGCCCCATTTTCCCCCATTTGCTCTCCCCTGCCCTGTACACCCCCACCCTTCTCCCACAATCCGTACCCTATTGTCCACGTCATGGGTCATTTATACCATTTCCTTCCCCTTCTTTTTTCCCTTTTCTTTCTCCCCTTCCCCCTCCCCTCTGGTCACTGCCAGTCTGTTCCTTGTTTACATGCCTCTGGTTCTATTTTGCTCATTTATTTGTTTTGTTCATTAGTACTCCTTAAATTGATCTACAGATTCACCACAATACTCACTCGGATCTCAGCTGCCTTTTGTTTTTATAACTTGACAAGTTGATTCTAAAATTCATATGGACATACAGAAGACCCAGAATATCCAAAGCAATCTTGATAAAAATTCTGAACCAAACATGCAGAGATACGACCTGACACACACTAGGATGGCTAATAAGAAACGGATAAGGGGAGAATGGAGAAAGCAGAACCCTGCTACACTACTGGTGGGAATGTAAAATGATACAGCTGATTTGGAAAACAGTTTTGCAGTTTCTCAAAAGATTACCACAGAGATACTTTATGATCTAACAATTCCATTCTTAGATATAAATCCAACAAAAATAAACCATATGTCCAGGTAAAACTTGTACACAAATGCTCACAGCAGCATCATTCATAATTGCCAAAAATAGCAATAACCTAATATCTACCAAATTATGAATAAATAAAATACAATAAAATAATTAAAATGTAAATCAAAGAATCCATACACTAGAATATTTGGTGTTAAAATCTAATGAAGCACAGATACACATTACAATACGGGTGAACCTTGAGAGCATTATGCTAAGTGAGAGATGCCAGATGTAAAGGGCCACATATCATACAATCCCATTTATATAAAATGTCCAGAACAGGTAAATACATAGGACAGAAAGTAGATTAGTGGTAGTCTAGGGTGAGAGAGTTTGGGGAGAAATGGGAAGTGAATGCTAATGAGGTTAGGGTTTCTTTTAGAAGCAATGAAAATGTACTAAAATTGATTATGGTGATGATGGAATACACCACAAAACATTGATTTGTACACTTTAAATGGATGAATTGTGCAGTATGTGAGTTATATTGTGATAGAGCTGTTCTATTAAAAGAAATGAAAAAGAGGGCTATGAGAATTAAGCACGCTGTTGGCCAAATGTGCATAAGAGTACACATGATATGTGCATTTGTTTGTCTTTTTGATTAGGCCTACGTATCGAACATTCCCAAGAGGGTCACTCCATGACCTTTTCTCTTGCACAATTCAGCTATCCTAAGACTTCCAGAATTGAAGACAGATCAGGACAGGTTATATTTTTCAAATAAATATGCTAAGGAGCCTGTTGGGAGGGGTTACTCTCAACACACGGGTTCCACGTGCATTTTGCAGAAGAATATTTAGGAAGACACGGAAAAGACCCCCAACCTTGAGACCACTGACCGCTGTGCTGTTCAGTCAGATAAGGCTTTGCTGAGCTTTATTGATGATGACAGCTCTTCCCGATCGCAGGGACGTTGCTTTGTCAGCGCTGTTGTCTCTTCAAACTCTCGCATCTTATGAGAGATGTCTACTCTAGAAAAGCGAGGTGAACTGTGGCAAGTGCTGCCTTTACTTCTGAAAGCTGAACGGGCCTGGGGACTTGCCTGTGATGATCCTGAACGCAAGCAGCGTGACCTCCTCAAGGGAGAGTTCATCATCATTAGCGGCATCACACACATATCAAAAGAATTCGTAATTACGGGAGCTTCATTAGGATGTGTTGCTAAACATGTCCTGAAAATTGTGTTTGGTGCTGTTTTTCCTTAAGAATGATGTTGGTATTGGGGATACTTGAAAATTATATGTTGGCAATGCATTTGAAATTGAACTTTTGGCAGTTGTTAAAATACTTTATAAGTGTGTCCTTCTCTTTATTTCTGTTATTTGGTTGGCTACTCTGGCTTTCATGTTTGGAAAAGCAACTTCACTCATAATTGGCGTGTAGAAGACTGCAAATCACGTACCATATTAGTTTTCTATGTCTGCTGTAACAAATGACCACCTACTTAGTGGCTTAGAAGAACAGCCATTTATTATCTCACAGTCTCACAGTACCTGTGTGTCAGAATTCTGGGGGTCGGGGGACGGGCTCATCTGAGTTTTCTGCTAGTCTTACAGGATGAATGCAAGGTGTTGGCAGGGACCTGCTCCTTGTCAAAGGCTCAGGGGAAACGCCTCTCCAAGATTATTCGAATGCCCGCAGAACTGATTTCCTTCTCCTGCTTTGGATGTGGTCCAATGCCATCTTCAAGTTGACAATTGGTTGAGTCCTTCTCAGGCTCTGAACTCCATGAACTAATCTCTGCCCCCTCTCACTAATTCCTCACAAACCATCTCTCTTACTCTCCTGCTTCACCCTTCTCTTTTCAGGGTTCATATGATTTTTTTGGATCCACCTGGATAACCCAGCATAATTCTTCTATTTTAATGTCAGTGGATTAATAACTTTAATTAACATTAGCAAAGTCTCTTTTTCCATATAAGATAATGTGACCATTGGAGTAAGAACAGGGGGTCCTAGGGTCCAAAATTCTGCCTAGAACACTAGGTTTGAATTTTGTGTTGTCAACACTAGGTTGATGTTTGAATTTTGTGTGTCAACTTGACTTGGATATGGGGGACACAGACACTGGTCAAACACCGCTCTGGGTTTTCTCAATGTTTCTGGAGAGATTAACATTTAATGCAATAGACAGAGTAAAGCAGATTGCCCTCCCCAAAGTGGGTGGGCCTCACCCAATCAGTTGAAAAGCTGAATAGAACTGAACGGCTGAGTAGAAGCAAACTCCTTCTGCCTGATTTCTTTGAGCTGGGACATTGGTCTTTTCTGCATTCAGACTTGGACAAAAACAATGACTCTTCTGGCCCTTGAGCCTTCTGGCTTTCAGACTGTAATTACGCCATTGCTGTCCTGGGTCTAGAGCTTTCTGACTGTAGATCATGGAATTTCTCAGCCTCTATAAGGATGTGAGCCAGTTTGTTATTTTAGATGTATACAATAGATATATGTTTCCTGTACATATAATAGATAATGTATAGATTTCCTGATGAAAACCATAGACATGGTCTCCTTTTCCCTTTCTTCTTCCTTGAAGATAGACAGAGCTGTGGTAACCTTCCAGCCGCACGAGAAAGGCTGGGGTCCCCCAGAGATGCTGCTGGGCCGCTGAAGCACAAGCAGCAACCGCCCACTGTTTAGCTTCTGGAAACGAGAAAAATCAACCAGAGATGCTTAAGCCACTTAAATCGCTATTTTGTTACCTGTGGTAGAAAACATTTCTGATTGATACTTTCAAAGATAAATTTAACTGTGTCCTGTATTTTTGCCATAAGAATGTTTGCTGTAAATGTTTTTGACTCAAGTATTTTTAATTGCACAGCTAATTGGCCATGAGGCAATTTTGCCACAAAAGCTAAGATAACAAAAAAGAAAAGAGGGGACATTAAAACGCATAAGTAAAATGGAGAAATCAAAGAACTTAACATGCACAATTCAAGGACAGAACTAGCGGTGAGGGGATTGGTAGAGGGAAGGGGTGTATCAGGTGGAGGGGGAGCAAAGGGGCAAATGTAACAGCATAATCGATAAAAAAATATACTTAACAAAAGCATAAAGCCTGGAAAATTAATCCAATTAAAAAGACTTGATTGCACAAAATGAAAACACACGATATACAGTATTGCTCATTGGTTGGTCTCCTTGCTCAGGATCACAGTTTTTAGTTTCTGCTACAATCTTTCTCCTCACTGAGAGAGGTATCAGTTCCCCACTAAAGAGTCAGTAAGTAATGCTCTCCGGACGGCTGTGGTGAATTAGTAGCCACCTCTTGTACATTTGCCATAGCGCGGTAAACTCCCGGTGCTGATTGGGGGAGGGAGGCCTGTGCTCACTGAAGGGTTGACAGAAACAGATGTGTTTTCATTTTCTAGGACGGTATGTAATCTGCTTTATACTCTCTTGCTTCCTATTTCCAGTGGGCTGTATCACTGTGTTTTCTATCAGGTCAGCATATGTAGTTGTCATCATCCAGTATTTTAAGACAACTACATCTCCTCATCACCGTAGAGACCATTATAGGAGGGCTAAACTTTATAAAATACGAAAACGGGAGTACTGTGGGAACTTTGTCAGTGGAGAAGTGAAACCAAACTGACAGCTAGCTTAAGCATATTAAGTCTGCCGAATGTAAACCAAACTGTCACCAGTTATTTCATCCTGCGCGGCCCATGAGATAGGTGGTGAAAATGTTTGTGGCAAATTGTGGCAAAAGCAGCTTGCAGTGTGGAGATTCACAGCAGACAATGCTTTGCGTGAAAATGCCCAGAACCAAATTTACTCTCTAGATCCCTGGTTACAGTTTTTCTAACTCTAGCAGGTTTCCCTCTGGTGGGATTGACCCTTTTGTCAGGTAGCTTGACCTGACCATTTAAGTTCCATTTAGGGCCAGGCGCAGCTAGATGTCCACTCTGTGAGGGAAAGTCCCCATGGACAGGCATGACTCAGAGCAGCTTCTGAGCTGCACATGCTCAGGTGACACCATGCTGCTGTTTTTCGTCACTTGCCTGTTATAGCTTCCATAAGCAATAAAATAAACATTTCCTATTTAGATGCACAGGCTTGGCTGGGGAACAGCGCTGGATGCTTACCTCAGAGACCACTGAGTAAGAGTAAATAAGTCTGACTATGGAGGACAAGCCGGAATACTAAGAAGTAAATGACCCACCCCGGGACAGGATATGTAGTCTTCTTGAAGGACTGAAACGCACATAGCTTCACTTCTGCTTATTGGAGCTTATGTTCCCTCATCCACAACACAGAGATAGGATACTCAGCATCACTGGGAAGAGGAAATGGAGTGAAGTTTGGTAGCACCAGTCCTGATGTCTCCCACACACGAGGCACGCATGATGGCTTGTGGAAGGTGCAGGGATGTCTGTGTGGGATGCCACCTACTTACTGAGGGCAAAGGGAGATGGTAAAGGATGGAGAAGGGCCGAGTGGGCTTCGCTCACATGTCTTGCTGAAATAAATTAGGAAAGACCAGAGGATGGCTGTTTTCAAAAGCTGTCTTTCATTAAAGCTCATGTAGCCAGTGTCACTCTCATAATAGAAATGTATGTACTCAGGCTGACAAAAGTAAAGGTTTCAGATTACCTTACGAATGCATAGATATTGATGGATATTTATGAAAGAACATCTGACTGGACCATTGAGGGTTTTCCACAAACCTGGCATTTTAGTGGAAACTGGATTTTTTTTTCTTTCTAGAGGCATTTTTTTGGACACCTGGTGAACAAGCTCCTTAGGAAACACTTAATAGTAATTCTTGTACTCAATCAACTGGATTCTTTATTGATGGAAGTTCCTTAGGGCAAGGGAAACATGGAAACAGAAGACAAGTGGATGAGCTACAGAACAAACAGACCAAAGCAGGGGAGGGGCCATTTCTTGAGGGACCATCATATATCAAGGTCCTTGTTACCAAGAACTTACATACGTTATTGCATTTAATTCTACAACAACATTGAAAGTAGAGCACAGGCATACTTTATGTAAGGCACATATTTTCATGTATCTCAAATAATTATGAATGTGCATAATTCAAGACCGATCTTGACAAAGAATAGCATGTATTTATTTTATTAGCTAAAGTGGCATCAGCTGTGGTAACAGCAGATTAATTAAATGAGTGCTGTCTCTGGCAATACAAGGGGACGAAGTACTGATATAATAAATGCTACATACAATACAGATAAACCTTGAAAATACTATGTTACATGGCTGAAGCCAGTCACAACAACCACATGCTATGTGATTCCATTTATATGAAATGTCCAGAATAGGTGCATCTATAGAGGCTGAAAGTAGATTTGTGGTTTCTGAGGGCTAGGGAGTTTGGGGGTGGTGGTGATGCAGTAAATGGGAAATAACTTCTAATGGATTCAGGATTTCCTTTGGGGATGATGGAAATATTCTAAAATTGATTGTGGTGATGATTGCATAATTCTGTGAATAGTATATTAAAAACCATTGAGTCATGTACTTTAACTGGGTGAATCAGTGAATTGTCTATGTGAATTATATTTCATCAAAGCTGATGTGTATATATACTTACATAGATATGAATAGACATAAGCATATATGGGAGAGAGAGAGAGAGAAAGAGAGAGGAGAGAGGGGGTGGGGGAAGAAAACCCTGTCAGCCATTTTGAAATTGTTATTCTTGACAAATACTTAAAATTTGGGAAATTACATTATTTCTAAATTTGTGCACAAATGAGATTTTGTTATTATTTCCATATTGCATCATTTCAAATGTTGCCAATTCAAACTCATGCAGCACACTGCCGCCGTAGATTACCACCAATTCAAAATGAGGAAACAGAGACCTGAGTTCACGCAGCTGATAAGAGAAGGAGCCAGGAATGTAATTTAGCTTCGCTGGTTGGCAGAGCTCTTTCCTCCCCTGCAAGGTGCCAGGTGACGGCACAATGACCCTCTTGAATCTATCATCATTGAAAACGAGAGTGGTCGGTAGCTGCTGATATTTATGGCATATGTGCTCATTGTCAGGCATGGTGCTCAAAACTTGATATTCGTTTTCTCACTGAACTCACAGCTACCCCTTGAAGGCATTACTGCGATCCTTATTTTGCAGAGAGGTAAGACATGTTCAAGGTCTCCCAATTAGTAGTGGAAATGTGACTGAAAACCAGGTCTTTTGGACACAGGGGCCAGTGGACTTAACCCTTGCATTATGCTCTTGCCAGAACATACTGCTCTCCCTGATGACTGACAGGGACCCCCGCGATGCACTTCCAGTTGACTCACTGGCAAGAAAGAAAGGAATGTTCTCTGGAAGGCTGCTAGAGCCCTCTTAGCATCCCCATACCTCTCCCCTCCTTCATTAGTTTATGGGAGGTGGACACGAGGCCAGCACGTTGACTTAGATGGACACCGCATGATAACATCCAGTTTTGGGGTATTCTCAGATAATCACTACTTGACTCTGATCTGAAATTACTGTGATAGCAGGCAGTCAAAACTACTATGCTAAGAAAATTTCCATTATAGGGCACTGAGTTTGTTTTCAATCTAATAAAAAAACACCTAATGACAGAGGCTTCAGGATGCTTTCTGGAAGAACTCTAAGACGGTGGAGGAAACAAAAAAACATTGTTGTCCCAGTAAAGCCTCACCTTTCTGATTACCACACAAAAGCAGCGGCATGAAACACAAAGGAAGGTGGGCTTGAGTGTCTTGGGCAGCATAGCATACTGGTTTAAAAGCGTGGCTTGGCATCAAATTGTTTGGGTTATAATTTTTCCTGGTTGAGTAACATTAGATATGTCAGTTTCATTAGATCTGGCAACAAATACAGAGACCTCTATGTAACAGTGAGTTAAATAAGACAGAAGTTCATTATTGTCTCCTGTAAAATAATTCTGGAGGGAGGCAGTCCAGCACTAACATGACATCCCGCCGGCAACAGAATCCAATCTCATTCTACCTTTTGTACCACCTTCCTATGGTCTTGATCTTCCTTCTCAAAGACACCTCAGAAAGTATAGTGGCTTCCCAAATTCTAACCATCATATCCTCATTCCACGCAGCAAAAAGACATAGGTGATGAGGAGGACCAGGAGCACTCTTCCCACATGACTGGGTTCCCAAGTCATCCTGGAAATCTAACCTTGCACCCCCTGTTGCTGGTGGTCTGGTGTTTCATCACGTGGCCACCTCAAGCTGCAATGGAGTCTGGGAAATACAGGTTTTATGTGGACACCCTGCTGCTGGTCTTTTACTGAAGGAGAGAAGAATAGAGATTAAGGAAGAGGTCTCTCTTCTTCTAAAAAAAATTGCTTTCTAACTTCCAAAGCTTCAGTGTCCTCATCGGAAACATGGTGGCGACCACTGCATCTGCCGCCTAGGAGTCCGGCGGTGAGGACCTGAACTGACACCCCCGTGTGGCATCCCCCAGTACAGGGCTCGGCACCAGCGCCCTCGTCAGTGCCTGCTGACAACCTCAGCTATGTTCTGGCTGACTGCGCAGGGACACCGGGCCCTTGCCAGCCCTCCTCCCGCAGCCGACCACAGACATAGTCTGACCGCACACAGCCTCAGTAGCCCCTCTCCTCCAGACTTCAGATCTGAGCTCCATAACCTCAACTCTTCACTTTCTCCATCTCGAGCAGAGTTTCTTCCTCTTGGCACTACTGACATTTGGAGCCAAATAACCTGCGGTGCGGCTGTCCCGTGTATTGTAAGATGTTTAACAGCATCCCCGCCTCTACCCACCAGATGCCTGTCGCACCCTCCCCTCCCCCAGGTGGCAACCAAAAGTGTCTGGGGAAGGACGGAGACCATCCATAGCTGAACCGCTGCTCTACGGTGCCTGAGCTGCTAGGTTTCTTTGACAGCGGCAGCAGCAGTCTCTCGGGTTCTCTGTTACTTGCACGGATCAACATTTTAAGCTAAACTTCGTCAATGTAATTTCCCAGCCATTTTTGCATGATGCCTCACACACGGGAAGAACCCAATTAACTTAATTTCACGCATTTAGGTTGCTATTCAAGTTCTCACCTCTAACCCTGGCTTGTGACTTGGGTGAGCGCCAACAAGGATGGATAGAACCTCCTCAGCAAGAGAAGGTGACATTGCCGAAGCGGTAAGAGAGGCACAGGGACAGTGGCAAGCAGCTCAGAGAGTCGGGTCATGATGATCAAGGGTACATGCCTGTGAGGTCCTCCATCATTCTGAACAGGGGCCTTTCCTAAGGGCCTGGAGGCCAATTGTGGAACCCCAAGCCCACCCAGCCCTCCCCACGAAGCAGGTATCTGTGAAAGCAGCCCCTTATTCACCACAGACTGAGCAGATAAAAACGGGTCAAAACACTAAACAAAAGCAGAGAACCAGAGCAAGAAGAAAACACTGAAAATTCCTCAAACCAAACCTTTGAGAAATCTTTGAAAACAGCCAGTCTTCTGAATAATAAAATAGGGTTGGGGATGATATGCTTGGTTTATTTTAAAAATTCAGCCATAATTAAAGCAAGGAAGCTGTAAGTCTATTAAAATTTATCCTTTGATACTGGAAAATGCAATTCATGACCTATATTTTATCAAACATACTTGAAAGAAATTTTATATGCCCTCTCCCCACTGAACATAGAATATTGAGAAATTTTCCCCTTTACTTAAGAAGGAAGGAGGTTCCATACATAAATTACCCAGGCTTTCTTTTAGTGGGCTGTGGATATATTAAGGTAAAGTAGACAGAAACAGCCGCTCTGGACAGAGCGTGACAGTGCTGCAGTAAAGAACCGTGTATCAGGCTCTGTTGATTATAACCCTTTTCTAACTGACATTTGTAGATGTCCAGATGGATGGCCTAGCATGCCCTGAATCTTGGAGAAGAGTTCTCCTTGAGTGTCCCCCAAACTACCGTTTGTGGGAGAATCAGGCTCCGTTTGAGAAGTCCACTGTTGGCTACAGGAAGGCCCGGACGAGCTAGGCTGTAACAAGATGACTCAAGATGGCTCCTGGTGTTTTCCTCTCTCCCTCACTCTTGCCTGCTCTCTCCTTCATCTATACACACACAGACACATATGTACATACATGTACATGCTCACATATACTCATACAAGAAAATGCTATGCAAACTCAGGGTGGCAGATTGGGATTGATTTTAACATTTTCATGGGTGAAGTGGTTACAGGACAGTGGATGTTGTGGGTGGAGGGCAAGTGAAAGGGCCCAGGAGCTAGTCTGAATCTGAATTCCAGTTTTATCAGCTACTCGTTGTGTGACTTTGGGGAAGTAGCCTAGCCTCCCTGAGTTTCTGTTTTTTCAAATGAAAGAGAGTTGTAAGGAGTTCATTAAAAGACAGGCATGGGACCTAGATTGATAGTACTAGGAAAGTTATATCGGTGGTTATCACAGCTGCATTACCCAGGGTCAGGCCCCATCTCCCTCCTCAGTACTAGGGAGGGAGGGAGGGCCCCCTGTGCCCAGGGGGTCCCTGTCTTTCTCCTATACGCAGTGACAGCAAGCCCAGGATGCATTTATCATCTGCCTTCCTCATGAGTCTGCCACTTCTATGGACTCAGGGCACATGTCTATTTTATGCACCCCTGCACCCCACGCTTTACTGAGCAGCAGCGTATCTGTACATAATAGGCAGGAACTCCAAGATATCTGTTGAAGGAATGAATAAATTGCCAATAAAGGCAACACTTATTTAAAAATAAAATAAAAAGGTGGATCTGGCCCTGGCTCATGGCACAGTGGATAAGGCATCAGCCTGCAAACCCAAAGGTCACTGGTTCAATTCCCAGCCAGGACACATAACCAGTTGCAAGCCAGGTCCCCAGCCAGGTCTGTAGCTGGACGCAGGTGAAAGGCAACTATACATTGATGTTTCTCTCCCTCTCTGCCTCTCTCCCTACCCCTCTCTCTGAAATAATAAATAAAATCTTTAAAAACAAAACAAAACAAACAACAAAAAAGGTGGCTTTGGTGAATCATACTTTCAGCCATTTGTTCATGGAATGGAATTGTCTGAGTGACCACTGTGGGCCTGGAACTCTGCTAGGTGCTGAAAATCAGTGATGGAGACAAGAAAATCCAAGCACCTGGTCTTAAGTTTTGCTTATATAGAAAACTGGGTGTAAAATCCAATTCATATTTGCAGAAAATTTACAAACCTATGAAGGCTGACAGTATTAGTATAATTCTATTTAGATGGCATCAGTTAACAATAATCTGGTACCATAAAATTAGTCAACATTTAGTATCCCCCAGTCATTCATCATGGCCACAAAAACATCCTATGTGACCTCTTCTCTCCACCTTCACTGTCACGGCCTCCATCCCAGCCCTGGTCCTCTCATGTCTGGATGCTGGTTAACCTGTGCCTGTTTTTCACTGACAGTAAGATTGATTTTATGATTCTCCTTGTTAAAACCACCAAGGGCTTCCTACTAAATTTAAAGTATGACGAAAACGTCTGGAGCTCTAATCTAGGGTTTGCAAAATTCTTCTGTAAAGGGCCAGGAAGAAAATATTTATTTATTTTAAAAATGCTTTAAATATTAAATACATAGATACACAGGCAGTAGATGTTTTTGGTTTTCTGGGACATACAGTCTCTGTCCCAAACACCCAAATCTAACACTGTATGAAAATATCCATAGTCCATGCTTCAATGAGCAATAATGAGCAATGCTCATTAGTGGGCATGGTTGCGTTCTAGTAAAAACTTCATTAACTTTATTTAAAAAAACACAGACAATGGGACAGATTAGGCTCAGGGCCCATCCTCCACTGACTTCTGTTCAAAGTGATCTTGCACTTGCCCATCTCCTTGAACTTGCCTGGCAGTCTTCTTGCTGACATCCTCCCAGCCTGCTGGCCTCTTCTCTGTCCTCGCATCTGTCGTTTCTGTCTCAGACCTTTGCACTTCCTAATCCCTCTGCCTGGAACCTCCTTGCTTGATACCTTCGCACGGCAGGCTCTCACTCTCATTGGTCTGAGCTTAAATGTCACCTCATTGTCATTCCGTCATATCGCCTGGTTCTATTTTATCCAAAGAACTGAAATGAGCTTGCTTCTTCATTTCATGGGTAAGTATATTTCTCCCACCAGTAAACTGTAAATGTCTTAAGAGCAGGGTCCTAAAGGGCTTCCACTGCTGTTCTCCCTAGAACATCATCTGGCTCATAGAAGCTACACAGTAAATATTTGTTGAATGACTTTGCTGAATGAAATGATCATCAGGAATTGATCTGAAGTAAGGGGGTCCCTGAAATTGCAACTGTTTAATGCCACTGTGAATCTGCCACTCTGTTTCACTCATCTGTAGCAGGAAAAATTCCTGGACTATTCTGAGTGGACCCTTAGGCAATGGGATGAATTTCAGCCTCCCCGGTGTCTGCCATGTCCTGCCTGCGCCCTCGCAGCCCAAGGACTATTTCATTTGCATTTTGCAGTTGCTCAGCTGCCCTTTGATTCCCATTTTAGCTGGAAACTCCCAGCAGATTTATTTTTTCAAAATGTTATAGAATGATCACTAAGCTTACGAAGCTCCCAATACTTCTTTACCTTCTCTCCACTTTAAATGATTTTATATTAAGTTAATAAATTGATTTTTACCTTTATTTTATTTAAAAATATTTAATGTCACAAATCCTTCTCTCTCTCAAATATGGAGTGACAGATGAATGATTCACAGCTTGTGTTTGAAATATATCCAAACACATGAGTGGGACAGAGCTGCCAGGCATGGATTTTACCAGGGAGTCCCTGCCAGGAGCCATACATTTCCAGTTCACCAGGTTACCCACGGAGCCTAGGATCTGACGTGAATGTGTGTGAGAATGGATGTCTGGCAGAAGGAAACAGACACGTAGGCTGGCCAGGAGCATAGACTTCATGATTAGAGAGAAGAATGATTCAGGAAACAATGTGGTATCTATCTCTTGAGTGGGTCTCAACTCCATGGGCTCATATACGAATGTAGGTGGAGAGAAGGCTGTGAATAAAAAGAAAAAGAGGCCCTGGCTGGTAGCACAGTGGATAAGGCGCTGGCCTGCGAACCCAAAGGTCGCATGTTCAATTCCCCAGCCAGGGCACATAACCAGGTTGCAAACCAGGTCTCCAGTCAGGTCTGTGGCTGGAGGCAGGTGAAAGGCAACCATACATTGATGTCTCTCTCCCTCTCTGCCTTCCCCTCTTTCTATAAATAATGGAATAAAATATTAAAAAAAAAAAAAAAAAAGAAGAAGAACTGTTTTTAAAGTTATCTGCATTAAAGATGAGACTGATTGGGAATTCTTTTAACAGAATAAAGGGGTCCAGGCATTCTTCCTGTCTCACTATGCCCTATGGTATCTTGAAAGCTCCAATGGATGCAGCAATGGGCATAATAAATACGCAACGGTGTCCACTGGAGAAGGGCTGTGATATCAAGGAGAGAAATACCTACTGGCTATGATTGTCTTGGTTTAGAGACCCTAGACCACATCACCTGGGGAACCCCAGACATAGTTAGGAGCAACCTGGTGGAGATTCAGTTTCTTGAGCAAAGTTGAGATAACTCAACACTTTCAATATACTTTATTTCTGCAATTTTCCCTTTGAGAAGATAACATATCTCTGACTGGATTATACAGCTTTTTCATAAATTTTGTGTTATAATCAACTGCACTAGAGTGATTTGTGCCATAATTCAGGGGTGTCTTATCTACTCTGAACGACACTTTATCACGTTAGTGACAACTCTTCCTGGGTGATGTCCCTTAACTGAGACTTCAACAGTGACTCAGGGGCAACAGTGTCAGCCTTCTTGTTGACCACAGAATCCAGGGAGGATTCTAGAATAAGACAGTTTACACCCTACAGATACAATTAGTGAAACCACCACACAAACTTGGAGATATTGGGTAAGCCAGAAAAATAAACAAAAATGTCTACCAGTATGTTGAGATGTGAAAAGAAAGATTATTGCATCTTCATGCATGAGCTTTGCTAAGATACGAATATAATCCAATAATGTGAAACATCAGCCTCAAGTACATCCATGTAATAAGCATATCCTGCATCCCAACAACCCTTCTTGTATGTATTTATCCTAAAGAAATTGTCACATAGTAGGAGGAGGTGTGTTCTCCCCTGTGGAATTGATTATAAGTATGGAAAAATGAGCACAACTTACATTAGTAAGAAATTGTCTAATTAAATGATGGTAGATCCAGATGCTAGCTGTTTAAAGCAATATCACAGCTTTATATTATTTACTGATTTATAAAATGTCCATCGGACCCTGCAGAGTGAAGAAAACAAGTCACAGAAAAAAATGTCGTGCTGTTTCTATAACACTGTGCACGTGGGTGCCTGTGTGTGTGAAGACACCTTCAGGGCACCCTGGAGCTCTGCTCACCAGGATGGCAACCACAGTTTCCTCTAGGTGGTGGGACTTGAGGGTGGTTGTACTTTTTTACCTAAAAGGAGCTGGCAAGAGCTAAATTGTCTTATTTTTTAAATAAATATATCTAAACCAACCAATCAAACAAATAAACACCTCAAAAAAGCCACACATTCAATATTCCAGAAGCACAGGGGACTGGCCAGAATAGCTGAGAATAGAAGAAACTACAATGTGGAAGTCCAAAAATACCAATGAAGGAAAACTGGGCAGTTGGTAGGTTGAAAAGCCACACCAAAAAGCCACATCAAGGGATCAAGCTCACATCTGCCCACTGCGGTAGCTGGCTTAACGTGGCGTCTGGAATTGGCTGGCTTCCCTCTCTTGCAGTGCTGCTCACCTGGGCACCCTGCCCCTCCCAGGCAAACCACGTGCCCTTGACCCTGGAGCTGGGGCCTGCTCCTGGAGGGAGCCCTGCACACCAGCCCTGGTGGTCAGCACTGCACAAAGGCGTGCAGAGAACTATCAGTGGCGAAACTGCAACGTGGATGCCAGCCAGCACGGTAGGGCTCTGGCATGTGTGCCCTCCAGGAGCTTTGGCTTTCCCATCCCTCTGCCCCCTAATTCACGAGGACTTGTCATGCCTAAAACATTCAGAAAACATGAGATTCATCCAGAGCTCTGGCTAACCCCATGGAGCAGCCAGAACCTGGGCATAGGTCCCATAAATCAATGTCTATGGCTCCACTGAAGGAACAGCTTATAACGTGCAAAGTTCAAAGACCATTATTGTCTGCTGATCTTCCTTCATATAATAATGATTCCCCAAAACACCATCCTGGAGCTGAGTGCTGAGCAGAGGGAAATGGTCTCCCATCTGCACGTACAGGTAAATCCAGGTGAACTTCCTCCATGATGGATCGGTGCTGTGGCACCTGGGTATGTGAGAACATGAAAATGATACTTGGTTTGTTGGGAGATGAATATTCCTTCACACAAACTGCATGTCCCTTTGCCTTCCCTTCCCTAGGGGTCTGCTGCCAGAATAATAATTGCAGCGCTAATATGTTGGCATTTCTTGAACATTTATTATGTTCTAAGCACTGAGTAAAATTCACTATCATTTCATCCTTGCAATAGTTCTCAAGGGTAGGTGCTATTCACCCACTCCATCTAGAGACAAGGCAATTGGGGCTTCCAGAAGGTTCGGTAACCTTCCTGAGGTCTCACCTAATTAAGGAGGCGAGTGGTGCATCAAACCCAACTCTAGGCCACAGTCCAAGGCACAGGACAGCTACACCGTTTACAGGGCTCAGTGCAAAATGAAACCGCAGGACCCCTTAAGATGGTGACAGCACAGCATAATACTAACCATGGGACCCTTCTGCATGTAGGGCTCTGGGAGGCTGTAAGGGTCACAGTGCAGGTCATGTGGACTCAGAATAGAGTGATATGAAGGAGGACAAGGTTCCCATGTTTAATGCTATTTAACTCTAGAGACTGTGCAACAGCCCACCCCACATGTATTCAAAGCAATTCTGTGAACTTGCATAATTGGCCAGAGAGCTGGTCACTTCTGTCAGAAGCTACATCAGTTCATCTGATGTTCCCTCAGTTGGGCCTGCCAAGGGTCCATCGTGAAGAATATGAGAGAAGGTGGCTGACCCCAACATGGCACATGGGAAGGAGCCTGTGTATGAACACAGATTCTAGCTCACCCACCAGCTTGTGATTTGGGGGAAGTTCCTGTATATCTCTGAGGTTCAGTTTGCTTATATGTATGATGTGAGAGTGGTACCCACCTCTCAGGGTAGGAAATCGTATAAAGGAGGAAATGATATACATATAAAGGTCTTAGAATATAGTAACTGCTCATGAAACACTGGTTTAATGACCAGTTTCACCACAAAGACCTGGGAACAGTGGAAAGAGCACATGGTATGAAGGCAGGTGGTAAAGGCTGAGCTCCGAACACTGCCTCCCATCTGTTATGTGTCAACTGGGCAAACTCACAACTCTGTCCAGGCTCAGCGTTCTCTTCTGTCAAGTAGATCCAGAACAATGTCTACAACACATAGGATTCTGCATTTGTTGTTATAAATGGTTAAGGCTTAGGAAGGGGATTAGGAAAGGGATATTATCACCCTTCCCAGATTCATGCTGGCTTCCTGTTGACCTCTCCTATGGGTTATGCTAAGTAATCCAAGCCAGTGGCCCCAACCTTTTTGGAACCAGGGCTGGTTTCGTGAAGGACAGTTTTCCCATGGACAGAGGTGGTGATAGATGGCTTTGGTAATGATTCAAGTGCATTATATTCAAGTTCACCTCCTGCTGTGCGGCCCGGTTCCTAACAGGCCTGGACTGGCACCTGTCTGTGGTCCGGAGCTTGGGGAGCCCTCATCTAAATGATTTTCCCTCTGAAAGTTTTCCACAACACTTCCACATTTTAACCCCAAATTAGACTGACTCCATTCCAATTCTTGCTTTATAGTCAAATCCAGAGGGTGGTGAAAAAGAAAACCATGATCCAGGCCAAGTTCCACATAGTGACAAGAAGCTACTCCATACAGATATCTGAGGCTTTATGTATTTTTATAGTATATTTCCGATTATAAACAGAAATTTGAGATGGTTTATGCTTTACTAGAGATGTAGCCAGCCTAACCAAATTGCTTTGTGCTTTAAGAAATTCAATATACATATAGGATTTCATTTTCTTTGAATATATGACATGTATATAAAACATTAAAATTTGAAATTCTGTCTGAAACTTTAAGGAAGGGCACAGTGGGAGGAAAATTGAACATCAGCTAATCACATACACATATAATATACAAAGATAGGCACATGCTCCCTACCACCGTCAATGTTACCATTGTCATTTACATTTAGAACACTTTCTAACCCATCTTGCATTCTAGTCACACATATATAATGCTTGGGCACCACAGATGGAAATGGAGAATCATTTTTCTACTCTGCTCAAACTTCAGTCCCTTACACCGCTTTCCCTATCAGTTCTCCTAACTTGTTCTGCAGAAATCTTATTTAAGATTTCTGTAAGCATCAAACCCAAATTCCGGGGTCTCTCTCACTGGAAGACATCTGCCCATCAAAAGCAGCCTTTTGAGAGGTGGCACGGGGAAGTTCCAGCCCAAAGTGCTCTGCCCACCTTCCCCTGCCCACTCCCCACCTCTCTGAGGCTGTTTTCACTCTCCTGCCTCCACCTGCTCCCCCACATGCCCTCCGGCACACAGGAAATTCCTCTCCTGTCCACAGAATGCAGCAGCAGCCTGCCCTTGGGTATCTGATGAAGTGTAGAGACCCAGCTCCTCGAAGCTGAAGGGAGGTTTTAGACACCTCACACGCAATTATTCACCTGGTAGTCTAGGCAGGTTACCATGACAACACTTCCAGCACCTCATGGATCTACATGTTATTGATACATTCCTATCAATTCAGCCAAGGCGGGGAGGATAACCAGTCAAAGCAGTTCTCAAGCTTCCATTTCCTGTCTGGACTGCTGAAGGACGCTTTTTCTTAGTTGTTTTGGCATAATCTAAACACAGCCATGGCGACACACTTAATATGCCACTTTTATTCCCACTCAAACGCACTTTAAAGCTTAAAATCGAAGTCCAGCTTTATAACAGTGACTTTTCTTCTTTGCTTTTTACTTTCTCGAACATGGTACTTAGGACTGATTTCTGCTGCTGGTCACAGAATGCTTTAATTAATATCCATTGGGCCAGAATGGGGAGCTCTAACTTGTGTAACCTTTCCTGACAGGTTAACTGTAGGAAAATGACAAAAGGGGCCCTATAGTAACTTTGAGTCATTTCCGTAGCGGTAGGTACAAGTACTTCCTGGGAGAGAAATAAATGTCTTGCCTTTGGCCCTTTGACGGGAAACAAAGGTTTCACCAGGCACATCTAAAGAAAGGGGGGAAAATGTTCCACCCATTTTTCCAAAATGGTTCTGATTCAAATGCAGTTATGAAAGGAAATAAGGAGGAACTTGCAGTGGAGCCTTTAATTTTCCTCACAGCTGCACTGGATCACCAAGTTCAGCCTGAGGCCCACACGAGACTAAGGAGGGTACTTACAGCAGCCATGCATGGAAGGCTTACATGTCGGTCCCCTTGAGGGCTCACCTTTAGAGACGAGGGAAGATATTTTTTATAGTTCGCAACACCCCAGTCATGTTCTGAGTTGCATCTTTCCAGCTCTTGCTTCTATCCAGGGAAATCATGTGTCAATGGTGATGCAAGCCAACAAGTTGGAGCGGCGCTAACAGTCTCCAGAATCCCCAAAGACCAGAGTATGCCACTTCCCAAGCCATTATGCTAATAATAGACCAACTTAACATACCTGTAGGTGATCCTTCCATGACATGGCCAATGTAGGGGCCCTCTCGGAAGATTGGTCTGTTGTCATTCTGATCAATTACAATGACTTCCAGAGGGACAGGTCCCTCAAGAGTCCTGCCGTTGACATCAGTCGTCTCCACAAACAGCTATTGCAGCAAAGAGATTGGAGGAGAAAGAGGTATTAATTCATTATGAAAATTGAAGTCAGGTTCTCTGGAGAAAGTAGGTTATATCAGCAATTTAATGAGCCCTTGGCAATATTCAAACTTTGGTCTCAATGGATAGTCACTGGGACTAAAATAGAAACTAAACATTAGAGAATAAAAGACAAAGATCAATTCCTGTTAGGTCCCCCTTGGGAAATTTACAATTAATTTATCAAATCTGCAAAGAAAGTTAAAAAAAAAAAAAAGCCCATTTGCAATCAGTCATAGCTAAATGTGCTTATATTGTTTCTGTTTTTCCAACATCATTATGCTTAAATGGAATGTTATGCTAATAAAAATAATTGATTAAGCAGTTATGAACAGAGTACATTAAGAAATAACTGAACATGTTTAAGATAATGTTTGGGAGAAGTTCAGGTCAATAAGCACATATAAAGAGCCTTCCTGAAGCAAGGAAGGCTGCTCACCCTGAACAAGACCTCAGGACCCCCGCCCACCAGGTCCTTATAATCTATGGAGAGATTTCCTAATTCAGCGACACACTCCCAATACAGAAAGAACTATCTCCAGAGCTCAAGGATGAAGATAATAATAAAAACACTAGCTTTATTGTCGTGGGAACAGGGAATTATGTCATGATGTTTCCAGTGAATCACGGTAACCTTAGGCTCTCGTGCTCTGAGCCAAATTCAGCCTGATTCAACTCAGCTGTAGCAATAACATCTCTCTCTAGGTATCCGTGGTGGTCCCTGCGTTGGAGGTGGTTGAGTATTTCAGTCAGAAAAGGGTCTCCCTAGAATCCTTGCGAAAGGACCTCTACAGCTAAATCCCAGCACAACATTAAAAACACATATTATTAGGAATAATAACCAATTATTATCTGGTGCTCACCTAGGCTCTCTACAGTAGTAATTCACTTGATCCTCAATAATCCTCTGACCCTCTTGTAAGGAGGGAATAAAAGCAAACAGAGATTAGATGGTGGAGTCTCAATTTGACCCCATGGATCAGCCTCCAGAGATTATATTTAACCACTATAAGAGCAATTTTCTAAAGCATGTAATGCCTGTCACATAATAGATCTCAAGAGTATCAGCTCTTGCTATTGTTGCTACTGTTATTGTTATCCACATTATGGTAAAAACTAGCCCAAATTAGGAAACTAAAAGAAACACCTTTGTTACAAACCTGCACAGTTGTGTGCCATGCACGTGGCGGTGTTGTACATTGGTATCACCCTTTTGGAATGTAGCATGGCGAGATTCAACAAAAGCAATGAAGAACTTACATGCTTTGTTCCATTTGGATACCAGTCCCAGCTCTAGCCAAGTTAGGGTGCTCTACATATATGAACATATGAAGTATTCACTGTAGTGTTGTTCCTAGTAATGCAATAACACTGGCATCACGTCCACTCAATGTCCTGTGAAAGGGGACCATACCAATGTACTACAATACAGCCATTAGATAAAATAACTATTTGACCTTGTTGGTTTACTTAGAATATTACATGAAAATACACAAAATAACATGTACATCATATACATATGTATGTATATGTATATATATACATATACATTAATGCACATTAATGCATGTGTTCCTTAATTCTTAAAAAATTAAAGTGGTAGAACCATTTAATAACTATTAAAAGAAAGTCTGAAACAGAGTTCACTTTTATACTCTCATGCTACTTTTTAAAACTACTATGAGAATACTGCTAAAGAAGAAAAAGTATAACAAACTGTTGGGGAATTTCATGCAATAATGAAGGTCTAGCCATTTGCCCTCCCCAAATGACCAGAGACTTGACTTAAATTTAACCAAGAAAAACAACAACAACAAAACCACAAAAAACAACTATGTCTAAAGACAACACGTATCTTGGCTCTGAATCTTAAGCTTCCCATCTGTTCACAAACTGGCTCCTACACATGGAGGGTGCAGGGAGGCCCAAGAGGGAGGCCGACCACTCCAGATTGGTAGGCGGCAGGTTTGATAAGCAAGGGGACTTACACACGAGGCTCGTCTTGGCTAACTGCCAGGCAAGTGGATCTCTGCGCCCACCCCACGGAATCTTAAAAGCTTATGCAGAGGCGTTACCTGGGTTCAATCCCATGTACCATCCAGCTGGTCTCAGTAACACCTTACTATCTCAAGGCTGTGTCTTTGGAACAGCTCACACTGTGGGAACAGTGGCAGAACATACATTCCAAGGACAGGAGAGGGGTAAGGAGACTCTGATTACATGGGTCCAGCTCATGGGTCAAATGGTGGTCACATCCTCTTGGGGGCCTCCTCCAACATTTGCACTTTCTATAGGACTTGGGTGGTATAAGGAGCCTCAAGTAGGATAAAAGAACAAAATCCACATTGCCAAATATGCAACTAGAACTGGGAGGGGCAGACTCCAGATACATTTGAATGTAATGGAAAGACAGGCAGACACGAAGAATATATAATCAATTAGGATGAATGAAAAATGTTGAGCTGGATCTCATAAAATGAATTATGTAAGTAAACAACATGAAAGCATTTTATGTTATACCAGTGCCCAGACTTCTGAACTTTTTGGTGGAAAACAATATTGTTAGATGCACAGTACTTAAAAATAGCAAAGAGCTCTTATGGGGCATTTATTAATTTTAGAGTCAATTTAACAAAACTTGATTGAGGCTGTACTTCATGGCAGTCCGCACACTGAGTGTTGGCTATCCATACATTAACAGAAGAGACATTCTGGTCTGAAGACACAGATGATAAACAATGTAAAATACAATGTAAGATAAATTTCCATTAGCGATAAAGGATATGAAGGGAGGAAACAGGTTGACACATTAAAGCTACAAGGTCTAATATGGCAGCCACTTGCCACCTGTAGCTATTTAAATTAAAATTAAATCAAGATAAATAACATGAAAAATCCAGCTCTTCAGTAGCACTAGCCACATTCAAGAGCTCAACAGCCATGTGCGGGTCGTGGCTACCATATCAGACAAGACAGACACAGTCTCCACCATTGCAGAGTTTTGTTAGATGCTAACGCTCAGGCTACAGTGTGGCTGAGAGAGACGAGGACTGTGAGTGTGTGTTGGTAGGGCAAGTACCTATTCTAGATACAACAGCTTGTTTTTGAAAACCATCTGTAGACTTTCAGGCCCTGTGGCCCTGTCTAGAACATACTTATTGCAGAAGGAACGCTTCAATTGAGACTTGAATAACAACAAAGCAGAAGGAGCCAGCCATACAGAAACACATGGAAAAAGAGTTTTAAACATAAAGTGTAATGCTTTCAACCTCAGCATTATATTAGGGATGGTCTTGGTTCAAGAAGAAGTTACATAATTGGAGCACCAATATCGTTTATTCTGCCATAACTTTCTTGCATAAAACAATTTGGGCAAAGTGAGAAAAGAAGGCCTTTTCTCTGTGAATTGCTGAGTACGCAGAGATGAGGGAGGAAAAATGATACCACGCTTGTTCCTAACAAAGGAAACCACAGTGGACTGAATAGATTATACTATAATAGAAAATGCTAGTGCATTACTAAGTAGTCCATGCATTTTTTAAAAAGGCATATTAATACTGGGGATGAAAATTAAGGATGCATCAGGAAATTATTAGTAAATGCGGCCTTACTACCCGGTAACTAACTTATGGAAATCCGACATTCCAGTGAGCTTTCTTAACTATTCTCATGAATGTCAGCTCCACAGTTAATAAATGCCGAACTTTCTAAAGTAGAGCCCTTAACATTCAGGGAATAAGTGTTTAATGATGGTCTTATTTTCCTTTCCTCTTCTTAATTGAAATACCCAAAACACACAAATCCTCAGTCTAAAATGACTGGAACCATATTAGTTTCCCTTGAGTCACAAGATCTACTCTAGGGACTGTATTCAGGGCTTCAGAAATAAAACCAACTGGGATGCCTTCAAAGGCAGGCATTCGCATGCCTGTTACTTACATCTGAAGCAAGATGCCCATTAGTAGAACCCTACTGTGAGAAAAACAAACAGGGAGCCACCGGCAGAAAGAAAGGAATTGTTTCTGAAAGGAACTAGAAATCATCCAGCTTCTCACTATTTCTATACCACCTTCTAGGACTTGAGGACTTGGTTTGATTGGTTGATCTTGGGGTGATGGGAGGTGACATGTAAAAAGGTCTACAGTGGAAGCAGAATGAGAGAAGATGCTCAATAAATTGTATCTAAAAACAGTTGCCCAAGTTTCATGGATTAGGTAGTGCCTAATAACTTACTCCAGGGCAAGGAGCCTGAAAAAGCGATGCATCTGACCAACCTCTGTGCCGTGTGTTCTAGGACCAAAGCGCAGTCCTGGGACCAGCAGCCCTGGCCTCCCCTGGAAGCTAGAAATGTTGAACCTCACGTCTGCTCAGAACCTACTGAGGCAGCCCCTGCTTTTTATCCCATCTCTAGGGGATTCAAGTGCACATTACTGTGTGTGTGATGCTGAACTGGGACACAGGGATTGGAGATGAAAGCCTAAGAGTCTTGTTAGCTTGGGAACTGCACTCCAAGGTTTACATGCATGAAAATCTGTTTCAAATAGAAGTCAGAGTTGAACTACTTGCTAGGAATGCACTGCATGCTTGGACTCATGTGCCAGCCCCAAATTCACAGGCTGGGCAAAGAAGCTGTTTCCTGTGGATCAGTCTGGAGGGGACTTTCTCTCTCTCCCTCCCTCTCCCTCCCTCCCTCCTTCTCCCTCTCTCTCTCTCTCTCTCCCTCTCTCTCTCTCTCTCTCTCTCACACACACACACACACACACACACGACACTAAACCACAAAGACATAAAAACCAAATGTACGTACAAATCACTTTTTCCAATCTTTTCACCTTCAACTGTGCATAATGAGCACTTAAAGTGTATTTTGTCTTATCAGTTTCTGTAAAGTTGTCAAACAGAAAGTAGGGAGAAGGGAATTGCTTACTAACAGAAAAGTGGAAAGTTGCAGAAGTGGAAAGAAAAGGGGAGAGGTCCTGGAGGCGGGAAACCTCACAGGGGATGGAGCACCACGGTTGCGGGCACAGACCTGTCTCAGCCTACGAGTGATTTTTGCACCCAGCACCTCCCATTGAGATTCAATACCCCTGGGAGGGGTAAACTAATTAAGCTTTATCATTAGCGGGTCTAGGGGTCATCTAGAGAACTTGTTAGGAATCGAGTTTAAGCCAGGACTTGAGAGACTCGAGTTATTGGTATCCTGGCCATGCCTGGGAAACCTTAGCCCACTGTGGAAGGGAGAGAGGGAGACCACGGGTATGAGGGAGGGGGCGCTGCTGAGGGGTCACACCCCAAAAGCCTGAGCAGAGGGCGATGAGGAGCTGTGGAGAGTATGGGACCTGGATTCAGGAGAAAACAGCCAGTCCTCCTGGTGCCAGTCTCTGAGCAAGGCACACACCTCTCTGCACCTCCATTTCTATGTTGTCAACCAGAGCTTACCCCAGCGACCTCGTAGCATCTGAGTGCAGACTAAGTAAACATGACGTGTAACAGTGTCTGATAGAAAGTGAGACTCAGAAGTCTCAAATGAAGCTTTCTCCTGTCTCCAGCTGCTCTGTTATCAAGTCCTGTCTAGAATCGGGAATCTCTCTTAAATATGAGGGATGACCCAGAACAACTCAAAATTTATTTATTTAAAAATTGTGTTTTTATTCTCACATTTAAACTTTAGTCACCTTCAAAATACTCTCCCATTTCATGCAATATACCTATTGAAACTTATTTTCCACTGCCCAAAAGCATTTTTGAACTCATCAATTTTGATGCCTTTTAGTGCTTCTGCCGTTTTTTGTTTCACCTCTTCCACATCAGCAAAATGTTTCTCTTTGAGGAATTTTTTCATCTTGGGACACAAGAAAAAGCTGCTGGAGGTAAGATCTGATGAATAAGAAGGGTGTGGTATGGAGGTCATGCTTTTTTTAGGTCAAAAACTGCTGAATGCTCAGCATGGTGTGGGCAGGTGCACTCGTAAATCACCTATCATGAAACGGGGAAGCGCGTTAAGAGTCCTTAAAAAAAATTCACTGAAGCCGAATGCAGCCTCTCACAACAACGCCAGCTAGTGCGCTGATACAGGTGGCTTGCTTGAACACTCAGCTAGCAGGGGAAACCTGTACTGCAACGGCCCACCCTCCAGAAGATAATTTCGGGGTTTTTGGCTCCCTCTCACATACCATCTTGCCCAGCTCCCTCATCACCTCCTCAGACTGGCTTCCGTTCCCCTTGCCGGGGCCACCGCAGCAGGCACCTAAAGGTAATTGCCACCACTGACTGCCACAGTCCGTCCTGCAAGGGGCTGGTGATGGTTAATTGAGTGTGTCAATGTGACTGGGCACGGTATGCCCAGAGTGAGCATTACTTCCACATGTGTGAGAGTGTTTCCAGATGAGATTAACATCCCAATCAATGAACTCAGTAAAATAGATACACCTGCAAATGTTGGGTGACCATCACCCAATCAATCTATTGAGAGCCTGAATAGAACCAAAGGCGAAGGAAAGAGGCATTTGCTCCCTTTTCTTCTTGCCTGTGTGAGCTGGGCCATTGATCTCTTGCCTTTGGCTTTCAGGCTGGGGCCAGAATCTACACCATTGGCTTTGCTGGTTCTCAGGCCTCTAGGCTCAGACTAATGACACCACCAGCCTCCTGGGTTTGCCTTTGCAGATGCCGACCATGGGTCTTCTCAGCCTCCATAATTGTGTGAGTTGATTCCTTGTAATTAATCCCCTCATATAAACGATAAACATGAAGATTTATTAATATTCATCTTATATATTTATACATTTATAATAATATTTATATACTTTTATATATATGTGTGTGTGTGTGTGTATCTCCCATCAGTTCTATTTCTCTGGAGAACACTAACTAAAACAGACTTTCAGGGTGCCTTTTAAAACTTTTAATTTATTTGTAGACACCTCTCAATCATTTCTCATCACTCTTAGGATAAACATACCATTCTTTTACTTTGACAAGTCTCTTTATTATTTGGCCCCAGGCCACTTCTCCAAACTCATTCCATGTCACAGGAGGTCCTCTTTCTTCCTCATTATCCAGGAACACCAACCTTTTTTTTTTGGTTCATCCAACTCGTGCCATTCCTTCCCAGCATAGGCGTTTTCACATGTGACCCTCCCAGCAAGCATGAGCACCCTTGTCTGCTGTCCCCCGCTGATCTCAGCTCAACAATCAGGGGTGTAGAAGACCCTCCATTCCCCTTCCACACAAGTTGCAGCACCCTTGGTTTACAGTCCCATGGTACCAGTATCTTTCTGCATAACATTTTTTCATAACATGTAACTGCTTATTTATTGTATGACAATTTAATTAGTGTCTGCCTCTCCATCTGGCCCATGAAGGCTGAGGCATGGTGATGTTCTTGCCCATTAGCAAATCCCCAAGGCTGACATCCAATGCCTGGCACACATCAGGCACTTGATTTTAATCCTCGCTGCACAAAGCCCTCTGCTGAAGAGGTAATGCCTCTGTAAGAGAGCAGAGTACACAGCGTTGGCCTCAGCTTTGGCCATCTGTCCTTTCTCTCCGTCCCTGGCCCACAAGAGCTGACAGTCAGTCCCCATCCCACCGACTGCAGGCCAGTTGACATTTTGTGCAGTCTTAATTCATGAAAAAAGAGCCACAGTGGTAAACAACAGCTAAGCACATTAAATCGATCACTTGTTTTTTAAAAGAAGGGAACAGTATCTATTTTGTGTTCCATACATGCCTGGGCTTCATCCACATTGTGGCACTGGGCTCAGACCACCAGGAGAAACACCCGCTGGACAAAACTCGGAAACGGAAGAGCTGGGCTGCAGTCTGAGGGCCTAGTTGGTGATCTGGCTGGACCCAAACTTGGCTCTGACTCCAAAATTCAAGCTTTTCCTTATGATGTTCTTATTTGCTAAGTATTATTTCATGGGCTTTCATTACATTTTTGCCTTCTTCTCTTCACCAGCTATTTACTTAAGAGGTTTCACATTGATTGCTACGCTTGACTGTTGCCTCATCTGAGGCAAAGTTACCTATTAATTTAGGCAATGATGAGCTTATAAAATTTTCCTAATACACAGGAAAATGCACATTAGAACACTCTCCGTGCCACGGTGTATCATATCACACCCTGCCGCAAAGGACAAGTTGGGGACATATCACAGTGTCAGCCTGGCTGGAACATGTTCCCTTTTGTGATATTGCAGGCTGTGAAAAGAAAGAAAATTGTCCTCCTTTTAAATTTAGCTCTTAAAGGACCCTGGTGAATAAGGGACGGGAACAGTTTATACCAATCACCCCTAATCTTTTTAAAGCAAAACTTTATCCCAGGGTGGAGACAGGAAGACACTGCATGACTGGACGCTGACTGCACCACTTGGGAAGCCACGTGGATGGGCACCAGGGGGTGGGCGCTGGTCTCCTGAGTCTTGGGGGCAGGAGGAGGCCGGGCTTGACCTCTGAACCAGGGAGCGGGTAACATAAAGCCAGGGGAGCCAGAGCGGGAGCTCAGCATGAGTGCGGGCCCCCCAGCCGCCCCTCTCAGCACCTCAGCACCCTGGCTCCCCTATTCTCCTCCCAAACTTTGGGGGCATCTACACCGGAGGCAGGAACTATCAAGTGCCAACGTGCAAACTGATGACTCTTCAAACCAATTAATGTGCCATAATAATGGAGATGAGCTGTACATACTGCGTAGACAAGAATCCTTTGTGGAAGAATAGGAATGTAATGAACCAAATTACAAAGCATGTACAAGCACGCTGGCCTTCCGCATCACAACAAACTATTAACATCTTGCCCTTCATTTGGCTCATCTTCTCATCTGCCTATGAAAGACACAATTTAGTCAGACAACATCTGATGCTGTGATCTAACCCAAAGGGATGAACTGGCGAAAAACAAAATGTGCTACAATGTTGTTTTGGGTGATGGCCAAAGCAAAGAAGCTGGCTCTGAACAGCCAATACTTTGTACAGTCTGAGATGACCTAAGCAACAGATGTTAAATTCGGATCAATGGAATAAGAAACACAGCATGACACATACCATCTATAGACTCAAGGGTCATTTTTTAGTAAAACAATTTAAAAACACTTCGACCTTTTGAACTCTGATGGTTCTGCTTCAGGCCAAATAGTCAAATGAAATAACACACACACACACACACACACACACACACACATACACATACACACACTCACACACTCTCACTCATACAGAGTAAATTACTTAAGATGACATAGTAAACATCTGGTTGATTGTATGTGTGCACACATGGTTTTCAGCCACACATTTTTTGATCACATAAAATAAAGAAAATATATGAGGCATGACTCCAATATAATGAGACCCAATTTCTCTTTTGGATATAGATGTCTCTTATCCAGATGAATGTGTTCCCTCCAAGTAATCTCTTTGGGGCACTAAAACATGTCCTGACATGGATGCTGCAGTTTGCATTCTCTCTGAAATGCCTCTTTAGGAACTTCTATGGGACTAGTTTAAAAGTTACAGATAAATATGGGTCTCATTCCTTTCATGCCAAATTTCATCTTCGACAACAGAGAATACTGATAAAGCTAGAAATACAAAATGATAACTGGAAGTTCACCATGTGCAATTAGAGATGCACAAAGGTCTAACAAATATTACACATTTCCAATGAAACATGACTGCAAGTCAAACAAAGACTCACAAAACCTTGAAATACAAATGAAAAATAAGAGGCCTGCACTTGCCTTCCTAGTGGACAAAGATGAAGAAAGGATGAGACCCAGTGATTGTGGAAGGGCTGTGGCATTAAGTAACTGGTTCCATGCTGATGGGAAGTCAACTTGATACAACTTTCCTGGAAGGCAGTTTGGAACTACAGGGATGTCTCAGAGACCCTCAGATAGTAACAACTGGCCCTGACTGGTAGCACAGTGGATAAGATGCCTGTGAACCCAAAGGTCGCTGGTTGGATTCTCCAGCCAGGGCACATAACCAGGTTGCAAGCCAGGTCTCCAGCCAGACCCGTGGCTGGAGGGAGGTGAAATGCAACCATACATTGATGTTTCTCTTCCTTTCTTCCTCCCTTCCTGCCCTTCACTCTGGAAATAATGAATAAAATCTTTTTAAAAAAAGTTTGTAAATATACCATGAAACTAAAGAATCCCATGGAGATTGTTGTGTTAGTATGCTCTTAAGGGTTTATTTATAACAGATGATCTCTAAAGGTTGAGAATGGTT
The DNA here is from genome assembly GCA_004026585.1 of Noctilio leporinus. NCBI lineage: Eukaryota > Metazoa > Chordata > Mammalia > Chiroptera > Noctilionidae > Noctilio > Noctilio leporinus. The sequence goes on along the minus strand of PVIW01000101.1, from coordinate 706,976 downwards.
GGAAGATTTTAAAAGATCTTATTATTTTTAGAGAGAGGGGAAGGGAGAGAGGCAGAGGAGAGAGACATCAATGTATGGTTGCCTTTCACCTGCCTCTAGCTGGGGACCTGACTGGAGACCTGGCTTGCAACCTGGTTATGTGCCCTGGCTGGGAATCGAACCAGCAACCTTTGGGTTTGCAGGCCAGCACTTTATCCACTGTGCCACCTGCCAGGGCAACATTTCAAAAAAAATGTTTTCCACTATGGATGTAGTGTTTGTTGTGGTAAGGAAAAGAAAATAATAAAACTATTCCTAATGTACTTGACTGATATGAAACTTAAATTCTTTTACTTGTTGTATCTGAGTTCTTACATGTTTATTTAAAATAGTATCATCTTCATTTGTTATAGACCCTTTTGGAAGATACGGATGTGTTCAGCATGTAGATTATACTTGTAGCCCAAGGCAGGGACACTCTTTTCTAGGTATTCCTTCTTTAGCTAATTAGGGGCCTTGAATAAAAAAAAGCATTGATAGATATTTTTATTAACTGTTTGTTTGCAATTTTCACACTCTCTCCACCTCCCAACATCTCACCAAGATTCAATAAGTCTTTTCTACCAAAGACATCCCCATGGACCACTGAAATTATGCTGGACTTTAAATCAGAAAGTCTGCCTTCAAATTTTGTCTCTGCTACCTCTAAAGTGGCTGTGGTTGACATCTGGAATGGCCTTCCCGGAGGTTTTTACATCCTAATCCCAGAACCTGTGATTCTATTTGGTTACATGGCAAAGGGGAATTAAGGTTGAAATAGAGGGGAGCCTGGATTATCTGTAGGGGCCCAAATGGAATCACAAGGATCCTCAAGAGAAAGGGCTGTGTGATGTGACAGGAAAGGGGTCTTGAGCAGCCATTGCTGGCTTTCAAGCTGGAGGAAAAGGCCTGGAGCCACGGAGCACAGGCAGTCACTAGAAGGTAGAAAACGCAAGATCCTCCTCTGTGGCCTCCAAAAGTGAGTGCAGGCTTGCTGGTGCATTGATTTTAGCCCATTATCTTTAGAAATGCAAGATGACAAATTTGTATTGTTTTCAGTCACTACATTTTTGGTAACTTATTACAGCAGCAATTGGAAATTAATATCATGACTACAATTAATTATTCAAAGTGGAACACATTTTAGAATATAAATAAGTACGATTAAAAATTAAGCCAAAACAATAGGTACAAACCAAGTGTGTCCTAGGCAAACAGGGCCACACAGTGATTTTATCTTATTAGTTGACTTCACTTTCTAGTCCAGTTTGCGATGTAACAAAGGTATTTAAGCTACCACTCTTAAATGTGTGTTGTTGTTGTAAAATACTAAAAAGATAAACAAGCATGTATATGTACACAATTCCTAACACACAGAAAAGTATAAACAAAGGCTTGTTAGGTCAGAAGAGGGTGAGATGATCTTGGCAGTCATCCACTGCCCACAGACCTTTATTTAGAGTTTTGTACAAGTGGATACAATACCATCTTTTCAGGCATTGCCCTTTCGAAATTGCTTTTCTATTACAGTAATTCAGATTTTTCTTTGATGCTAATCACTGCTTTTCTGGTTATCTTTCTTAGCTTTATTCAGTTATCAAAGTTAATTCTCATTACGACCAAAGTTCTGGAGAGTTCCCAGGGAAAGGCACTGCTAGCTTTCAGTAGCACTCCGCCCCCTTCACCTGCGCTGCATGCCACTTCCCCCGGGGGACTGAATGGAGTGTTTATAGCGCTCTCTAAAAATGATGGAAGGGCAATGGAAGTTTCACACTTGTTAGATTATTGATTACAGATCTTGATATTATTATCAATCGCTCTTTGAAAATCTTGCTCTGCTTAGAGCTACAGTGTTCCTTTTGTCAATTTACTTGGTTTTCTCCCTGACATAATAATTTTTTTTTTTATCTTATGTATGCGTGCTCATGGCCACATTTGGACTTAGAGGGCATTTTTCTATTTAACTTTTGAGTAATTAATAATTAACTAATAAATAGCTTTAATTATGTGGAAGAGCTCGATGCAGATATTAAAAATAGTTTTATTTAAGCAGTTTGGTTAAAGTCCCAGTGAATATCCTCTACCCCAAGAGGGAGCACCGGCTGAAATTTTTAATTGGTTCAACTAGAATTTATATAAATCATGGATGTTGGAATTATGCCAGATTCATTAAGGAATGTACCAGAGTTAAAGGGATTTCTGCACAAAGGTGAGAAATATAATACTTTTGAAAACAAAGCCACAGGAGAAAATTATTGGGGATTTCATTTTCACTTGCCCTTCTCCCTTTCCAAAAGTGAAATTCAGAGGCATAGAATGAAATGAAATACTTTTTAAATTTTTTTTACAGATTTAAAGTAATTTTGTTAGTAAGTATTAAAATGTGTTTTATAAAGCATGTTCTCCAAAAACTTTAGGTTGACATGTAAAAATTTAAAGTATAGCCTATAAATTCCAGGTGGATTAAAGGTGGATTCCAGGTGGATTAAAGTATTAGGAAATAATTATTTTATTTCATTAAATATTTATGAAATAGAGTAGGGAAGGCCTTTCTAAACTAGCATTAAAGGCACAACTTATATGCGTTATTGAGAGAGTAAAACTATTTAAGTGCATGATTTTATATGATCAAAATAAAGAAAACTGAGAAAATTTTTGTATTATATAAAACAGAAGCCTACTATCTCGACTACAAAAAGAACTGGTTAAAATTTTGAGGAAAAAAAAACAGTGAAACAAGAAAATGAAAAGGCAATAAGCTTATAAAATTAAAATGAGACAGCTTTTTCTTATAAAATTGCCAAAATAATTAGAAAAATATGCTCGTCAGTATTTTGCAAATTTGTGAGGAAAAAACATCTCACACATCACTGATGATATTAAAATATCTTTCTGAAATGCAATTTGTCAATATTCATCACAAGCCTTGAAAATATGTGATTTTACTTGGAGAGATTTAACTTAGGTGCTATGTGTGTGGGGAGGAGGGGTATCTAGTAACAGGTGTACTCATTTTAATATTGCTTACAAATAGGAAAATTTAGAAACAACACATTATTCTAACAGGATGTTGAAGAAATCATCTGTAGTAGCTACATAAATACAATACTATGTCACATAAACATTTTAGAGGATGGAAAAAATATATTAATAGGTTAGTGTTCATGATATGAAGTAAAATACCTGATTGCAAAACAGTATGTATTACATATGCATCTTTTGAAAAATAGGCAAAGACATTATAGTATTAACATTATCTTAAAATATTGAGTGATTTGAGGCCCTGGCTGGTGGCACGGTGGATAAGGTGCTAACCTGCGAACCCAAAGGTTGCTGGTTCGATTCCCAGCCAGAGCAACATAACCGGGTTGCAAACTATGTCTCCAGCCAGGTCCATAGCTGAAGGCAGATGAAAGGCAACCATACATTGACATCTCTCTCCCCCTCTGCTCCTCTCCTTTCCCCTTTCTCTGAAAATAATAAAATCTTAAAAAAAAAATATTGAATGATTTTACTGCAGGTGATTTTTTACTTTGTTTCTTTATACTTTTCTTTGGATTTTTTTTTCTTTTAAAGATTTTATTTATTATTTACAGAGAGAAAGGAAGAGAGAGAGGCAGAGAGGGAGAGAAACATCAATGTATGGTTGCCTTTCACCTGCCTCCAAGTACAGACCGGCTGGAGACCTGGCTTGCAACCTCATTATATGCCCCAGGTGGAGAATCAAACCAGCGACCTTCAGGTTCACAGGCTAGCACCTTATCCACTGAGCTACCCGCCAGGGCCTCTTTGGATTCTTTTATAATGGACATGTGTTAATTTTTTTACAAATTGGGGTCTATCAGCACCTATTAAACTTCCAGACATCTAGTGTCTCTCAATATTGATTAATGAGAAACATACAAACATTACATATGTAGGAGATCACCACTATTATAGTAGAATACAGAGTGGCTATGTTTTTAGTCTCCACGGGTCTCTGATTTTTGGATGAAAAAGAATCTCAAAGCACTGGACAGGATTTTATTATATGGGACTAGGTCTCATTAGCCTTATTTACTGAACCATCACAGTTATCAGTGTCTGCTTTTTCTCCGAAGTTTCACTTTTCATCTCACTGATACGTTCTAGAACCAGGAAAGAGTGGAGGCTTAGAACATGGACTTTGGATTCAGGGAGACCTGCCTTCAAGTCCCTGTTTTTCCCTTATCAGCTCTGCAATTTCAAACCCATTCAGTTACTTCATAGAAACTCAGTTTCCTCGTCTTTAAGAGAGGAGCGTGGAACCTGGCTGACAGGTTGTTGTGAGGTAAAATACATGGTATTTGTAAAGCATTTAGCAAAACATGGCATATAGCAAGTGCTAAATAAATAGTAGCTGCCAGTACCCTTAAAGTTTTTTTGTGGAGCAAGGGAACTATCCCTGCAACGTTCTGCTCCTGATGAAGGCTCACAATCTCAAGCACCTGAGGAAAGTCTCTGAGATGTTGCAGGAGCTGTCAGTAGAAACCTGAAGCTCATTTAGATCCAGAGGAAACATCAGCTCTTGGGAGCAAGTCCCCTGTCTGGATCTCCAAATGATGAGTAGATTGGGCTAAGGCCAAAGGCCCCACCCCGGCTCCTCCTTCTTGCCTTGCTCCTGTCTTGTTCCCAAGACCAATGTGCTCTGAGGAAGGGGGTCAGTGGCCAGCTCTGGGCCCACACTCTGGGGATTCAGCTCTGATGTGACCTTTTCTGGCTCTCATCAAAAGTCCAGTTCACCATCCCTGGTATAGTGGTCCTACTATCTGGGCTTTGGGCAGCCACCCCCTAGCTGGGTCCACCTGGCACTCTGGTTTGGCCTCAGCTCCTGCTCCTGCTCCAGTTTCTCCTTTGGAACAATGCTGAGGATTCCTTGCCCTTCTAAGTACATCTTTCCCAGATACCCTTTCCAGCTGGTGTTGCCTCTTCCATGGCATGGTCTGACCTCAAGGGCTGTGAGGGAAATGCTTTCTCATAAATTATTTTTATTCATATGCAGTTGTGAGAAATCACAGAGATGCCCTACACTCTGCGGTTTCCCCCACTAGTAGCACCTTGCAGAACTGTAGCACAGTCTTACAAGCAGAGCCCTGACACCATATCATCCTGGGTCTTATTCAGATTCCCTCAGTGTTATGTGTATTCATACGTGTGTGTGTGTGCATGCACATGTGCCCATGCACTTAGTTTACGCTTTTATTTGTCACCTTAATCAAGATACATAGAATTTCCATTGCCAAAAGTCTGTTGTGTTGAGAACAACACTCTCAAAACTTGAATTTGCATCCTACTTCTAGGTATACATCCAAAAAATTTTTGAACCAGTGCACACCTATATGCATAGCAGCACTATTCACACTGTCAAGAAGTGGAAGCCACCTAAACGTCCATTGGTGGATGAATGCATAAAGAAAATGTAGAAGAACATTATTCAGACTTAAAGAAGGGAATCCTGCTACATACTACACCATAGATGAAACTTGAAAATGTTATGTTAAATGAAATAAGTCAGTCACAAAAAAGACAAATACAGTATAATCCTCTTAGATCAAGTATCTAAAGTCGTGGAATTTACAGACACAGAGAGAGGAACAGTGCCTGGAGGCTAATGGGAGAGGGAAAAAGGAAGTGTCTGTTTAACGGGAATCAAGTTTCAGATTTGCCATAAGAGCTCTAGAGCTGTTTCACAACAATGTGAATAAAGTAACATTATTGAACTGTAACTTAGAAATAGTCAAGAAGGAAATGTTATGTGTTTTCTTACCGTAATTGAAAAAATTTTAATTTGCATGGGAATCACCTAGAAAATTGAGGAATGCTGATTCTTGGGACCCAGCCCCAGGATTAGGGAGGTTCTCAGTGGGGCCCAGGAAACTGAGAAACCTGCCCCAGTAGGTAATTCTGCTGCCGTGGCCTAAGGATCGCACTTTGGGAAAATCTGCTCTGGGGGAGCTCAAAGCGCCTCCTTTTGTCATCCAACAGCAGGTGCTAAGACACAACAGAGGCTACTTCTCATCGGGACAGCTTGACTAGCTGGACAGACTTATTTATTGTGCGTAAGACCCTCATGTAATGAGCAACACAAATAATTAGACCGCCTGACTCATTGATGCCAGTTTGCAGCTGAGTGATCCCCTTTCATCTTTCTCATTTTTTTCCTTAAGCATTTCAAACCAGGACACTGTCTTTATAAGAGGAATCGATCTTGGCTTCTAGGTGAAGCTTCTATGTTGAAGCAGCCCAAAGCCCATCAATATAATGACCCTCAATCCACTTCACCCACATCCCGCCCATCTGCTGGCCCTGCTGGCGCCACCGGCTCTGTCCAGAGTCTGCCCTCTCCGACAGCTCGTGGGTTGCCCCCTCGGCCCAGCTGGTGGTCCTGCCCCACACTACCACGAGCATCTCTTAATCGCTCTCTCCGCCCTGCACTTGCACCCACACTCTATTTACCCCACAGATGCCCAGTTACCTTAAAATGGAAACTGGGTCTTACCTCTTGTGCTTCCCAACCACCCCAAATCAGCTGTGTCCTAAATCCTCAACGTGGCTTATAATCCTTGACATGAGCCTTGGATTTGTCCTTGACCACATTTTTCATCACTCTCCCAGGACCATTCCAGTCCCTCCACATTCTCCTGGGTGTTCTTCAAACCTGCTAAGTTCATTTCCAATCCAGAGTCTTTGAAAACTCAGCTCCCTCCCCTATAATGCTCTTTCCAAAGAAGTTTTCATAACCTGCTCCTTCATTTCATTCATGTCTTTGTTCAAAACAGAGACTTTCCTTAAGTACTTGATCAAAAGTAGTCATCCCTTCCTCAGTGTCCCTCCTTTAACCCCACTGTTTCCAACCAGCTGGTCTTCAGTGGCTGATTACGCAGCTGTTTCTTTAATGTCTGCCACCCCCACCAGAATGCAAGCCCATGAGACAATCACCAGAAGTGGCCTGTCTGGTTCCCAGAGCACAGAACATTGCCTTTCATATAGTAGGTTTTCAATAAATGAACAATGGAAGAGCTAAAGGCTTTGAGTTTATACCAAAGTCCCCATCTCTCTTTTTCTTTCTCTTTTTTTTTCCCCCTAGAGGAAAGATCAATAGGCAAGAAAGAAGTGACATCTTTTGAGAATTCCCTGAGGGTGAACCCAGCTAAAAGGCAATGCATTAAGGATTCAACAAAAGCACATTTGCCCATTTCAGAGGAAGAAACAAAGTTCAGTGAAGTTATAACTGTCTGAAGTGTGAAAACATATTTTACATGGGATTATTCATTGTTTGGCAATGACTGATGGAATATGACTTTGTTCTGACACACATATTACTAATAAGCATATTTAAATGAAAGAAAATAAAGGAAGCGGAACTTACTATAGATTCTAGCTTAGCAAGTGATCCCATCTTTTCTGGCCATTATAAATGAGGCAATACAAGTTATAAGGAATGACCTCATATTTCTTACATAAATCCCCTTTTACCATTCTTACAACCCTAGCTCAGCATCTCTTCCCTGATTTTGGTACTTGTGTGTGAAAATGCCTCACACAGCAGGACATGAGTGGGCCATAATTAGATGCATCTTGCTAGATTCTTTGGGCTTTTCATCTAGATTGCTTCATCTCCTCTTCTTTGGCCAGATGCCTCACCCCAGACTGGAGCACAGGCTCCATGCTGCAGGGTACAATCACCCTGCATTTGGGTATGTTCGGGACCATTCGGATCCCACCTGGCACAGTGCCACCCAATTTCAAGTTCCTGGTCAACCTAGAATGAAAGTGGCAGGGTACCTTATCTTTTGCTCATGATATGCCTTTCTGCAGCTTCCTGGCCATGCAGAGGGAAAAATGGAAATGTAGTCCTCGCCCCTGAGGCTAGGCAACATGTACAGCTGAGAAAAGAGTAAGTGCTAATGAACCATAATTTATCTGACATCTCCCTTCTCTTATGAGTCTGGTGAGGCTGAACCATATGTAGCTGCACAATTTGCAGGTCAGGGAAAATCAAATATTGGTAATTCCAGCTCCAGTCCAGCCTGATGTCTTTGCAAATGAAGCTTTGGAAGATTCCCATCCTCCTTTATTTACAGAGCATCTAAGGCTGCTTTCACCTGCATGGCTCACAAAGCTTAAAATAGTTTTCACATGCTCTTTGAGGAAAAAGTTTTTTTGACCCCTATTTAGAACATTCAGAGCAAAAAGGAGGGAGCAAGAAAACTCCCAAGGGAAAATGAGAGCTTTGATGCAGATTACAAACCCCACTTGACAACTTGAGGTCTCTTTAACCTCATTCTTTCTCTCTCATTATTACTTATTCATTCAACAAATGTTTTATGTCCCTATCATACTTCAATTTCTACACAAGGTCCTTGATTTACAATAATTAGAAAACAGAACCTTAAGATTTTTAAAACTTATCTAGAGCCACCATTTAGTGGGATTGAACAAGCATCATGTAAGTAATTATTAAACAAGGGAGGATGCAATCAGATTTCATTTAGATCATGGGTGGGGGGTGTTCAGGGAATGTCTGTCTGATGGAAATGGAAGGGGGTAGCAGGAAGAGAGCATTGCAAGTCCCCATGCCTTTGAAAGACTGCACAAAGCCGAGGGCCTGAGTAGAATGAGAGAAGTGGGCAGAGTGACATGGGACAGGAGAGGTGGGCAGGCAGGTCAGGGGGGCTCTTGTAGACAACACTAAGCAGTTTGGACCCTACCAAAGGCAACTTAACATGACTTTGGAAAACTGTCTTGGAAGCTCCTCAAACAGTTAAGCATAGAATTACCAAATGACCCTCCAAATCCATTGTTAATCACATACCCAAGAGAAATGAAACATAGGTCCACACAGAATCACACACATCAAAATTAGCAGCATTATTTTAAGAGATAAAAGGTAGATACAATCCAGATGCCCATTAACAGTAAATGAATAAACAAAAATGGGGGTCTAACAATGCAATGGAATATTATTCATCCACAAGAGAAACTGGTTGATCCAACATGGATCAACCTTGAAACACTGTGCTAAGTGACAGACCAATCATAAAAGATCACATATTTTATGATTCTATTTATATGAAATGTTCTAAACAGATGAGTCTCCAGAGGCAAAAAGAAGACTGGGCAGAAAGTGACAGGACTGAGCACATGCCTTTACTACGGTCTATGCATGGAATGCTTTGGGGTTTCTGGGCTAATGCCAGATCTGTCAATTCAACCAAGAGTGGGACTTAGGTAACTTCTCAGGAATCTTACCTAGGAGGCACATGAGGGGAGGCAGGGAGACTGCTAATCACCAGAGCTGCGAGGAAGTCACAATGGTCTTACATTTACCAGTCACTCTGTGGGCTGCTAACTAGGGCGTGCAATTGCATGATGGGCTATCTCAGTTTAAAGTCCCTGCAGGCTACTTGGCCAAACAAGATGGCAGCATGTCATGGAGTGGTTGAGCTAAACTCCATGGGGTGTGAATTATACCTCAATAAAGCGGTTAAAAATAAAACCTCTTAGGGGACAGTGGTGAGGAAATTCCTCAGATTTGAATCTGAAAGATCATTCTGGAAGCTATGTGGAGGGTGGGTTGAAGAGATACAAGAGGAAACTGAGAGCCAGTTGAGAACCTACTGAAGGAGTCCAGGAGGGAAGTAATAATCGTTTGCACTGTGGTAGTGATTTCCTTTATGAAATAACGTTGAGGAAAACCTGTGTTTATTCAGAACATTTACAGAAAGGTACATTCTTTGATTTTGGAGCCAGAGGCTGAGTGTAAGAGATATCGGTTTCACTCCTGGATCTGTTATAGCTGTTGCTGGTTTGGGGACTCTCAGGTCAACACCTTTATTCTCTCACTTGCAAAAGGCAATAGCAACATCTGACCAACCCCCTTCATGGGGACAAATTAGATAAATGAATATAAAAGTATTTTTCATTGCAGAGCAGTATATTCCATATGATTACTAAATTTCAGAGAATTAAAACTTAAGGATAAGCTCTCAATACCAACTAAATTAAACCAAGAGTAATCCTTTTCTGAAAATCCAGGGAAGCAGTTCTAAACTCCTGAGGGACCTGGGAGCATTGCTATGAATATCAATGATTAATTTTAACCTGTAGGCACTGAGAAAGTCAGAGACAGTTTTGACATTATAAAGACAGTAGCATCACAGGCTGGATGAACACATTTGTAGAAGGAAATCCAGACATTGCATCCTCTGGCAGGTTTGTTGAACCTCCCAGAATTGAGCCTTCCACGGGGTGCCCACAGCTCACTGCAGGTGCCACTAGGACAGCTGCGGGGCAGTGTTTACAGGTACCTATTTCTGCAACTCCCCCACTGGATCCTGAATTATTTTGAGTGTAGAGACTGGTTTTATATTCATCTGTGTCTCCCCAGTGTCTAGCATACATAGGTCTTCAGTATTTGTTGGTTGAGTAAGTGAAATCAATCACTCAATGAACAGATGAGCAATCATTGAATGATAAGTGCACCAGAGGGCATTTGTCATGCCTTTTTTTTTTCTTCCTGAGAGGTAAGATGTGAGCAATACACCTTGAAGCTAGCAATCCACTGATCCATTGATCCATTGATACTTTCTGGATGCTTTGTACCTAATTGAAGCAAAGGTCTCATCAAAGGATGCCCTTGTCTGTCTTGCACACCATTTCCATTTCCACATAGGAGAGCAAGGGCTGCTTCCAGTTTGCTTACATGCTGCTCCAGGGAGATACTGACTCGTAAATGTCAAAGGCTCTAATTCTATCCCTAATCTCGTTGATGGACATAATGTGTCTTTGTCTGAAGGCCTTGGTTTCATTCCTCAGGTGCTCCTAAGCCCATTTCATTATTCCAGGGCTCTGGGCTGACTGATAACAGTCACTTATTTTCCTAAGGCTAGTAATTTTTCACTGAGTTTTTCCAGTGCACAGCCAGGCATAATTGAATTTCCTACTCCCTCCAGTTACCTTGCATAGGTGATCCAGGGGCCCCTTTCCAGTCTGTCTCTGTCCTGGTCTCTAACCCAGGCATATTCACATGAGGTCAGTCTTTACAGGGTTTAAGAACTTGTTTGCCAATGCTTTAAGGCAGGAATGTTAAGATTCCAGATTTACATATTTTCCAGGAAAACAAAAATAGGTGTCACAGCCCAATGGCTGTCTTTCCAACATGGCAACAACCTGTTAAAATGGCAGTTGTTCTCCTTAGAGTCCCCAGGCCCCGTGACCCTGTCTTCTCCCAGAACTAAACCTGGGTGAATTCCCTTGACTGCCATGCTTGCAAGAAGCACGGTCAACTGGTCTACCCAACCATGGCGCATCATCCAGTGAGAAATCTCCAGCATGAAACTTCACAAACCATTTTTGACACATTTGATCCATCGCAGCACCTTCTCTGTACACTGCACAAATCTTTCTTTCTTTTTTTTTTGCATTTCAGTTGCGTTTACCTTTCTTGCAATAATAAACCTTGCATGGCAAGGTTCTCTTACATCTGCACTCATTGACAGCAACTTTCTAAATCATGGGGGTTTGGGCTCATAACACCTGTGACTGGGGGTTTTAACCTATCTCCACTTCCTTTTATGTTCCAAACTTAGGGAATCTTTCCATAGTTTAGGTTTTAGATGATGCCTGTCATGTCTTTCTCTAATATCTTAGCATTTTGCAAGAAAAATAGCTGTGTGGCAGTTAGCAGTCAACTCTGATTTAAATAAGTCCATTGCTAGTGAATGATATGTGACATGCTTGGAAATTGATCAATTTGCTGTGCTTCTAATAAATTCTGTGAAATTACTTATTTGCCAAGAGTTTTCTGGCCACCTCTGTCAAGAAAGTGGTGCAAAGGAAAGTCAACTGGAGAAAGGTATTTCCAGGTGACCTAAATTAGCATATAATAATCGACAGTTGTTTCACATGGGATTGATGAATGTTTTTTGCAACTTCAGATCATGCTGTTTATAAACTAGATACAATAAGGTGAGACATCAATGAGGACCCTTACTTTCAAACACTTTCCATTTGTATTCCACAGACTTTGCCAATGAACTCTGTGAAATGTTTCATTAACCTTCAGTTCCCATTAAAGTATCACCTGGTAGCCAATATAAGGCTTAAGTTACCCTTAGCACATCTTTCATGACTTTGTACTTTCTAAAGATTTCAAATTCAAACTAAGATATTGGCCTTGAAATATTTTTTATTCTCAGATTTAATCCATAACTGTTCCTAAACCTTTGCATCCTTTTAAGTCAGTTCAATAACATGAAACTTTCATAACCCAAGCCAAAGATCTAAGGGGTTCCAATTTGGGGCTGATCGCTTGACTGGCAGTGGCATGTTCTCATTGTCACTCCTTGTCCTTGGTCTACACCCTCTAATCTGCAACTGGAAGTAATGACAAGAGAACCTCAAAAGCAGATGAATTTCTTATTCTTTTGATTTTACAGCACTTATTATCTATAAAAAATATCTTCAGAATATTTGATCCAGAAAAAATTCAGTTCTCATAGAAATAATGAGGTTTTCATGTCGTTTGTTTTACGTGACATAAGCAAGAAAACACTCATGGGTCATAGGTGATACACATTTTAAAAATTATTACCTGATTTCTGTCATTTGTTCTGACTTATTTATCTTAATTCTAAATTAGACAACTGCTGTATCCTGTACATAGCCCACCACCCCTAGCAATGTCTGGGTCTCAAAACAGTTGAGACTGTCCTCAGATGGGCATTGGTCAAGAAGTTTTATTTTCTGAACTGGTTCTTTAAAGACCATGGTCCAAGAGGGCCAGAGACTAATCCAGGTGGTGACCAGCTGTGGATTCACTTTAGAACTAACCAGAGCCTGATTCCAATGTTTTTTTTCTTTTACTGCTGGTAGGCTGCATTAATCACATTACTTATTTAGGTCTTTTTGAAGGTTTTGAATGAGCAGTTGAAACTTTGAAAACAGTGATCCATTCACTTATCCCCTAACGTTTAACATTGACTGGTCATTAAGTTAGAGCCTATAAAAGCTTTTCCTGTTCTTTTTTTCTTAAATCCGTAAACAATTTCTTTCTCTGTCTTCTCCCTCACCTGGTACACTTCTTTGCTTCTCCTGTGTCTGTCACAGCTGTTCATATGTGACATGATGTTTTATGAGACTTCCTTCACTCCTTTGCCACTAGTTTCACTTAGTCATTTAATCTTATTTTCCTTGTTCTTAAGGGAAAATATTGATGAGTTCAGTATTTTGCATTTCTTGTTCCAGGAAGTAAGTAGTGCAGAAGTGATTTACTATTCTCTGACCCTCAATTCATTCTATGCTTCATGCATGCAGAAACCAAATGGACACTTGTGCTAGGAGAAGAGGAGAAAGCTCCCAGGGAAGAGCTCCCCTCCTCCCACCCCTGCCCTGATGACTTCCAGGTCTCTTCACTGCAAACCGTGAAACTGAAACGCTGCCCTTGCCAGGCAGTGAGCACAGGGAAGGAAGGCCACCAGAGGGACTGTCACGGAGAAGCCTAGAACTCAAGCCCTTGACATCCAAATGTGCAAAGGTTTTAAGAGAACAGCAGTTATCTTGTTGTAGGCAAATTGTGTGTCATAATAAAACATCTCTCAATTGCTGTTAAGTGAGACATAAGAAAAACCAAGAGAGGGGTATTCATAAGATGACTGCCTAGAGAACTCTTATTCATTCCTCAAAGCATGGCTCTTTCTAAAGTTGGTTGTTCTCTGTTAATGTCTCAATTTGATCACCATCCATCTCAACTGGCCTACCCAACCATGGCACATCATCCGGTGAGAAATCTCCAGCATGAAACTTCACAAACCACTTTTGATCCATTGCAGCACTTTCTCTGTACATTGCACAAATCTTTTATTTTATTTTATTTTTTTTTTGCATTTCATTTGCATTTACCTTTCTTGCAATAATAAAGCATAATATGCCACAAATGTTGCATATTATCTTTCACCTTCAATAGTAAAAATTCACCAATGTTCCTAAGTTTTTTTAAACGCATGCTGATATGGCAGCTGTCACAACAAAATTGTTTTGAATGAAGTTAAAGACAACTAAGCACAAATAGAGCCATCTGAAAGAAAGAATGAAAGAAAGGTACCCAAATGAACTTTTTGGCCAACACTATATTACTCTGCCTTCACATAGTTTCAAGTCTTCATGGATAATGATTGAATAATGGTTTTTCTTTTGTTTCTGTGAACCCTCCAGATGGGAGGACAAGTTCTTACCTGTATCTGATTTTCTGATGCCCAGCACAGGGTCAGGAACAGTCCTGACAGTGACGTTAAGATTCCTGTCTGACCATTGAGAGAGTACACTGCTTGGAACCTAGGAGGACCTATGACTCCTAGCTATTTGCTCCTGGCAGGCACTCCCAAGATTCAGTAGGACAATGCCAGAGCTCACCAAGCAGAGTCTTCCTTTGGTCCTGTGACAGCACATGGGAGGGTGCATTATGACTCAAACTCATTGCAGCTGGGGCCTGCCTTGAAGCAGGAGTCAGGGTGCCACACTGAGATTCCTTTCAGATGGTCCTCGGGGCCACGCTGGAGCCACAGACTGAGAGCAGCTACTTCTGTTAAAGGGAACTAGGAGGTTTCCCTTAAGATCTTTCATTCCATTAAATTTCAAAATATTTGAATTGTCTAAACTTTAGGTGAGTCCCTGGCTTATTCCTTGTAGAGGATGAAAAATAGATAACTCACTATTAACAGAATGACTTTTAATCAACAGCTGAAGATCAGACAGCCTCCAAATGCTAAAATTTGCCGAAAATAAAGGAAAAATTGAGTTAAAACTTATAAAAAACCAAGGAGGTGAATCCATTTTCCTAGACCACTTATACCCAAGGAAACACATCAGTTTCTGTGTTTCAATGACAGCAGCAGTAGCAACAACTTAAACGTGTTCAATGTTTACTATGTTTTAGACACCGTGTTATCATAACTACACTATCGTTTCAACCTCTCCAATTACTCTGTGGGATAGGTACCCTTTGGCCCCCATGTCACCCAGAGGAAACAGGCTGATGCAGCTGTTCCCAATGACCTCTGCGGTAACCACATCGCCGTAGAAGCAGTGCAGCCTAGGATGAGGTCAGGATAAAGCTTGCATACCAGTAGCAGCTCAGACACTGACTAATCAGGTGATCCTGAACAAATGGCTCAGTCTTTTTGGGCTTCGGTTTCCTCCTTTGTGAATGGGAGTATTGCTGCAATGGATTATTTGAAACTCTTGATTGGCTCTCACAGTCCTGTACTTTGAGGCACTTCCAGGAAAGCTGGAAAAGGATCCAGCCTGATCCCATGACTTTGGACTTGGCCATGCGGTTTGCTCTGGTTAATGAAATTCAAGCAGATGTGACATGAGCAAAGGCTTTAAATGTGTTCAGGTACTTGGCTTGTCCTCCTGGGCTTCTGTCATCCCCATGACAGGGTTTTTCAACCTCAGCACTATTGACATTTGGGGCCCCCATTGACGTTGCGGGGGACAGTTCTGAGCATTGCAGTTTGTCTGGCAGCATCCCTGGCCTCCACCCACCACATGCCAACAAGAATCCCCACCTCCCATTTGTGACAACCTAAAACATCTCCAGGCATTGCTAAATGACCCGTGGTGGGCAAAATCACCCCTGTTCGAGAATCCCTCTGCTATGTTCTTATACCTGGATAGCCACTTGTTCAAGGAGAAAGAGGAAGCACATGAAACATACTGAAAGCCATGCTGGCCCAGGGCCCTGTCCAGCACAGATGAACCGCAGCTAGCCAATAGTTAATTGCTTAGAAAACATAAATATACTTGTATGTTTAAGCCATTGTGATGTCAACGTTGTTTTGCAGCAAAAAACAAAACAAAACAACAAAAAGAAAAACAACTAATATTCTAGTCGTGAAGGCAAAATCAAATGTATGGTGGAACTCCATGAAGAGTGCCTAAGTACATTGAGGGTGCTCATTGCTGGTATTTTAATATTATTAGACTGCTTAGGTTGCCATATGTAGTGAGCTTGTAATGCAGCTCAACTCTCTCCCCAGAGAGCCTTATAAGCAGCCCTCACTACTCTGCTCATGGCCCACACTCCCTAGCACATCTATGGTTGTATCTAACTGCCCTGTGTCTGTCCTACTAGCACTCCAGGGCCAGCATGCTTAGCCAGGCTCCAGCAAGCAGCCTTGGCTGTCTTCTGCATTGCCCCTCCTTTCTCCCAATGCGTGATGCACTCAGAATCAAAGGCCTGGACACATAAAAAATAATTAAAACATAGATTCCCATTGACCTTGGTCAGCATACCAACTATGGTGGTATTGATTCAGTATTTGTATGTATATATGTTTAAATATATGACTTTCAAATATTAGCATCTCAGAAGAGTAAAGACCATTTTGTGCCTGTTTTACTCGCTATGCCAAAACCTAACACCATTCTGGGTGTGGGATCTTGGGAGACTGGATTAGTAAATGAGCTCAAAGAACATTCACCCATCTTATCAAGCACACAAATAATTTAGATATAAATTGATGATGACCTAAGGACCTTGTGTAAACCTCACAAGCTTCAAATGGGTTACTCAGAGTAAATGTCACTAGGTAGTGTGGCAAGAAATACTCAGAACTCCATGGCGGAGAGAGAGAATGCATTCAGCAAAGGGGAAGAGTTTTCGTAGAGCTTAGTTTTTCTTTTCAATCCAGAGTTTGCAACGTATTCAGTGATCCTTTTATTTCCCCCCAAAGAAAATCTGTCACAAAGCATAAATTGATGATGAAGTACATGCCTATAGGTCTTTGTAGGATTATTAAGCCAGAAAACATCTATTAGCACTTTGTCATTTAGGGGAAGGAAGCAGTGATGTCAAAAAAAAAAAAAAAAAGGAATTAGTATGCATTGGGGGGGGGGGGGGGGGGGGGTGACATTTAACTCCAGGGCTCTGCACTACTGTTTTATATTTGCTTCTGTATCTCTTGCGTGTTAGCTATGCCATCAAAGTTCCGTGTAATCGGTCCATCTTCAGGCAAGTGAAGTCCACATGTATACACAGTTCTCAGCACTATGCCCCTCACCTTGCCAAAGGACGTTGGGGTCTGCCTTGACTTGGATTCAGCAGAAATGTTGATAAGAGGCCACCTTACTCACTGTGGCTTCCATGCATAAATAAGTTTAGGATGAGTGATGACTGCAATTATAAATATCATATGCAGAAAGGCTACCATTTGGTATCCTTTCCTTTGCATTTTTTAACTGTTATTCCTCACTGTCACTTTGTAACTTCAGCAGGAGTGCCCATTTTGTGATTAAGGACACACATAGTAGAGCCAGATTCAAACTTCTAAGTCCTTTCTAGGTTTTACCACACTGTCCAGAGCTAAGGTTGAAGGAAGACAAGAAGGAAAATGACTGAGAACCCAGTGAAAAACATTATTAAAAACAAAAACTGCATGCAACCCCATTTCAGGTACAGTACCCCCAAGCTTTTAGAGTGAGGTTGAATCACATGTAGAGTTTGGAATATAAAATCACCACGTGAAGTGAAGACTACAGCAAAACTTACTCTTGAAATCAGTCAAATCACCCAGGAAATAAAGTACGGAATAATCACTCAATAAGTCCAACACGGCCATTTTTTCCTCTATTGTTGGAACAGATGGCTGACCTTCAGCTGAGCCCCAGATGAAGCTGCGGACTTATCTTTACAGGATGTAGATGAAAAAAAAAAAAAAAAATACTGTATTTTAGATGCTAAAATTACACGTGCTCATTGAAATACTCTCCCCCTAAAACCACAGCCATTGTGCAGGTTGCTTCTTCTCTTATTAAGGGCATGTTTGTACTAGTGGAAACAAGGAATAACTACCCAGACTATTTAAATGGTCCTCTCTCTGATTTGCCAAGCAAAATATTTGCCTTTTCATAAGCTCAGTATCCTAGTGATCTGAAGGTTAGATGGCATCCACTGGACATTGTTTGAAAGGACACCATAAAGCTGAAGTGTCCAGGGTATTTTCTACCCACTATGGACAGCTGTGTGATTCAAGCAAATAAAACTGATTTCAATAAACTGTGCAGTTGAACACATTGACATGCAGCTTGTGGGGTCTATTCTACCCATCGTGGGCCATGCTGGTCATATTTAACAAACCAGCCTGACTCCCCAAAACTGAGAGGTGTTCTGTGATCTAACTTTATATAATCTCTCAGCTGTTTTAGTTTAGAAAATTATTTGTCTTATTAATTATCAGTCTTACTTTCAATACCAAATCATTTTGATATTTCTCCTGTACATTTCTCCAATCAGTTATTACCCATTAAGACACATATGAAAAAAAAAAAGCATTCACATTTTTGTGACTCATTATGCCCATGGGAAAGATAATTGGCTTAAAAAGAACAGAAATGTTATGGATTGCCAGTTTCCCAAAGTGTGGTGGGGTGAACAAAAGTTTATTAAAATAAATAATAGCAGACACAACATGCATAGTTCATTACACTGGGGCATATTTTTGATTAGGGCAATGCTAGACAACAGCTCCTCAAATGAGAGTTGACAGCAGGTAAATTACATAGCGGAAGGGTTTAAGTTGATCTACAGAACAACAATGTCTTGATCATAAATAGGATTTGTGTGCTGGAAAATGCATTCCACCATTAATGAAACAGACAAATGAACTGAAAAACATCATATTGCACCATAGTTTTAAGTGGCTTACCTTAGCAATGTAATATGGGCAGTAAGTCATGCATAAAACCCTCTAAAAGCTCATTAAGTCAGGATCCGTTTATTCAAAACAGCCTATTTTTCAAATAACTGTTCTTCCTTAGCCAATTCCAGAATCTATTGTTTAACAATACCAACTAAAATAATGGAAAAATAAGGCAATTTTAATTCATTATAAGTTGTTTCCTTCTAAAATTCTTGCAATAAATTAATAAAAGGACTTCAAATATCCTTGTGTGTTGTCCACAGGCGCTGCCCATCCAACCCTCTATGCCAAAATTTCCTCTAAAAATCTCCCATGGCCTGGGCTTTTCAACTTTGGGCTGAGAGTTTCTAAAAATCGCAGTCTCACTCTTGTTTTGAGGTGTCTCATTGCTTCTGCGGGCCACTAGCATGGAGAAACCTTACTGAAAGGCCACCGCTAGCCCGTGAAAGGTAAGTGGCAACCTGCTCGGGAAGAATGGCTACAATATCGGAGTGGTGTGTGGAGAAGGCGTCACGCATCAAGTTGGACATCCACACCTACACTGCAGCACCGTAATTTCAAAGATAATTGCACTCAAAGATCTCAAGTCACCAAGGCAACTGTCAAAATACCAATAGCTGTGAAATCTGCCAGTCCTTCAGAATTCAAAGACTTTCTTTAAAAAAAAAAAAAAAAGACTTATTTATTCAATGCTCACAACTTTACAAAAGTAAATGGCCCACGAGAGAGATTTACAAGTATCTGAAGCAGTTTGTAAACCCGTGAACATATGCATGGAGGCTTCGCTTGTTACCTGCAGCCTAATGCCAATCCTTTCTCCCTTAGACCCAGCTGGGGTGAGTACTGACATCTTATGTACTCCTAGAAGCTGCATCTTCTGGGACCCCCAGAGGGACTCCCTGAGGGCAGCACTGGGATAACCTGGGCTTTCAGCAGGCAGATCAGGGTACCACCACTGGAGGTGCCAGGCTGCGATCTGAATGCAGATTTTCTGAGTTAAACTCCTAGCTTCCGTCACACCCACAAGCTGCTCCCGTTCCTGCTGCCAAATTTTGTACGCATATTTGCAGTTTAGATTTGGAAGCAACACAGAAGCAATTAAGCTTTTTGGGTCTTACCTGATTTCATAACATGACTTGGGAGCTATCTGCATGTTCTGACTCCCTCTCACCCCGGCCCTTCTCTGAGGAACAGCACCCTGCTTATCCTTGGGCCATTACCTCTCCCCATTCCGTGCTGCGGTGGGTAAAGCCATCTCAATCCTATTTCCTCCAGTCCTACCCAAAAAGAGGCAATGAAAATCTCTCTCCTGGAAATGGGAACCATGATGCAAAATGTGTGGCATGGATGGTAGGTTCTGCCTAAAAGGAACATGTTAAGAGTTTCTGGCCGGGATCCCCAGAACGAATCAACTTGTCAGAAGCAAATCGGTAAAAATAAGGCCAGCATTCATTCAGGGAGTCTCTTACTGCTTAGGTTACAGCTGGTCCTCCCACCGAGGGCCCCTGAGCAGCTCCCAGAAGCATCCCCTCTGAGCTGGTCGGGGTCTGCAAGCACAAGGCTCTGTTGGCTCACCTGCATCCGCCGGCGCAGGGCAGACCAGGGACGGAAGTGGACCGTGTGACCAGAGGTAGGAAACGCTAAAGGTTGCAATAGGAATGAGTCATTCAGCCAACACAAAACAAAATAAAGCAAAGCAAAACAAAACAAAAAACCATGGGAAGATATTCTTTCCCCAAATTCTCCCACCCTCAGGAAGGGGTTGTACTCGTCCCAGCTGAGCAAGCTGGCTGCAAAGAAAGCCTTTTGGGAGAGAGTACAAGTGGTTTTGGAGTCCCACTGATTTGGCGCTGTATGGCCTTGGACCAATCGCTTCCCTTCGCTGGACTCAGCTTCTGACTCTGTAAAATGGGGATCCCATGGAAAGAAACTGTGTTTGTGTATGCATATGTGAATATATGTGCATATATATCACACACACACACACACACACACACACACACATTCCCTCAGTATGTATGCCTTCTGAAATTCCCCTGACAACGGGAAGGCAGAAGACAGGTCAGGAGAAGGAACAGGATTTCATGGAAAGCATTTGTTCTACATACCTATGGGTGTCTGGTCTGCAGTGTACATATAAATATGACAATTTTTATTTTTAAAAAGTTTTAAACACATCTCCTTCTGCAAAGCAGCCTCATTTCACACTTGGGGGCACGCATCCTGATAAGAGAGCTGACTTGCTCCAAGTCTCACAGAAAGTCACGGAGGGATGGAAACCGGCGACCGAAACTCCAGATGAATTTTAAGCTCTACTGATTTATGTGACAAATGGGAACTTAAGGCCCAGTCAAGGATCTAATTGGCACAACTGGGACATCACAGACATGACAGAGGGAACGGAGATATTAGAGGAGGCGGGAGAGGAGGGGGCTTGGTGCAAGAGCATTTCACCGCACGGAGGAAGGACAGGTGCCTGGCCACAGCTGCAGCGGCCCTGGCTGAGGACAGTCCTTCTGTCAGAGTGCGTGGCCTGTGCCATGGGGCTTTTCTGGAACCATCTGTGTGGCTGCTTCCATCTGAAAATAGCTGTAGAATCAGACTGCTATAGCTCCTGCAGTCTCTAAAATGGGTCTGACTGGGTTTGCTTCTCTGGTACTTTTAAAGCCTTGAAGTAAACAGCTAGTGAGGACAGAGTTCGGGCTTCGGCCACAGCTGGCACCATTCTGCCCTACAGGAAGGCCGGCCCCAAAGGGTGGGTGATTAGACCTGTCCATGGCCAAGAACGCTGGCCATCCCTAGCATGTGCACAAGAATTAATTTGGAAAGACTGAAGGGAAAAAGGTGAGAATGACTGAAAAGGAAGCTGAATGAGTAAGGACAGAGAGGTGGGCGCTGGCCGGGTATGGGGTGGGGGACTGAAGGGAAAGGGCCCTGGTGGAAAAAAGGGGAACAGATTTGACTAAGGAGTGTGGGCCTGTCTTACCTCCAATTTGAACATCTAACTGACTCCCTATACATGTATGTGTGTGCAGAAGCATACATACACCCATTACATATGTGCATACACATATATACACTGTATGTGTGTAAGTCTTTGATACTTTCACTATTCACTTCCTGTTTCTCAACTAACAATCACAGAAACTAATTTACTTTATCAAAAATGCAATTACTCAGTATCTTAGACTGCTATTTATTTGACAGCCTTCTAATTTTCTCACTTTTACCTAATTTGACAGGGAATATTATGGACATAACTAGTCTTTCAAAATGACTTTCCCAAGGTTAGTTCACTTGTTAATTGACTCTCCGTGATGGCAATTTATGAAGCAGATTAATTTCATCTGTCACTTCCAACACAAAGTAAATGTGGAAAATAGTCTATCTTTCATAAGGGACCTTGTAAAAGAAGTATGTCAGAATTTTTAATTAATATATGCATAGTCTTTCAACCATTGATGGTGCACTGAACTTTTATACTCACTCATCTGAAGCTCTGTCGGCCTTTTATAAATGTTTTGTTATTCCTGTATGATGAAGGAGAGACACCTTCACTGAGGATTATTCTGCCAGGGCTATAAATCACCACCTCAAAAATAAAGCAACCATTTGTCTGGAAGGATTTCTGGAGTCCACAAAAGCAAAGTTTAATAAAAAAAATCCCATGAGAGTCATAGCAAGAGAAAAGACCTCCTTTCCAGAAGGCTGAAGCCAATGCACTCATGAATTATTTCATGACCTTGGTACAGGTCTGCTAAGGAATGACATGACACGCCTTGTTTGCCCAGTTTGAGAAAGAAGGGTGGTGCCCCCGGAGGGTTAGCAGGATCTCCGAAGGGCTCCTGCTAGCGACAGAAATCTCACCCCTGGGATTTGACTTTGATACAGATTTTCTCTTGAATGACCTAGTACCCTCAATTGGATCTCAAGCACAGTTACTGCAGAGTCACTGTGGAGCCTACCAGTAAGCAAGCACTTGGCATAGTACTGTAAACAAAACGGATACAAGCTAAATGCTAATGGGGTTCACATTCATGCAGGAGAAACAGTGAAGCCAATACAATCCAACAGAAATTACGATAGAGTGATAAGCACTAATACAGAGAGAAGGGTGGTTCTGGGGACGAAGGCCTAGTGAGGTAACAGGGGGCAATGGGTCCAGGAAATTGAAGAAGGAACTTCCCTTGGCAACCAGCATGACTTGGGCTGGTTCCCTCTTTCCCTCTCTTGTCTAACCATTATTTTTGTGGGTTTCCTGGTGCATCCCCAAGTTCCTGACTCCTCCACTCCAGCTTATACATTTTATAACTTTTATTCTGTAAATTCCAACTTCTTGGCAAGCACCTATTCTAGTTTCAGCTCTAGCAAAGATACCTGGGCTTCCTTATAGGTGTACATTTCTTGGAGCCTTGGTTCTCCCTCCTGGTTTCTACCCAGCTCTGAACTCCCCACCCACCAGGGGAGAACCTCTTACAAGAAAGGGCTTCATTTCTTAATCTAGGCAAAGCCCTAGCTAAAATGCTGGCTCAGAAATGATTCTTTACATGGATTTCCATTGTAAAGCATTCAGGTTCAGCAGCAGCATGTGCTTAAAGCCTTTAAAAGTGATAGTGTCTTTGCCTTTGTAATCTCCAGTGTCTTTTTCCTGCCATTTGTCTCATACTAAAAACTTCCACTTCCTTTATGAAGAAATTAAATGCAATTTTCAAGTTTGAAGGTCTTCTTGTAGGAGATCTTCAGATAAGACTAGGATCCTTTGTGGGGGCTTGAAATCTTCTATTAAAAAAAAAATGTCAAGACTTGTGAAAGCTTACTTTAGTCTCATCATTTATGCTTTCTCTGATCAAATAGAGTTTTTTTAAACTTTCTGTCATGCATCTGACTAATAAATCCCCTAAAAGGTCATTTCTTGCTTTGAGCTAAGCTCCAACTACATATGTTTGGGAAGACAAAGGCTATGCTTAATTTGACAGTAATTGTAAGAGGTGGGTTTTTTATTTTTTTATTTTTTTATTTTTTTTCTGTTAAAAAAGAAAAATAGATATTGAATAGGAGTAAGATATAAAAACCATGTTAAGGCATAGTTAGCCCTGATTTTCTACAATATATTTAACAAAAGCATATTTTAGAGCATTTACACAAGCACCATTTGACTGTGAAATAATCTATACCAATGACTTACACGCAGAACCATTTTTAAAAAATGCAAATTATGAAAGTGGCATGCTGCAATGTCCCCATCAATCATGAAAAAACACATATTTTGAATAAGTGTTGAAATATATAATCTATACTTCATAGGTCCCAGCGTGAGGGCACTGCCAGAACCAGCCAAAGTGGAGCACATGTATTATCGGAAAATAATTACTCCCCTGCTCTGATGTTATCACTGGATAATAGTGCTAAAATGCTGTTCTGAGCCATTATACTTCTGGGGAGAAGAAAACATCTTCTTCATTCAAGCTCATAAGCATGCATAAAAAAGGCAGGCAGGCGTGGGAGTGTGTGCATGCATGTGTGTGTGTTTTTGTGCCTACGTGTACCTGTATGTGTGCGCGCAGGTGTGCATATGTGTGCATGGGGTAGGGTATCTTTCTCTTTAAGGTTAACAAAAATACCTCTTACAAAACTTCTCCATTTCAGTGAATAAAGTGGCTGCATCACACCCCCACACCTTTCCAGACGCCGAAGGTGTATAATTTAGTTCATTGTATTTTTTTTTTTAAGATTTTATTATTTTTTGAGAGAGGGGAAGGAAGAGAGGTAGAGAGGGAGAGAAACATCAATGTATGGTTGATTTTCACCTGTCTCCAGCTACAGACCTGGTTGGAAACCTGGCTTGCACCCTGGTTATGTGCCCTGGCTGGGAATCAAACCAGCGGCGACCTTTGGGTTCGTAGGCAGGCTGGTGCCTTATCCACTATGCCACCAGCCAGGGCTCATTGTAGTCTTTTACCAAACATAATGAAACCCTGAAGGGCGAAATTCTTGGTTAAATTAAGTTTTCATGGCCTGAAAGATTGGATGTTTCCATTAGGGACATCTCTGTAAAATGTAACATGAGAGCTATGTCAAACCCCTCACACACCTGTAGGCAGGTGTAATTAGCTCTCGAGGTAGGTCAGAGGCATTTGGAACTATTTCAGTTGCTTGTAAATTCTATTGGTGATGTTGGTTTGAACTGACCTTTCTCCTCCCAGGAGAAAGCATAAAAAAACCAAAGTAATGGAAGGGGGTAAATAATCATGGGAGAGGGAAACCAGGCTGTGCTGAACACCAGATGTGTGGTTATCACAGAACTGAACTTGATCTGCACATTCATGGGAAGCAGAGAGGGGGCATGCCTGAAGGTCATGCGGTGCCACCATTTTCACTCCCTGGATACCTTGGGCTGTAGCAGAACTGACTGTAAACCGTTAACACTTCTTCTCTCTGAATAGTGGCAGCACGACCCAACTGTGGTTTATAGCTGGAGTTGAACTTGAGGAAGTTTATTCATGCTGAGAAAAGTTTAATTTGTTCCACTATTCTCATTTATGCATTACTATCTAGGGGCCCAGGAAACAACCACAATTGTTTGCTTTCTCTATTTCTTTCCACAGCTTTATAGGTAAGTTTGAAATTGTAGAGACCCTTGCCTATGGAACACTTGCCTCTAAGTTCTAGGCACCTTCTTTTGTATTCTGGAATAGTCAGTCATTCCCAACTATTGGGTAAATACCCGCCCCTACCCCCAAGGGCATTTGGCAGTACCTGGAGGTGTTTTCAGCTGTTGCAGCTGGGCTGGTTGGTGCTACCAGCATCTAGCAGGCACAGGCCCAGGATGCTGCTAAGCACCCTACTGTGCTCAGGGCAGCCCCACAGCAAACAAGTGTGTGACCCCAAGTGTCAACAGTGCCAAGGATGAGGCTGAGAGATCCTGCTGTAGAATTACTGTAGTGCTCATATCAAAAATGCATATTAGGCATTCTTATTATTCCTATGTGCCCTAATTTCAGATTAAGGCACAGGGTCCAAGAGGTCAATAATTGCAATAGCTGTAATTTATTGAGTGCTTGGCTCACTACTAATAGCTTTACTGTATGCCATCTGCTCATCAGCACTATAAATTAGTAGTATTAACCCCATTTCACAGATAAAAGAAAATGGTACATCAAGTGTCTAGGGTCACACAGCTATTAACTGGCAGAACTGAGATACAATCTCCCTTCTGCCTGGCACCAAATCACATGCCCTTTCCCTTATACTGCACTGAGTCAAGGTCACAGCCACTAAGGGACAGAGCTGGGATTCAGCTAGGGAGTATAATTCCCATTTCTAGATTTGTTTCCATGATACCTCATTGCCACACAGGAAAGACATAACCCTCCCAAAGCATATAACATGTAAACATCTCTGGGACTAAATTGAAACCTTCAAGACATCAAAACTCCTGGGTACCCATTCAGGTTAAAAGGTCCTTCTGGAGAATGGACAATGGACAGATGGACATGCCCAGGAATGAGGCTCCCTTTGGTCAATGGTCCCCTCCTACATGCAGCCAGATACCCAGGAACAGATGTTGGTAAATGTATCAAGAGGTCAACTCACTCCTTGTTTCTATTTGAACCCTGCTTACATGGTGGGAAGTCATTCGAAACAGGACAGTCCTTTTGACATTGGGACAGGGATGCCTACCAGTGAGTCAACCTCTGGTTTCACGCACTGACCTATCATTGGAGCCTTCTATTTCAGGTGAGAAAAGCTTGCTGGTATGGGAAGTGCAAAGCTCACTCCAATTATACATACTTGAAGCTTAAAGAGAAACCTCCTTTGCAAAATATGCAAAGTGACAAAGTTCTGCCATGAATAGAATACTTCACGATTTGATAAACTACACACACATTGGTGGGGGGATGGGGGAGTTGCTACTGAGCCTAGTTCACTCTTAGTAGCAGCTTTAGTAAGGTGATCAAATTATCTGAATTTAATCACTAGTCTATTAACCCATGGGATATCTACTCAATGTCTTGCTTATATAAATGTCACAAATACTCTACCCCTTATACAATAATACAACACAAGAACTGCACCATTCCTCATTTCAGTCAATAACTTGTATCAATGGGCATTTACAAAAGGCTTTCATTTATTTTCCAGCTGCCCAATATCCCATATGTGCTGAGAACCAGGATCTACTATTTCACAGTTACTCTACGAGGGAAACGGAGGTGACAAGAAATGGAATTTTTTAATAAAAAATTGTGTATTGTTACATGTTTAAACTTCAGTCACCTTCAAAGTACTCTCTACTTGATAGAATACACCTATCTAAACTTTTTTCCACTGCTCAAAACAGTTTTTGAACTCATCAATTTTGATGCCTTTCAGTGCTTCTGCCATTTTTTTGTTTCACCTCTTCCACATCAGCAAAATGCTTCCCCTGAAGGACTTTTTCCATCTGGGGAAACAACAAAAAGAAGTTGCCCAGGACAAGATTGGTTGAATAGAGAGGGTGGGGCATGGAGGTTATGATGTCTTTGGCCAAAAACTCCTGAACACTCAACATGGTGTGAGCAGGTGTGTTCATAAGTCACCCGTCATGAAAATGGGCAATGCACTAAAAGTCTTCAAAAAATTCACTAAAGCCGAACGCAGCCTCTCACATCATTGCCAGCTGGTGCACCGATATGGATGGGATCCTGGAACACTCACCTAGTGGGGGAAGCCTGTACTGCAAGGGACCCACCCTCCAGAGTACAATTCCTTATCTTTTATTTTTTTTTGAAGGGGGTTCCTCCTTGTATATTGCCTGTGTCAAGATATACGTAGCCAGCTCTTTGATTCTAATTTTCTCAGACGCATGATCACTTTTGTCTAGATCTCTAAGAAATCCTAGAAACCCCAGGAAAAACTGGGATCACCATTTCAAGCTCCCTTCCTTCTTCTCAACCCTCCCACTTAACCAGTTACATGGTCCCATTCAGACTCCTTCCGGAATTACCAACAGCACTTTATTCTCAAGACTTTGATCTTGCTCCATTCTCTGTTTCACTCAGTGAGTTGTTCCAGACTGAACACACACATCCAATCTCAAATACTTCCTGCTTCAAATCTTTCAGTGGGTTGCCTGTTCCTTCAAAATAAAACCCAATTTTTAGGGTTTCTAAACCCTCCTTTCCCCTTCAGTCTAATGGCCTGTCAATAGTCTGATCTCTATGCTACCCATAAAATTAGCCATATCAGAATACTTGGAATTCCCAGAATTACTGTGGGGTTTTATACCTATTATTTTTGCACACCCTGGAATGATTTTCTCTCCGTCCCTGACGCTTACAGGCTAGAAAAGGTCCTATTCATTCTACAAAACAGACCAGGTCTGAAGTTCTCAGGGGAAGCCTTTCCTGGTGATTGTGAAGGCTTATACCTCAATATCCCTCCCACCCACGAGGCCCATCTAAGCCTGTCGTGAGAGCCCTGTACCCTTGTCAAGGTCTAGGTTAAGGGTGGGTAGGTTTCAGCAATTCTTGCCTGTGCTGAAAACTATGGGAGAGGGAAGGTGTCCCCCTTTCCATCCCCCTTTCCCAAACAAACAAAAAAAAAGACAAATAAAAGAAGATATCCTATGTCTTCTCTCTGATGTCATCATGTCAGCAATTGATGGACACATCTCGGTCCAACCGAGAGCTAGTGTTAGGATGGAAATGACAGGGATGTTAGAGATCAGAGAGGTGGAAAGAATCGGGGATCTTGTTAATATTTTTGAGCCACTATGGTAACTACGCCTGGGAGTTTGCCCTTCTTCTGACCTCCCTGTTTGGTGCAATTTCTTTTTCTTCTCCTAAGTTTAGATAGAGATTGGAGTTAAGAGATTTTTGTTACTTGAAGCTAAAAGCATCCTCACTTCATTGCCTTCTCTGACATCCCTGCTCTTCTTGCGACTTGGCTCAGTGCCCCTCCTTCTACTACCTTCACCTCTGTGGCATTTATTTTGCAATTTTCCACTGACTATAAATCCCCTAACAGCAGGGACCATGCTCTTATTAGTCTTTCCTCTCCTAGTTTCTGGTAAATAGCAGACTTTAAAAAGCATTTCAGAAAATTAACTTTGCTAGATAACTACAAGTTCAGGGATAAGAGCTGGGAGAAAATTGATGTTGTACCTTTTCTTATAATTACTTACTTTAGGATCTAGGGAGCCCTGTTTGTGCAGTGTGAGTAAAATGCTAGCAATGTTATGACTCAGATTCAACCAACGTTTGTTGAGCATTTACTCTGTGCCATAAATATCTACATCTCTTGCCTGATTTGATAGCCAAGGCATTGCCTACAATGTCAGTATTATGCTTTCCTTTTACAGGTGTAGAAAACCAAGGCAGGAGGTGAAAGTAACTGATAAAAGATGCATATTAAGGAAATAGAGGCTGGACATAAAATTAAAGCTTTAGCTTTGAGTTAAGAGCATTTTCTATGACATCATTCAGCTAACAGCGGTGAACTCTGAATGCCTACTCTGCACTGAGTATTTTTTCTGTATTGTATCACCTGGTATAGTAGTCCTGCCTTATCCTCCATTTTCCATTCCACAGTCCCAGTTACCCAAGGTCAACTGCAGTTTGAAATACTGAATAGAAAATTCCTTAAACAATTCATAAAATTTAAATTGCTCGCCATTCTGAGTATTGTGATGAAATCTTGTGCCATCTTGTTCTGTCCCATTAAAATGTAAATCATCTCTTTGTCCCACATCTTCACATCGTAGATGCTCCCTGCCTGTCAGTCACTTAGCAACCTTCTCAGTTATCAGATGGACTGTCGAGATATCAGTGCTTGTATTCAAGTCACCCTTATTTTACTTAATGGTCCCAAAGCATAAAGGTAATGATGCTTGCAGTTCAGATATGCCAAAGAGAAACTGCAAAGTGCTTCCTTTAAGTGAAAAGGTGAAAGTTATTAACTATGTTGAGGTTGCTAAAGACCTACAGTAAGAAAAAACCTATCTGTAAAGTTGTGAAGAAAAAGATTGTGAAAAAGGATGAGTACAGTACAATAACATATTTTAAGAGAGAAGAAACCACACTCCCATAACTTCTACTACAGTACCTTGTTATAATTGTTCTATTTTATTGTTATTGTTGTTAAATATCTTACTGTGCTTAATTTATCAATTAAACTTATTATTAGTATCTATGTATAAAAAAAACATAGCATTTATAGATAGGGTTTGGTACTATCTGCGGTTTCATGTGTCCACTGGAAGCATTGAAATGTATCTCCTGTACTTACAATAACAGGCGGTAGGTACTGTGATTACTTTCATTGTCCAGATAAATATAAGGAAGGGACTAATTGGGATCCCAACCCTAGAGTGTTTCATTCCACAGCCTGAGACCTTAGCCCCACAGGGGACGCAGGGCAGCACGAAACTAGGCACGGACTTTATGAAAGTGAAGGTCTCCTGGCGTCACAAAGATGGCTTGTCTAGAGCGACTTCCCCTCAGTGGGAGGAGAAGGCCTAGTTCTCGTCTGGCCTTGGTTGGCCCATCAGTCCCAGCAAATAAGAAGCTCCACCACTATAAACGAGGTGCTGGGTGCAACTAACAGGATGCAGCCAAAAAGGGGAAAGCCACTGAGAGGGAGGCACCGAGAATAAGTTGATTGAGGGAGTAAATGGCTCTGAAAAAAAACCCTAAGTTACG
Source organism: Noctilio leporinus (assembly GCA_004026585.1). Classification (NCBI taxonomy): domain Eukaryota; kingdom Metazoa; phylum Chordata; class Mammalia; order Chiroptera; family Noctilionidae; genus Noctilio; species Noctilio leporinus. The sequence continues at coordinate 676,558 of PVIW01000101.1, read as the reverse complement.
TGCATCAGTTTGACAAGCCCAACGGGATCCGCGTGTGCCCTTCTTCCAGCCACGTCTTCACCGACTTCTGTCGGTATTTTTCTGTATTACTTTTTAGAATATTATGAGATTGTATTGTACAACTTTACAGAATGTTATAAAATATATAACTTCAGAATTCAATTTATATTGTGAAATCTTATGAAAAATGTTCATTACATGTTAAAAAGGAACTGAGAGCCATTTTGAACTAGAAACACATTTACATATATTTTTTATCATTCACATTTATTATAACTGTATCTGAGTCAAAAGGATATAGAATCTTAATTCTAGGATGAATTATGATGTACTGTGAACCAAATTTAAGACCAACTTTAAAATTTTTTAAAATTATTTTGAAATTTAAAATTATAATTTAATCCATGGAGAGGTGGCTGATAGTTGTTTCAATCCTATTTTTAACCCACTTTAGTGGGGTGCAGTTGACATGCAAAAATTCTACCTGTTTAATGTTACAACTTGATAAGTCTAGAAATAAATACAGACCTGTGAAACCATCACCACAATCTGCCATAAACATACCCTTCACTTCCACAATACAAATAAATAAAAAAGGGGGCAGTAGCTATGTCTTCTTTAACAAACTATCTTAATACCATGTTATCTTCCCTTCTTAGGATGTTCTAAAAACACCTCTGATCCAGTTATGTTGGATAATTTTTAAGTATGTAACTATGCATGTGTAAACATTGCACAAACCATGATCTATAACTTAATATCCATGATAACATTTTAAAAGATTGAAATTACATTTTTGTGAGATTATTTGATAGGTCATCCTGGCTGGACACTAGGTTCTTGGAGGGTAAAACCACATTGGTTTTGTTCAACATTGGGTCCCGCACGCTGCCTGGCATGGTGCTCAGCCAACAATACTTGATCACACGTGTGTGTTGAACCAACCAATGAACCGGAGCAACATGCAGCTGACTCAGCTGACCCCCCGCTACTTGCCAGAGCTCCATTAATCCATCTTTAAATTTGAGATAACATCTTCAGTTTCTACTTTCCAGATTTGAGGAAATCAAATGCAAATATTGACACAGAAGTATGTGTAGTAAAATAAAACCCCATATAAATAATATGAAGTGTATATTTAGCAAGTGTAAATATGCTGACCTATTTCTTCATGTTTCTAAACTCAAAAGTGAGTCTAAATGTGAAGCTCTAAGAATTTCTAGTACTGTTGACTACAAAGCAGCATTTTCTAAGTTAATCATTTTTTATCAAATAATTGTATTTTTGTCACTATCTGTAAGATGTATGGGCATAACATTGATTTCAAAGGTAGTCTTCAATGATCCTCACTTCTTTATTTACACAGTTGGGGATCCCCTCCCCTTGAGTGTGGGGTAAATCTAGTGACTTGCTCCTAATGAATAGAATATGTAAAAGTGACGGGACATCATTCCTGTAACTATCTTACAAAAGGCTTGGAATTTCTTGCCCTGGCTGATGTGGCTCAGTGAATTGGCACCCCTGGCCTGCGCACACATAGGTTGCTGGTTCGATTCCCTAGTCAGGGCACATAACCAGGTTGCAAGCCAGGTCTCCAGCCAGGTCTGTAGCTGGAGGCAGGTGGAAGGCACCCATATGCTGATGTTTAAAAAAAAACAAAAACTGGGAATTCCATCTCGCCGGTGCTTGATTGCACAAGTTGAAGCAAGAGGCCTGCATGGTAGGGAGCAGAATGTGACCCTCCAGCCAATAGCCAGCAAGAAACTGAAGCACTCAATCTGACAGCCCACAGAGAACTCAGTTCTGACAACAACCATGTGAGCTTGAAAACAGACCCTTCTTCAATTGAGCCTGAAGCCCCCTGAAGCCCTGGCTGACACTTTGAGTGCAGCCTGTGAGAAACTCTTCAGCAGGTCTAAACCATATCAGACTCCTGACCTAAAGAACCTGTAAGTTACTCATTGTGTGTTGTTTTAGCCACTAAAAGATGATTTGTCATGCAGCAATAGCTAGCTAATACAAGCTCCCAGAATTTCTAGTACCTCAGATTATAGAAATAATGAGTGGTGTTTGCCAAGTTAGCCTTTTGATAAAAGACCTTGGTTTGATCATTAGTCTATACCTAAATGAGAGCAGAGTAATAGATGTTTTATTCAACACTAAATAAAATGAGGACTCTTGCAAAGTGCTGATACATAGGAGACGATCAATAAGTGTTTGTGCAATGAATAATAAATAATTAAGTGAAGCAAGTAGTCTCTGGCAAAGATGAGTGACATGCCAGGCAAAGCAGCTTTGTGGTGCAGGCTGGGGGTGGGGTGGATATGATGGCTCCTCCTATAAAGAATGAAAACAAAAAGAGCACATGCACTGCAGCCATGGTCATGGCCCATCGACATCTTCTGGGCCATGACACGGATAGGAAGTTTATGATAGAGAAGTGCTGTCATTGTGCAATATCTCTTACAATCTTTATTGGCAAATTTACCTTTTCTTTTCCATGGCCTAATGTGGAAACATAAGAACTCAAACGTCAAAAATAAGGGAATAATAAAATATAAAGGAAACCTGTGCTTATTTAATGACTCTGCAATAATTTAAAAATGATGCTACATGTGACTTAGAATGATATTACCGGATATCCACTCAAATGGTCTAACACAGGTTGCAAAATAGTATATATGGCATGATTCCATTTTGGTTAAATTATGTGTATTTACATACTAAAATGTCTGGCAGGACATATATCAACACTGTTTATCCTGGGTATTGGGACTATGGGTGATTTTTACTCTTATGCTTTTTAGCATTTTCTAGTTTATTAAAACTATTCAGAAATAATAAAGGCTATAAATATTTATTAGTAAACACATAAAACAAGGACGATGCCCTCGAGATAACACTTTCCTGTTAATACTCTTATTGGAAAAGGCATCACACGGTGGAGTGAGCTCCCCTGCAGCTGCTCTCACTAAGGGACACGGAGCTGGAGCATTGGTGTGCCATCCCCCGGGACCCTGATACATTTCAGCTGGGGTCCTCTGAGCCCCTAAACCCTAGATCCTTCCAGGCTCAAAGGTAAATCAAGAAAAATGGGTGTTCCTGCAGTTTTAAAGATTTTTTTAGAAGAAAATTCAGTTAGTCCATCTGAGCTGCGTCCATAACAGATGCGTGCTGCCTGGGCTCTGCAAGTCCTCCGGAAGCTTGGTTTGAACTCTGTAACAGGGTTCTCGCAGTTTCCAGTGCAACAGAATGCACGGAGGAGTTTGTTTATGTTTACAGCTCCCTCTGCCTCCATGAGGGGTTCATTCGGTAGGTTGTGGGCAGAGCCCTGGATCCATACTTTAACATGTGCACTCAGACTTCGATACCTATTGTCTAAAGGCTACATATGGAGAGAGACGGCTTTCAAAAGCTGCCACTCTTGCTGGCCTGGTATAATCTAAGATAAATATATTTTTATCTAGATATATTCTAAAGTAAATGTTTTTATCTATATTGGTATCTTCCATCTTTTTCATTAACTGCACAGGTTAAAAGAAAGAATAATGTTTCTTCAAGAAGAGTCCAGATCTTACCTTAAAATAGTTTCAGACATTGAAAAGTCTAGCTTGAATATCCTTTGATTAGTCTATTTGCTCCATTCCTTTGATCACCTGTCCATCTCTTCACCCATGGAATATACATTAAATATGTATGTGCTAGTCACTGTGTAGGAGGCAAGGCTTACAAAGATTCCCATCAAAGCATATTTGACATTGAAATCCCCTTGACTGGTTGTAGTATGTTAAGTTCTATTGGACTGAAAGCCTGGCATATACTACATATCAGGGACTCTCCGACAATTGGCAAAGGCACGTGACTTCAAAGACCACTGAGAACAGCGCCTGGCATACAGTAGGCATTCAAGAAGGATTCAATTAAAAAAAAAAAAAAGACAGAAACCAGTGTGCTGGTGCCTGGGAGATCAGCTAGAACTATTTGAGAATAGCTTTCCTTGCCGGCATACCCCATTCCTGCCCTGCCCCACTGGGCCCCCTGCTCCAGTTCACCCCCTCCTGGCCTCCTGGCAGTGGTATTGCAATGAAAAGTAATCCACAGCCTTCTGGGCACCCATTACCCCTTCATTTCATCTTCCTCACAGCTTACATATCTGATGTATATTTGATGTCAGATATCAAATACATCTCTGATTTCACCATTTCCTTATTTAGAAAGCCTCAATGGCACCCCTATCTCTAGTCAATGTTCTCAATCTATGGAATATTCCAACCCATCACAAAACCCGGTGTCATCACAATGGAAGCACAAAGCGCCCCTTCCTGCCAGGGGCGTGTGCACTTACACATCGTTGGTTCTAAATGCAAACTGTTACTGTACTTTGCAGTGGGGTAAGCTGCTGAGTATTTCAATTACAGTATGACTGGTTAGAGTATATTTTATGAAACCATTAACTCTGTCATGAAGACTGTGTGCCCCACCTAGGTCACAGGGATCCCATCAAAGCTTTGTGCGTAGTACTAATGAAGAACTTACGACTTCCAGCCTGTTCCCACCACTGTATCCTCTGTTTCACTCTTAGGCAGACATTGCTAACAGATCACACTTGAATTCCATCTTCCCACTCTCATGCCTTATGCCGTTTACCCTTCTAAACATACGTGTCCTTAACCCACTCTCATTACTTGTCAGGCTTATTCTTCCTCACCCTGAACTGCTACGATCAATACTATTTCCTGGCTCTTGTCTTCCAGGAACTGACTATAGAACATACCTCTTGACTGTTCATGTGACCTAAGGTACTTTAATGAATCTCTGTGAGACTTGAGTGTTTCATTTGTACAAGGGGGATGTAATTTTAAGTCATAGAGAAACTATGAAGATTAAAAGATGAAATGCTAATGAAATTCTTGGCACACTTAGTAGCTGTGTTGAAAGGGAAGGAGGCCACTGAGGGACAGAAGCACGGAGAACAGGAGGGGAAGCGTACCTTGAAACCATGGTCTGTGCTGGGAGATGGGGCATCCTCACCGAGGAAGGGAGCTGGGGCTGCAGCAAGTCCCTTCACCGAGACGCTCACTCTGAAACCATCTGCACGTAGAAGTTACAGGAGCTTCTCCCAACAGACTTTATTCAAGAACCAAAGTTTAGTTTTCTGAAAGCCTAACAAATTCATCCAGGTACAACTTTAGTTTTCTCTATTAAAAACGGTCTGTCAACAGAAGTCAGATGATTCTTGGTTTCTCACTTTTAAATTAATACATTTGCATTCTGGCTTACATATTCATCTCTCATGAGTTTATTTAGTAAAAGTCCATCCCCAGGATACAAATCACCTGAATGTAGACATCAAATCAGACTTCTAAGCCTATAAAGAAGATGACGATACCCTGGACTATTGGCATAGTAAGGTCTTGTTCCTAAGGACCTTGTTTCAGAAAATAACTGCCCTTTCCCAGGTGTGACTGACCACACCAAGCAGCAGTCAGGAATTTGAAGTCCACTGTCTTCTAGCGGCAAGGCAGCCGCACTGACCCTCATCGGCACATGCCCTAGCTCTCAAATTAAAAGTAGGAGCTTTGGGAGTCATGGGTCAGGTCGGATGTCTTTGTAGCTTCAGCCCCTAACTCAGTAAGAATTCTAAATGTTGCTTTTAAAAATAACTTAATAGAAGGCCCTTTATCCATGGCAAGGTAGAGCTCTGACCTCTTATCAGAGGATTTGGTCCTTATCAGATATATAGAGTACAAAAAAATCTATCGTAAAAGCTCAATGCATTTTCCATTGATAATAGTCCTATCTCAAAAAAAAAAAAAATGTTGCATAGTGATTATTACTGTAATAACATCTACTGTAATATTACTGCCCTTGTGAAATTGACCCAAGTACCTACTTAGTAACTTCATTCCGGGGAATGTGTTTACAATCACGCGCCTCCTAATGACAGGGATATATTATAAGAAATGCATAGTTGTGCAATTTTGTCATTATACGAACATAATAGAATGAACTTACATAAACCTAGATGGTATAGCCTCCTACACACACACCTAGGCTACACGTTATAGCTTATTGCTTCTAGGCTACAAGCTTGTACAGTACGTCACTGCACAAAACAACGTATATTCAATAAAGCACAAGAGCAAATGCTGCAATGAAGAGGCGTGGTAAACTAGATGTATGAGGCTGTTGCCAGAGTAACGGGGCACAGGGTTTGTTAGCAAACTTTTTTCTTTTATAATTAGAAAGAGCACACTCCAAAAGAATGATAAATCTATAGATGGTAAATACATAAACCAGTAGTAACACATTTATTAGTATAAGTTTTAGGTACCGTACATATCATATACTCTGAACTTTCACATGCCTGGCAGCACAGTAGGTTTGTTGATACCAGCATTGCCACAAACACAAATGCCTTGGGCTATGACATTGGCCATGGCTGCAATGTCACTAGGCATAGAAAATTTTCAGCTCCATTGTACTCTCATGGCCCCACCACTGTATACCTGTGGTTCTTGACCAAAATATTGTTATGCAGATTCAAGCACTTGTCCACTATCCAAAACCATGACACTAAAGATTAGGACCTAATTTACCTCACACAGAGACTGTAAAACTGTTTTACAAAAGCACACATTTGTTTCATTTTTAAATATACTTAATGCTTATTAAATATGTTATCCTATGTAAATACAATTGATCCTTCAACAACACATGGGTTGGGATGCTGAGACTGTGAGCAATTGAGAATCTAAGTGTTATGACTACTCAGCCCTTTGCACATACTCAGATTCCCAACCTCGGGACAAAAATAGAGTTGACCCTGGAACAGTGTGGGTTTCAACTGTGTCGTGCACTTGTAAAGAAAAAAGAATCTGTGCACAATTAAGCTAAACTAACAGAATTGCTCAAGCTTTTACAATACTGATTTTCTGAATATGCCTCAAGGAAGTGAAGCACTGATTGATAATTTAAAAAAATGAATATCCCAGGCCCTGGTTAGTGGCACAGTGGATAAGGTGCCACCCTATGAACCCAAAGGTCACTGGTCCGATTCCCCAGCCAGGGCACATAATTAGGTTGCAAGTCAGGTCTCCAGCCAGGTCTATAGCTGGAGGCAGGTGAAAGGCAACCATACATTGATGTTTCTCACTCTCTTTGCCTCTCTCCATTACCCTCTCTCTCTGGAAATAAATAAAAATCTTAAAAAAAAAAAAAAAGAGAGAGAGAACTTGTACCCTTTGCAACAACATGGATGGAACTGGAGAGTATTATGCTTAGTGAAATAAGCCAGTCAGTGAAGGACAAATATCATATGATCTCACCCATTACGGGACAATAATGAGCAAAACTAATAACAAGCAAAACAGAACCAAGTATATGAATACAAGGAATAGGCCTTCAGTTGTCAGGGGGAACGGGGTTGGGGGGAGTGGGGAGGCAGAGGCAAAGAAGGGGAGCAGCTTAGACAAGAACCTAGTATAAAGGAACCATGGACATGGACAACAGATGGGATTGACTTTGGGGGGAATGGGTGGGTGGGGAGGGGGACAGAGGGGAGCAAAGAGGGGATGGATGTAATACAACAACAATAAAAAAAAAATTGAAAAAAAAAAAAAAAGAATATCCCAATGATTTCAACTCAGATATTGGTGATACTTTATCATCCGCAAAATGGTCACTAGGTCAATATTTGATAGGTCTTATCCAGGAGAGGCACACTTCTTACCTCTAGAATTAGGCAGACTTGTTCAAAACAGAAGTAAAGGTTGCAAGACAAAGCAAGATCTGAACTTTGTGTCATTATGGCTGAAAGCAGCCACTTTAATAACATATCCCATGGAACTGAGAGGGAAGAGGCAGAGTTCTGGGGCAATGTGACAGCAGAGTAGCTCCTCACCCCTGCCAAAAGCTCCACATAAAAAAGTGACGTCAGAACAGAGGATAGAAAGGCCTAGCACTGGGTAAAATTAGAAGAAAATACTAACAGAATCAGAAACATCATATTAACGAAGCCACTTCTAAGAGCTTCATTGTGTAGGAGAGAAAACATTACTAATTCCTGTCGTGATTACAACTTTATGTTAATTGGGATTTACCAATGTCTGTATTCATGCTTCACCTGACAGCTAGCAAGTTGTTAAAGCTCTCAGAGAAACTAACTGCATTGATCTTCTGTCTCTTACAACCTGCCACTTCTTAAATTTGTAGTTTCTGAACTAAATATAAACAAAGGTGAAAACAGAAGCCAGCAGTGAAAAAATACCTGGAGGACATAATAAATGAACTCTGCTATGTAGATGAATTCTCTTAATCATATCCATTGGGAGCAGGTATGATTAAAAGTAATATAATAAATTTGTACATTAAAAATAACTTTGGGGAACTTTGATCTGATCAAGGTGACCTTAGCTACATGGGAAATAATCACAGAAAACACTTTTTAAATATACATGGGACCAACTATACAAGACGTATTAAGAGGCAACTTGGTGTTTTTCTGAATAATTCAGGCACAAATCCCATTTGGCACAGATTCAGGTCAAAGTAAGTTGAAGCTGAATTATCCTCTTTCCCTTGTTGTAACCTCTACTAGTTTTGAGTTATGAGGAGTCAGGGCTAGTTTTATTTTTAGTCACATCAGACAGAGTGAGGGCCACCAGGTAACGTTTCTTTGCACCTTTGGAAATAATTCTATTAAAGTCTACCTTGGGTTTTCTTTCTATTTGGTCAATGAAGCATTTTCTGAAATTGCAAATAAAAAGAATACCCATACCTGACTCCATCACTGGAGTGAGGCCTTGGCATCTACAACTTTATAAAACACTCCAGGTAATTCTGATGTGCACCCATGGTTGCTAAACTGCTCTTAATAGAAACCTACTGAGGGGGAAAAAAATAATGAGGTTAATATAATTGGGTCCTGGAGTTGATGTTATGATTTCTAGCAGTTGAAGCCAATAAGGTCCAAGGTTGGGCTACGTACTGTTTCTTTCCTGACAACCAATTAATGCACATTCATATGCAGACAGTGGGCTCTTCCTGGCCCTGGCCTGCAGCAGAAATTTGTCCCGTTGGTTCTTACAGACAGGGGAGCAGGTATCAGCCCATGTTGTGTCTCATTTCTGTTTCACAAAAGATTTACTTGATGAATGCAGAAGTTTCACATTTTTCTCTTTCAAAAGGGCAAAGGCATGGTAGTGTTCCAACTCCTTAAAAGAGCTGTAGGGAGCAGGCAGAGTTAATGTGAGCCCAGGTAGTCTGATTATTTCTTTTTCTCCTGTAATACAATTGACATCTCCATTATGCAAATCTTGGCAAATGTTTAAATGGATGCAAATACCATTGTCTTTTCAGCCCAATATCCTTCAATGTTTTAGACCTCTGATTTCATCAACAGCATTAATTTCCATTCAGACCCTGTGTTTCCATTGATTACCTTGCAGCTGCTCTTTTTGCAGAGAACTGGAGATGCATCCACTTGAGTTTTATGAAAGGAAAAGTAATTCATTTTAGGAGGGGGTGGTATATGATATTTGTCAAAGACTCTTTGGGAAAAGGTTAAGTAATCAGCTTCCAAACACAAGTCTTGGATGTGTATTTTCTTCCTGGTAACTCTGCAGTACGAAATGTCACCATTGAGAGGCCCTGCGTGTACAGCTGGCTCCTTCAGCTGGAGGGACAGCTTCGCCACAGCTAAGGTAGATGCCTTGTGCTGGCTCTGGCGCCTTGGCACCTGCTCTCCTTTCCTGCATGCCTCCCTTTTCCTTGTCACCGAACTTGGCCAACACAATGGGCTTTAGACTTAATTGGATTCCTTCCACCTCCACCTACTGTGGATTGGGCAGATTATTCAACGTCTCTGCTCTTCTGTTAATATGAGACCCCAGGGCGTAAGATTGTTACGAATGACAACAAGCCAGCCGCTATTGTGCCAATTCTCAGCACAATGTCTCACACAGCCCTCAATGATGGGGACTAACTAGCGAGTTAGTGTTCAGAAATGAACTAGGAGAGTGACGCACTTGCTTTCTGAAAGGACGTACCAAAACAAACAAACAAACAAACAAACAAAAAACCTCAGTCATCAAGATAAATAATAATTTAATGCAATATTTTACAAATTCAAAAGTAATGTGAATCGAGGATTAAAAAATCCTCAAATAATTAAAATCACCAGAGAGAAATTGACCAGGATCAAGTTACTTCCAGGAACAATGAGCACAGATAAAACCATGGAATCATTTTTTCCCCATGAGAACTTGTCTTTGTTCTGTACAGGACTTTAATGCATTAATATGGACATTTTCTCCATTGCCAAGTAGCTACAGCTGGATTGCGTGGATAACCTGTTGTCCCAGACAAAGTGTACTTCCTCTAAAGGTTAAGGAGCCATCCCCAAATGAAACAAGACACAAAGGGAAAATTACGTGTGAGAATAACTGAATGTTGAAAGAGGGCCTCTGAACCAGAGCTAACATTTGTACAGGAAGAGTGTGTGAGGAAGCCTGCCAGGCCTTTTATAATTAAAATACAGTCACAAAACATCTGCACCCTGTTTGACAGGACCTATCTGGTTTCCTCACTTTATTATCAAAACCATCTCACTAGCAAACTCAGGGCTTTGTTTTCTTCAGCTTATTCTGAAAAAGGCTTAAAAAAAAGGCATACGTGTATTATATTACATAACATTATACTATATGTTAAGTACACAAATTATATTATGTTAACATATTTGTTATACTCATTTATTCTATTATGTCATCCTGTGTTTTATTATAATATGTTATATATTTAAAAAATCTGACATTTTCTATGCACTGGCTGAACCAGCCGTGTTCTCGATCTGAAACATGGTTGGTAACTAGGAAGTACCGGCTCCCAACAGCTCCATAGGAAAGCAGACAGGGTGGGGGACAAGGTCTGGGTGAGGGAGGGCTCTGCGGGAAGGGGACCAACATCAAGTGAGTAGCCCATCATGTGATGGGGATTTTCCTGCTTCTGAACACACAGCATTTCATTCAATCCTCTCAACAATGCTATAAAGAGGGGTGAAGAACTTGAATCTTCGGGAGTTTACTGTAGCTAAACCTGTACTAGCGGCATTAATTATTTCATTTAGTTGAATGTAATGTTTATAAGGTTTCATTTTAGCCTGCCAATCATGGAGACACACTGAGGCCATTTGGACAAAAGAATGACAAAACAAAAATGGGCTTTGATGAAAATCCATCTCTCAGCAGCCCTGACTGAAGGGCAAAGAAGGCACCTAGAAGCCAGTGTAATTGTCCAGGTCTGCTGGAAGGAAAGATTTACTCTCTCAGTGCATAGGGAATGTATATCTCTGCCAACTTTTCTTCCATGTTATTTTCTCTTCTTTACTGATTTATAGGAGATTTTTTATATTAAGGACAGGAATTATTATATATATTGTAATTTTTTTGGTCATCTTGTCATTTGTCTTGTAACCTTATGGCCTTTCAACATAATTTCATTTATAGTTTCTGTGGTTGGAGCCTTGCTTAGGGAGGCCCTCTCTAAGCCAAAAATTATGTTTTTACCATCTTTTATATTACCTTTTGGAATATTTATTGTTTTTCATTTTAAGATCCCATATCTATCTAAAGTATACACAGTAGTCCCCCTGTATCCACAATTTGCTTTCTGAGGTTTCAGTTAGCCACAGTCAACCTCAGTCCAAAAATATTAAATGGAAAGTTCTAGAAATAAACAATAAGTTTCAAGTTGTGCTCCATTCTGAGTAGTGTGATAAAATATTAAGCCATTGAGCTTCATCAAGACCAGGATATGAATCATCTCTTTGTCTAGCACATCCACGCTGTACACACTCCCCACCTAATAGCCACTCAGTAGCCATCTCCATGATCAGATCAGTTATTAGAGGGAGAGACCCGATTTACATAACTTTTATTATTGTATACTGTTATGATTGCTTATTTTCTTATTAGTTATTATTGTTACTCTCTTACTGTGTATACTTTATAAATTAAACTATCATAAGTATGTATGCATAAGAAAAACAGTATACATATGTAGAATTCAGTACTATCCTTGGTTTCATGCCTCCATTGGAGGTCTTGCAATGTATTCCCTGCAGATAAAGGGGTACCACTATATTACAATATATCATGAGGTAGGAAGCTAATGATGTTTTTCCCAAATGTATATAAAATTTTCCCAACCCCGTGTATTTGAATAGATAAGCTCCTGCCAGAATAATTTGTATTCATTAGTAAGAATGGATAAATTGCCCCTGACCTTTAAGATGAGATTTAATACCTGTTCTTACCCATGATCTCCAGAATGTGGCAGATGTGCGTGGTGTTTGAATGATGTTAATGTTCTCCCTCACCTCTGGCATTTGTGGTTCAGCCATTGTACTATGGTTTTTCTCTAATAGAATTTTAAAACAATTATTTTGCATGTGCATCCAGGAGCCCCTTGGCATTGGGAATATTTCAAATTTAAACTCAAGAGTGGAAAGGAGACATGTAAATCTTCACTAACAAATCCTCGGGGATGGCATATTTACTTTCTCTTCTAACTCAGATCTATAAAAATATGGTTTAATGTGGCTTACAATGACTTAATTAGAATAAATCTAGCCCTGACATTAGGCCTGTTTGTATCTATTATATAGAATTCTTACATTTGGACTCCAATAGAACTTAAAACGCAATTTCCGGTGACTAAATATTCAATTCAAATATAAAGACGTGAGGTTAAAAAAAGTGCTGACCCAAGATGAACCTGCACAAAAGTAGTTAGAACTGGAATTCAGAAGTAGTTGATTCATTCTTTCAAAAAGAGTATTCATTACAGTAAAGAAAAAAAATTAAAGAAAATGGAAATACTATACTCTGAATGAGACAGAGTGCTGTGTGCTTTTTATATTTCTATCTAGTGTTCACAGTAGCCCAGCATGCTAGCTATTGTTGTTTTGATAAAAACTAGTGAAGAGGCCCTGGCTGGTAGCACAGTGGATAAGGCACTGGCCTGCAAACCCAAAGATCGCAGGTTTGATTCCCCAGCCAGGGCACATAACAAGGTTGCAAACCAGGTCTCCAGTCAGGTCTGTGGCTGGAGGCAGGTGAAAAGCAACCATACATTGATGTCTCTCTCCCTCTCTGCCTCTCTCTTCCCCTCTTTCTAAAAATAATAAAACCTTAAAAAAAACTAGTGAAGAAACTAGGGCTCAGCCTCTTGTCCCTGCCCCACTCTTGGTAGGGTGGAGTCAGGTCCCAGTTGTCCCGGGTCTCCCATTTCTTTCTGTAAATGTGAGTTCTGAACAGAATGAGAAGTGGATGGCATCAAGGAGCGTCCTCAGGCGTCTAACATGGTTTGATGCACTGCACTTTTTCCTTCTGTTTACATACGAAAGGCTACAGGAACTCTGCTGCATCCACAGGCTTGCAGTCTTGGTGAGGAGCTCAGTGGTTACAGCAGCTACCTCAGGAACCTGTTGACTGTATCCTTTCCTAACTAACCCTGTGCTTTGTGGTGCCAGGTTAAGGCTTAAAATCAGCCATGGTAAGACTATTTATGCCACAGAAATTGACAGCTGCGTCCCTACTTTGGAAGCACTATTTCAGGTGGTTATGTCTGGGTGGCCTTTTGCCTAAAAGATGCCTTTGGGTCAAGGGGCCATGGTGGATGGAGAAGGGCAGTGGGGACAGATGGGGAAGGATGGGGAAAAATGGGGAAGGGTGGGGAAGGGTGGGGAAGGAGGGGGAAGAACCATGGAATTCCTTCCAGCTGGCTCTGTTTTAGGCTTGGGGAATGAGAGGCAAAAGTGAGCTGAAGCATGAAGTCTCAAAGCTAAACTTGTGATGATTTACAATTTTTCATCCAGCCACATTTTGCCCCCCATACACAGAGTATAAATTGGATAATTTCAAACTTAGAAAGTTTTGGGGAAGCCTAGGAGCATATTAAGGAATATTTTTCCTATGCAAAGGAAAACATTTGGTGGCTGATGCCTCTGCTATGCTGTGATACTTAGAGAAGGGGGAGTAAGAACTCACGTCAATAGAAATCATAATTTTATGCAATCTGAACAGATAGAGATCAAGTGTTTGATAGAGCATTTAACTGAATAAGGATAGAGAAATTATTTTTAAGCAAATGTAGCCTGTGGCTCGATAGCCACAGTAGTTGGATTTTTTGGCCTCAGGACTCTTTATGCTCTTAAAAATATTTGAAGAGCCCAGAGGCCCTTTGTTTGTGTGGGTTATATATGATCACCATTTACATATTCAAAATTAAAACTATGAACCTAAAAATGTATTAATCCATTTAAAAGAAAACCCACAACTTGTTAACATAAATAACACATTAAAAAAATAAAAACATGTATTTTCATAAGCAAAAGAGAAAATGTAGTGAGAAGAATAGCACACAGCTTGGCTTTAATGTCTGGACTGATAGAAGGGAGGGGCCTTCTCTTACTGCTTCTGCATTTAGTCTCTTGCAATAGTGCCCACCAATTAGTCTCTGGAACATTCCATGCTACATTTGTGACAGATGAGGGGGGAAAGGCACGCAGTATCTTAGTGCTACTATGAACATAGTTGTGACCTATGGACCCCTTGAAGAGGTCTCAGGGGTTCCAGAAACCACATTTTTAAGACAGCCTTTCTCTTTTTAAGCCTTTAAAACGTTTCCCAGGGGATCCAACATGGCAGCGTAGTAGGTGGATATTACATCCACCTCCTCTTGGGACCAAACCTGAATTACAACTAAAATATAGAACAATAAACCTTAATAACCACCTGAAGGCTACTTGAACAGGTCTTATAACTAAGGATTTACAGAAGCCACATCACGACTGGTAGAAAGGGTAGAGATGTGAAAGGGGCTGGCCTGCTCCTGTGTGGCTGGCTAAGATTCCAAAGGGATATCTCAACTTTGAAGGTTCTCCCAGAGGCGTGTGGGGTCCCATCACCATGCCAGGCTCCCCAGCCCAGAGCACCAGAGCCAGGAAGAGGTGCCAGCATAACATATGGCTGTGAAAATCAGCAGGGGTTCTATCTGCCAGGGAGAGATGGGAGTCTGCTAGAGACACAGGAGCCTTCTTAAAGGATCAACACAAAATCTCAATCACAGCCACTCACCCACTCACCCAGCAGAGGGAGAGTGAAGTGCGTTGAGTCATGCGAAGAGAGGCTGAATTTTGTGACTCTGGAAAGAGAGCCAAAGGGACGGCCTCCAGGACCCCTGTGCTGAATCTCTCTCCCACACCACAAATATCATCTTTCTTGGATGGCGCACTCCCCTCCTTACAGCATCAGCATGGGGGGAAGCAATCGCTGCATGGTCTGAACTCCCTGGTACCCCACCCTGTGGAGCCAGCACCGTGCTGAGGAGTCAGCTGCCTGGGCCAGAGTGTAGGTCTGGGCAGACTCAGGGGGTGCCAGTGACTGAGTGGTGTGGCCATTTCCCCTATTTCCTGTGCCTCCTAGCCCTATCCTTCCCACTCCCAGTGGCCCTGCCTGATGAGCTCAAGCTCCTGGCAGAATCTTGGACAAACTGAGTTGTGTGGCTCTAGGACAGGGGACTTTTTCCCCCTCACATGCCCAATCTTTGTAGAGGAAAACCTTCATGCAGCTAAATCTTGGTCTGTTTGGGCATGATAAACTCTGCTGGCCTCATGTGAAGACTTCCTGAGACCCTGACCCACCACAAAGGTCTGTGGACACCAAGTGGTGGCAGCCAGACTTAGCATCCGGGACATTCACTGAGTGGCCTCAGATCCAGACCAGCCTGGTGAGTCCCATTCACCCCTACCTGGTGGCTCACTGAGAACCTACCTCATGCCACCCAAATACTGCCAGAGGCTCTCTTAGCAACTGAGCAAAACGGGCAGCAGGCAGGCAAAGGTGGATTTTAGGGTGCCTTAGAAATTTTGCTGACCTGTCCCTAGGCCACTGCTATAAAAGCTAATCTTGGTCCTCTCTGTGAATACCCAGTCCCAGGCAAGGTAAGTTACACACTATGGATCACTTTATAGCTCCAAATAGTTTGCCCTGGGACAGTCACAGGCAGCAACTGACACTGGTCTGCAACGGAGTTCCTCCCAAGAGGCCCCAAAACTAACATACCTGGTGGCCAGATGCAGAGAAAGCATTTGATAAAATCTAGCATTCATTTATGAAACAAACAAACAAAAAAAAAACACACAAAAATACTTAGCAAAGTGGGAAGAGAGGGAGCATATCTCAATGTACTAAAGGTCATATGTGAAAAATCCAAGTGGACATCGTACTCAATTGGCAAAAGCTAAACTGTTTCCATTAAGATTGGGAACAATCAGGGATGTCTGCTTGCATCACTCTTATTCAGTATAACACTGAAAGTACTAGCCACAGCAATGAGATAAGAAAAAAATAAAAGGCATCCACATTGAAAAGAAGTAAAATAGTCATTATTTGCAGATGACATGATACTGTAGATAGAGAACCCTAAATATTTTACCAACTACCGGAACTAATAAATGAATTCAGTAAAGTAGGAGGATACAAAATAAATATCCAGAAATTGGGTGCACTTTTATATACCAATAATGAACTATTAGAAAGTAAAACACTGAAAATAATTCCATTTGCAATTACATTAAACCATTACCTAGGAGTAAATTTAACAAAGGATGTAAAAGGTCTGTACTCAGAAAATAGTAAGATATTCAAGAAAGAAATTGAAGAAGATAAAAATAATGGAAGCATATACTATATTGATGGATAGGAGGAAGTAACATCATTAAAATGTCCATATACCTAAAATAATCTATAGATTCAATGAAATTTCATCCAGATTATCAATGGCATATTACACAGAACTAGAACAAATATTTCACACATTTATACAGGACTACAAAAGACTCTGAATAGCCACAGCAATCTTGAAAAAGAAGAACAAAGTTGCAGGAATCATGCTACCTGATATCAAACTATACTACAAGGTCATAGTAATCAAAACAACATGGTACTAGTTTAAAAACAGACAGAAAGATCAGTGAAACAGAATAGAGAGCCCAGAAATAAACCCACATTTTTATGGTCAATTAACATGAACAAAGGAGGCAAGAATGTACAATGTGGTAAGGATTGTCTATTCAATAAATGGGAATGGGAAAATATGTGTTGCAAAGAAAAAATAAATAAATAAATAAATAAATAAATAAATTAGGTCACCTTTTCACACCATGTACAAAAATAAACTCAAAGAGGATTAAAAACTTTAAATGTAAGAGTCAAAAACTATAAAAATTATAAAAGATTAAAAAAAACAGGCAGTAAAATCTTGGACATTTCTTGTACCAATATTTTTTTCTGATATATCTCCGTAGGCAAGGGAAACAAAAGAAAAAATAAACAAATGGAACTACATAAAACTAAAAAGTTCTTGCACAGCAAAGGAAATCATAAAAAAAAAAATCAAAGGATAACCCACTGAATAGGAGACCATATTCACCAATGATATATTTGATAAGGGGTTAATATCCAAAATTTATAAAGAACTTACACAACTCAAGATTTAAAAACAAAAAACAAAATAAGGGCAAAGGACCTGAATAGACATTTCTCCAAAGAGGACATACATACAGATGGCCCGTAGGCATATGAAAAGATGCTCAATAAGACTAATCACTAAGGAAATACATATTAAAACCACAATGAGATATCACCTCATACCTGTCAGAATGACTATCATCAATAAATCAATAAACAAGTATTGGCAAAAATGTGGAGAAAATGGATCCCTCTTGTACTGTTGGTGGGAATTCAGACTGATACACCCACTGTGAAAACAGTAGTATGGAGTTTCCTCAAAAAATTAAAAATAAAACTGCTTTATGACAAAGTGATTCCACTTGTGCAAATACATCCAAAGGACCCTGAAACACTAATTTAAAAGAATATATGCACCTTTATGTTCATTGCAGCATAAACTAATAAATAGAATGAAAACAGACTCATAGATACAGAAAACAGACTGACAGCTGTCAGAGGGGATGGGCATTGCAGGGCTGGGTAAAAAAGGTGAAGATATTACACAAACAAGCATACACAAAAAATCACTCATATAAAAACTCGTAGACCCAGACAGCAGTATGGTGATGGCCAGAGGGAAAAGTAGATGGGGCAGGTAGAAGGGGGTAAAGGGTGATAAATGGTGATAGAAGGAGACTTGACTTTGAGTGGTGAACACACAATACAATATTCATATGATGTTTTATAGAATTGTACCCTTGAAATCTATATAATTTTATTAACCAATATCACCCCAATGAATTCAATTAAAAATATTTTTTAAAAAGCTTTCCTAACTACATTGTACACAGGAATGTGGAAATGCAGATTTGCTTGGCCCTGAAGTTAGAATCCCTTCTTCAGTAGGTTGGCTTAGGCACCTACAAACAAACTCTGTGGCCCTGGCTTGTGGCTCAGTGGATAGGCACCAGCATGTGATACCAAAGGTTGTTGGTTCAATTCCCAGCCAGGGCACATAATCAGGTTGCAAGCCAGGTCTCCAGCCAGGTCCCCAGCTGGAGGCAGGTGAAAGGCAACCATACATGGATGTTTTGCTCCCTCTCTGCCTCCCTCCCTCCCTTTCCCTATCTCTAAAAATAATAAAATCTTTTAAAAAGCACACACACACAAACTAACTCTGCACTTTAAGGAAGACACTCATCTCACAACCTGAGATAAGCTTTGTTCAACCTTCCATGGGAGGGCTAAAATACATTTTGTAAGTTAGAAAAGCTCCCATCTAAGTGCAAAGTCAAAGCCAGGAGCAACAAAACTTCCCATTAAGTACCAGTTTTCTTCTGTACAGTGAGTGAGAAGTTTTTTGTAAGAAGAAGGTTCTAAGGCATTCATTTATTCCATGTTTATTAAGCACCTGCTATGCAACAGGTACTGCACTCCCGCAACTCAGAGGCACTTGCAAATCACACAAGGAAACAGCCAAGGCACCAGTGGGGAGAGCGCAGAGGGAATATGAGGACATCCTCAAAGTACTCAGGGATGCAACCATTTGACAGAAGAATATATTTTTTTCCTGGGTGGTTCCTAAAGACTGGGCTACTACCAGTGAGTGGAAAACAGACATTGGCTTTATAAATGAAACACTTCAAGTAGAATTACTCAGACAAGGAGTGGCTGGGACTGAATGGGTCACCCCTCAAAAAGGCTCAGGCAACAGACCGAGTGGGTGGGGAAGACTTTGATCTGAGTGCTCATTATCAGCTGCTCAACCCTGATGTTTTATGATCCTGTAAATTACCATAATTATGATCCTGGGTATTCAGGGTCTGTTGGCTCCTTTCCTTACACACATGCTTCCTTCTATTATGATTATTTCAATGGTCATAATGAACTTTCCATTCTCATTATAAGCTAAGCTACCTCATTTTTTCCCCCTATAGGAAATAAAACATACAATTGAAAGTGCTTCATTATTAGCCTATAAGCTCTTGGGTGCAAATTCTCATTCCTGACTCCCCTCCCACTTCTCTGAACTCCCCACCCCCACCCCCAGGGCCTGACACCTAGTCTGAGCAAAGGAGTTAGTTGTTCTGAATGGGGGCCTAACTCACAGGAAGTAAGCAGCAGGTAATGGGGGTTTGGAACTGGCCAAATGTTTCAGTAGGTGTATTGAACAGTGGAAGCCCCTTATCTCCCACCCTGGAGCCACAAGGCTCACCCCAGAGTTCTCATGAAGCCACGGAGGAAAGTGGCTCGCTGGCCCCTCTCTGCAGCCCTTCCTCCAGGCTTTGTTATTTCCCCATCTCTGCCCACATCCTGCCCAGAAACTTCAAGATGACACAGCTCTTCATCACAGAAAAGTTAGAAAGCCTGGATGAGGATTAATTTTAGCGTTGTCTTGTTTACTCTAAATGGGGCAATTTGTGCTCACCATCTGAATTCAATTAATCTGATCAGACAGGAAATTAGCCGCCAAGATTGCCTATCTATTAGGAGAACATGACCCAACAGCATTTGGAGAGAAAGTGTGATGGCTGTCCTAATTTCTCAAGTGTCATCTAATCAAAAGGAAAAAAAGAAAAAAAGTGTATATTATCTCAATCTACAATGGCCCTGTATCTCTACTTTCCCAGCTGCATAGGGTCTTGAACATTTGAAATGTTCTTCGGGCAAATTATTCGTTCAAACTTTGGGTACCTGCTGCGCACCAGGTGCTGTTTAGAGAATGGGGACGAGGCAGAGCAACCCAGACAAAAATCCCCACCTTCGTGAGCTTCTGTACTCAGGAGGTGAGTGGTGAGAGGCAAGTTCTCTGGCTAAAAATAAGAAGTCTTAGGTATGTGGGGGAGGTGAGGGTGAAAGGTTGGAGTTTCAAACGGAAAGTCAGGGAGGCTCCAAGAAGGACATTCTGAGATTACTTTATTTGAGTATCCCAAAATGGAATAAGGGTGTTCTTAAACTAGATTTTAGCTGCCAAGAGGAAGCCCCCAAACTCTCATTAAAATCGGATTCACCCTGGGGTTTGCTTACAAACACTTTGGAGTACAAGCTTTAGGAGCTGCTAATTAGTGGAGCCTGGGTGGGGCTTGAGAATCTTCAAGTTTAAAGAAACACTCCTTAACTTCAGGGTGTTTGGGAACAAAAGCCTTAGGAGCTGGAGAGCCTTTGAATAAATTTACATAATAATTAAGTTACTATTTGTTCAATATATTCAGCAAGTTCCACAAATCAGGCTCTGTGCAGAGGTTGGATTTATCTGGGGGAAAGACAATCCTTTTCTTGAAGGCGTACACTGTCCAGTGGGATTTCTAGAAAGTAGACAAGTAGCCACACAAACATACATTCAAATGGCAGTAAGGAATTTAAGGAATTCCAGAGTAAGGGATTAGACCCTGTAGCAGAGTGTCCTAAGCAGGGGGTCAGGAATGGCCTTCAGGATATAACAGGTGAAAGGAAGAACATTCTGGACAGAGAAAAAAAGCATGTTCCTAGGGCCTGAGATGGATGAGAGTTCTTTGATAAACAGCCCCCTTCCATCAGTATAGACTTTCTAGAACATGAAGTAAGCCTTTCCTTCAAGGCTCTCTGCCCAGCAGAACTGTTGTCACTGGGACTTTTAAACAGGGCTGTGACTTGATGGGCCTGTCTTTAGAAGGGCAATGGTGTTGGTATGCAGAAGATGCGCTGGCTTAGAGGGAAGGCTGGTGGTTGTGAGACTGGCTTTAGGAGAGTGTTGTAAAGGACTAGCTAGAGAGAAGAGAGCCTGACTTTGGGTAGGGGATGCAGAGGAATAGTACAAAGTGTGAGTAATGTGGTTAAAGGCAAAATTAGCACCCGGTCTGATTATGGGTCAATGGTTAAGAGCTCTGATGTCTACACACACGGTTAAACTCCAGGTTCTAGGTCTACCAACTGTTTGGTCAAGGGAAGTATTTTTTCACCTCTGTAAAGCCCTGATCTACTGAATATGGAGACAGCTAAATCTGCCTCTCTAGATAGTTGTGAAAAATCAGAAGTGTTATGATAGTTCCATAATATTAAAATACTCTTCCATGGAAACCACAAGAGATCAACAAATGGTAATGTCAATGGAGGAGTGTTAGACCTTAGTCCTTGAGGCTAAGAACTCACAGCCAAGAATTCTAACTCAAGAAGTTTATTTAGAAAGTTACAGAGGTAAAAAAAATGAGCCAGCTGGGCTGTGTGGACTTGGGAAACAAATTACAGAGACAAAGATTGGCCCTTGGAGCTCAGGGAAGAAAAGGGGAAAAGGATCAGTCGCTCTAGAGAGAGTGTGTGCACAGGGTCCTTTGTCTTAAAGGTTTTAATCTGTTTTCTAAAGATGGGGAATTAAGAGGAGGTCTTAGGAGAGGCTCTCAATAAAAATTCATCATTTTTCCAGGTGTGACTTTCAGGGTCATGGTCTCTGCTGATTGGTTGGTGCCACAGCAGGGGGTCATTAATCATCACCTCTAGTCTAAAGTCAGCCATGGTACCATTTTGTCTGGTTTTGCTGATTTTCTGGGCTTGGAGCTGAAAGACAACTGAGACCTAGATGTTATCTCTAGTTTGACCAAAACTGTGTCTCTGTGTCTGTGGCCAACAGACCTGAGGCTTTTATTCCTACAATTATTTGATGAGGGTCAGAATCTCATTGTCCTGAGAGCTGAATGCTTAAGGGAGTAGTTGTTCAAGGGCTTGTTTGGAGTCATAAGAGGCTATTCTTAGGCCCCCTTGTCCTTCCTCTAGGGGAGTCTAAACCGCATGACCAGAGATATGAAAGGTCAGGGGTCTAAACTGTGTGACTAGTGCTTGTTGCTAAGCACCCAGGACTTTTCACCCAGGTGACATTCTGTACCTATACCTGGCCTATGGTGCCCACTCTGCTCACGCCTAACTGCCTGCTTTATCAGCACATGAACTGGCAATGGTATCATTAAAACATGTCTTCACTTTTATATTACCCTTTGCGGCTATTTTCAAATGGGCCACCCTGTCAGCTTCTTATTAATTGATACTGTGTTAGAGTTGTTTTGCTTGATAAAAGAAGCAATATACACTATAACCAGGGTAAAAGAATGCTCAATAAATATCATCTTTGTGGTTCTGTGAAAAAAACAAGCACTGAAGTTATGAGACAAAAGTCTATTTTTAAGCCTTGGCTGGTACGGCTCAGTGGATTGGCACCCCTGGCCTGTGAACCCAAACGTCACTGGTTCGATTCCCCAGCCAGGGCACATAACCAGGTTGCATGCCAGGTGTCCAGCCAGATCTGTAGCTGGAGGCAGGTGAAAGGCAACCATACATTGATGCTTCTCTTCCTTTCTTCCTCCCTCCCTGCCCTTCTCTCTGAAAATAATGAATAAAATCTTAAAAAATAAAACAAAAGGCCAGTTTTTAAACACCAGTCACAAGCATAGAGCACAGCAATGTCCCTGGAGATTGAGCTGAGTGGCAGTGTGTTTACTGTCATATATTAATAATTGACTACAGATATGCAGAACTTGTTTTTCAGCAAAATCATCAGTTGTCTCTGACAGCAAAATCCCCTTTCACAATCCCCACATGGTGGCCAGTCCTCACAGAGGGGCTGTGGCTGAAACTCCTAGGCCTATTTAAGAGAGTGAATTTCCCACATTGACTCCTCCGTAACTTAGTCTTTTTTTTACAAATTTTTGAGTAAAGCGATTTAAGTGTGTCTAGCTCAATCTCCATGAATCAGGGGTTGTTTCTCCAGCTTAGTCAATCATAAAGGGCCACACAGGCCTATTAACAGAAACAATTATGGTTTACCCATTGCAGCCTGGTGGACCTGAGGCCTGATAAGGATAGACGAAATTTGATGAGCTCTGCACTCTGTACTCTGCAACTTCTGGATAGCTTGAAAATCTCTAAGGACATCTTAAGACAGTATTTTCAGACTTGAAAAGTTCAAGTTTTAACAATATAGACAAATATACCTGCAGTAGTAATGTATAAGTGGAGAATGCAATGCTCTGTGTGAGATATAAACCAAATATTCCCTTTGCCTGAAGTGCTGTCCTTCCAGCCCACTCTTTCACAGAAGTCAGGGCCACTCAGTCTTTGTCTGCAGAGGTAGGAGCAGTCCTTGTTAATCACTATCCTTTGGCCTCTCAATTCTTCGTAGACCTTATCACCCCCCAACATTGGATCATAGATGTGTGTAGTTTTAAAATTTATCATCTGCCTCTCTCCCTGGAGTCAGTTTCTGATGACTGGAGACTTGGTCTTCTCTGCCCTGCGTTTCCCATGGTTAGCACTGTGTCTGACACAGAGAGGTACTCCATAAATTTTTGTTTATGGAATAAACAAACATGCAGCACTCTACTATTTGTTAACTGAATTAACTATCTAAAAGTCATTATGAAAATTAAGAGAGAATGGATGGGGAAGCACTTTGTAAACTCTAAGGCATAACACAAATGTTTACCTATTACCATTTATGATATGTGAGATGCATCAGATTAAAGATAATTTGCAGTGACAAGATTTTTCATATGGATCACTTAGGTTTGAAGAGATTAATCCAACAAAAGAGGTTTAAATATAAATTATTATCTTCCAATTGCAGTGGCACAGATGATTGGATAGTACTATTTTTATTGGAATTGATTTGTAGTCAACATTCACAACAGATTTATTACAGAGTTTTTCTCTAATTATCCTAAGTGAATGACACTGGTTGAAGACATTGGAGGGAAAGGTAAAGAAAGGCTTCTGTAAATACGGTTGCCTCATCAGTGCCACATTCCACTCAAGTACCATGAATTATTTCCTTATTTTCATTGAGAAAAAGGCACTATTATGATTGCTACATGGTCTTGGATGTACATAATGCCCCTCTTTTCTTGACTCTGATTTCAAGGTGCTGCCTTGTTTTACCGAAGTCCATTATCCTGGGTTGACGCTCAAATAGCAGTCATAATTTTTGTCAATTTTGCCTCCTCAGGGGGCAAAGTTTCTCTCTAAATCTAATTCAAAAACATCGCTGGCAGTCATAAGCCATGATAAGGAGAAGCCCAGCTTTAGGAGCCACCTCCAGCACTCACCTAGAAGATTTACTAAAATGTCACCAGAAATACAATGAGGTGAACACAGTTTTAGTTTATAGACTTCATCCAGGGAGAATATGATATATGTGACTCAGCTGTACCCTGTTCTCTTTGAAAAACTGCTGGGGATGAGTGTTAAGCTCTCCAAGGATGTGTTGGCAGCAGTGGTAATAATCACTAAAGTGCCTTCTGTGAAGAAGGAATTGTAGGATTTTAGTTGCTCAGCAGGATATGTTTTCATGCATACAGAATGTACATATACTCCCCCTGAGGGCAGGAATCTGGTGTTGTTTCTGACAATATTTCTAGCTTCTAGAGCAGACTCCGGTCCTTGTAGGCACAGGGGAGATAATTGTAGAAGGAATGTTTATAATTCCGGGTAGAGTTGAATTGCCCAAGTCAAGGGAGGAATGGCAAAGATGCAAGCGGGTCTCTTTTCCATCTCATGCAGCGTTCACTCTCTCCTTCTTAATAAATATTTTAAATTACTATAGAATATCAGTTTGAAGTGACATCAATTCCTATAGGTGTCATTTCCTATAACTATGGACTTCTGTCTGGATGACAGGCCAGGGGTCTGACTTTTCTCCCCTGTGTAGGCAAAACTAAGTGAATCATTTGATAATGCAAGAGTCTCCTAGTTTAAGGCATGCCTGTAAATATGGGGGTGCATCTGTGCTTTAGTTTCCCGTTTAGCAAAGACGTATCACTACTTCCTCCATCTCATCTTGGAGCCCTCTGGAGGTTCCCTGTATTGCACATTCGCCTAATTTTCAGACAGAAACAACAGAGAAAAGATTGATCTATGATTCAATGTTGACCCTTTGCAGAATTCTAAAACGAATCATTGAATCTTGGCCCAAAGGGAAGCTAGATGTTTGTAGATTACAGTAAGATACTTTCTCAGTAGAATGCAAGATTATTTTACATGGTAAGAGGATGCAACTTTAAGCTTTATTACTTAAATTGAGGCATAATAAGCCAACAATAAGTATTACACAATACCTATGTTTAGATAAATGTAAAAACAGGATGAGAAAAACTTGACATCCCAATGGAGAAAAAAATCAGAAACTGGAAAATAACTGAAGTTGGAGGAACATGGCATTAATGCTTACAGAAAACTGACCTCACATATCCATAAAGTAGACAAAATACTCAGAGCTAAACGACTTGGGTTTCAGAATCCAGTTTCCTGAGTTGGTTTAGTGTGAACAAACCCTGTGCACTTCTGCTGAGGGCCAACGCCGAGTTCCTGGCAAGTATGGTCTGCTTTGTCTCATCATGATTCCAATTTTGGAAATTCTCTTTTATCTTTTTTTTTTTTTTTAATGGTGGAGTGGATCTGGAGCTGTTTCAGAATAAAGGAGGCTTTGTTTGAAGAAAATTTATAGACAGAGTGGCTCAAAAGGTAGCGGAAATGTGGAGGAAGAAACGGGTAAAGGAAAAATGTAATCAGAACTTACTGGTCTTATAAAAGGAAAAAGGGAAGAGAAGAGATGGGAAGGGACAGGAAACAGAATCTGCAAAAATGTCTTTGGCAATAGGAAGCGGGCTTGTAAATGTAAATGATGTGTAAATAATTCTTATCATGAGAAAGCACACCTGAGAGGAGAGAAGTGATAAATAGAAATGTGTCTTTAAGAAATGAAGCATCCTGTAACTTGAGGGAGAATAATTAAGTGCTAGCTCTGCAGAGATGCATGCTTTCATGCATACAGACAGGATCTGTATTCACGCATGGACTCACACCTACACAGGGTTGTACATATGCCTGAGGATTTACACACTTGCATCTTGTCCATGGAAACTGACATCCATAATTCATGCTCTCTACTTCATGATCTAAATGTTTTAAACTTCACAATGGGAATGGCTTAATAAGGATAGCTTCCCATTGTACAGCAGAGGTTGTAATTCTCTGATGCCCAGAACAAACCATATTTCCTTGTGGGCCTATTATTGCAGTGAAACACAGCCAACATCCCAAACTATAAAACCTGGGCTTGTCAACTTTTCCATACAGAGCTGTTTCCTAAGTATACATTTTATTCCACGCGAACAAAGCATGGCAGGGCCATCTTTGCACGGAGAGAGCCATTAAATACTTGTGTTACACTGTTTTAATTACAAGCTTCCCCTTTTCAGGCTTATTTCAATAGATTATTGCCCTGCTGTGTAACAGTGTATAAAGAAAGAGTGCTATCTCTTGGTGGTATATTGTGGAAATTAAAATTCTCAATACTACTTTAGTAATTAATTTCCAAAGAGAAACCAGTTTAGTTTAATAAAGAGATTAATGAAAACACTGCAGAAGATATATTTCTCAGGAGGTGTAGTATATTATTTTCTTGCATTTGAAATAATAGAGTCATTTCAAAGGATGAGGCTCAATCCTGTTTAACTTAGTACAGACATTCTTCCTGGGGGTTTTAAGGAGCCGGACAAACCAGAACAGAATATCCCTAGAGCAGAGAGGCGTTGAGTGGTTGTCAGGTGGCCACATTCTCTGGATAGAGAGTCGTGTGTGTGTGTGTGTGAGTGCGTGTGTGTGTGTCTGTTGAAGAACAAGTTTTGGAGAAGGAAGTTGCTCACAAGTCAAAGATGAGGTTATGGGAAACTGTACTCAGTGTCTTGGGGAGAGAAAGCTGAGCAGTGCATGAAGTGGTATGACCTAACCTACTACTACCATCAACTCGCTAAGAAGACTAGATCATTCTTTCTTCTGCAAAGTCCTTTTTATATATATTACTACTTTTATTCTTTACAAAATCTCAAGAGGTATGTATTATCATCATCAAATTCATTCTGTGTATGAGGAAATTCAGGTATAGAAAAATCAGGTGGTTTTCCCAACATCATAGCTGGTGAATTAGTGAGCTAAAACTCAAATTCAAAATTTATTACAGGTCCTATGTCCCTTAAAATTTTTTAAATTTATTTTTAGAGAGAGGGCAAGGGAAGGAGGAAGAGAGGGAGAGAAACAGCAATATGCGAGAGAAACATCGATTGCTTGCCTCTCTAAAGACCCCAAAAAGGGGCCAAACCCACAACCCAGCATGCGCCCTGACTGGGAATCCAACCAGCAACCTTTCACTTTGAGGGATGACTCACTGAGCCACACCAGTCAGGGCAACAGATCCTACGTTCTTAAAACATACCACATTCACTTGGTCAAAGCTCATTCAGGGTTTTATGGGGCATTTCCATGCTACCTCAACTATGAAACAAGACTCTAGAGTAAGGGGTTACTGTGATTGAGGAGGCCTGGAAAGATTAAATGGGCTGAGAAAGTGGTTTTTGGTACAAGGATAAAAGAGTAGAGGACAAAGAAGGTATTACTTAAAATGAAGGGGTTATGCTCTCTTCCACCTCTCCCATGGGGCTAGTCCAATGGAATCATAAAGATGTAGAGATACAGAGGCATAGTGTGTTGTATGGAAAGGTCGGCTACTCAAACTAGACATGTGGTGCTTAACTGAAGGCAACAACCTTGACTGATGACAACACAAAGTCCAAAGAATCTTCTTGGTGCTGACAGAATGAGCCATTTGTAGATGGGAGCAGGTGAGCCTTCAGTTGAGATCTGTGAACTTGGGAGCACTGTGCGGCCTGAACCACTGAGCCCTCACACTCCCTCAACTCCTCTGAAGCCTTTCTGAACTGGGGTGATGCCAGAATTGTAACCGGGCTGGACTCCCTCCTCTGAGCTCCCACAGAGCTCTGTAGCCTGCTGTGCCCTTCCCGTACTATTCTACTAACTGTTCCTGGACTGTTTTCTCTCACCAGACTGCATCTTCATATCTTTCATCCCCATGTCCCAATAGTTGACCTGGCCCAGTTTAGGTAATCAATATGAGAGACATAAAGGACAGTGCATCTATTACGCTTCCAGAAATAATGTTACCTAATATTTTAATAAAATATCATAATAAAAATCTGTGGTTACAATGTGTCCTGCACTTTATACATTCCCCAGAGCCCTTGGAAGGAGAACGCCAATGTGGAGTCCTGCCATCCTGCAACTTCTCTGTGATGACGTCAGTCATGTTATGCCACAACACAACAGTTGAATTTTAAGAAGCCTAGTGTTTCAAAAATTATGATAGGAAAACAACTGCTCTTCTAATAGAAAAGGAGATGCTCTGGAGTTCTGGACTCACTAGCCATTGTTTTTCTGTTTAAAACATCAACTACAATGGCATTTTAGAGATCAAAGTGTATTTGATGACTGACAGCTGAAGCTGCGGAAGTTGGCTGGTCAGAATGGAATAAAACAAGCCTGGGTGGAGCTTTGATGACTCTCCAAGCTTTCTGCTTTGGCCTTGCTCTTGCCGTTCAGCTGCGGCCAAGCTCACCTCCAACACTGGAGACCTAACGAATGCGGCCAGAACCCAAGGACTGAACAGGCAAGCAAAGCAGCTCTTGGTCTCTGTTGTGTCTCAGCCACTAATTTCCTGTGAAGTTATGCCCAGCTTGCATTGTTACAGCCAGTAGGGGATCATGGAACAGAACTCACATTCCTTAATTAGTCAATCACATTCTGCTCAGTTCACCTGGGAAAATTACTGAGACCAGAATGCTCCATATGTACTGAACTTTGTATTTCATTTCATGTCACTGAGGCTCTCCCAAGTTTTTGGAGAGCATTTATATAAATTATATATAAACTTACATATAAGCCACATGTATCATATATTATTTAAATGCAAAATGGAATGTTTTTATAATTTGTATCACATAAATGAATTCACACATTAAAGTTTCTGTCAGATTGTGTGTCCTGACTGTTAGTTTGGGAAAATGTGGAAGCTGAAGGAACAGCCGTGGCGTTTGTCCTGGCACACACTTGAGTCAACTGGCAGCGGCATTTCTATGAACAGAACCAAGATGTGCCAGACATATCGGCTGCACACAGCCCGTGCGTTGTCACCATCCAGCGGATCTCACTCCTGTTTGTGTGCCCAGGGAACTTCCTAAATTTCCTTTTTACATATTACAAAGGTTACATGACATGAATATGAAAACTCACACAGGTATGTATGAGCATGTATGAATTTATATTACTATATTAAAACCGCAGTGGCAGTTATTTTAATGTTTGTAATTATTATGTCAATTACCACTGCTCTGTTCCAATCACTGTGTTAATATCAATGTATGGGTGTACATGTTGTATACGTTTACCTATTTCTACCTGTATTTCTATAAACCTTTCCACTCTACAGTAGCCCTTCATGGGAGATTAGTATCAATTATAGGTGAGTCATCACAGCTCAAAGAGATGAAGTAACTTGCTCAAGGCGACAACAGCTGTGAGTAACTGGGGTGGACTCATCACCAAAGTCTTAGCAGCTCACTCTACCTCCCTCCTTTTCATGGACAGGGATCATGTCCCATTTGTGGCTGCATTTTAATGCCTAGCTTGATGCCTAGAATAGGAGCTAAATTGATGGTCTGTTGAATGTTTGAGCAAATATATTCATGAAGGAAAGAAAGGGGGGGGGGGTGATGTAAACATAGCAGGCAAATTTCACTTGTTTGAAATCCTTCCTTGTTGATAGAATACCCAATATACTTGGGTCCATATCCCACAGAGTCATGTGGCCAAATTCAAGGATAAATCATGATAATTTACTATTCATGGTCATCCCATTTCCCTTGCTACTAATTGGCTTAGGGTATACATTTAACCTGGTCTGGCCAGTGAGACATAAGGGGACATGTGCTGGGGATGGGCGCTTCTTGGAAAGTGGTAACACAGAGGTACAAAGGAGGAGGTGCTCTTTGCCTTTACCTTAAGCTGATATGCTTGCCTGTGACACTGGCTGTGTAGCTGTCCTGCACATATGGAGAAAGAACATGAGAATAATCTAAAAAGTTAAGAATGACAAAGCAGGAAGAGGAAAGAACTTGATTCTTTTAATCAAGGAGGTAAAAGATGAAGGAGGTATTTGGAAAATTATAATACATCGAAGAAAAATATTAAAGAAGATGTGAATAAATGGAAGCATATACCATCCTCATGAATAGGAGGAATTGGCTTTGTTAAAATGTCTATACTACCCACAGAAATCTATAGGTTCAATACAATCCCTATCAAAAAATCCAATGGCATTTTTCACCAAACTTGAAAAATAATCCTAAAATTTACATGAAACCTCAAAAGACCCCAAATTGCCACAGCAATCTTGAGAAAGAAGAACAAAGTTGGAGGTATCATGCTATCTAATATCAAACATATTACAAGACTATAGTAATTAAAACAGAATGATATAGCATGAAAACAGTCACATAGAACAGAATAGAAAGCCCAGAAATAAACCCTCGCCTATATGATCAATTAATATATGACAAAAAAGGCAAGAACATACAATGGCATAAAGGTAGTCTATTCAATAAAAGATGTTGAAAAAAACTAGATAGATACAAGCAGAATATGAAACTAGGCCACCTTCGTATACATTATACAAGAACTCAAGATGTATAAAAGATTTAAATGTAAGACTTGAAACCATAAAACTCCTAGAAGAAAAATAAAACATAGGGAATAAACTCTCTGACACTTCTCTTAGTAATTTTTTTTATGTATCTCCTTGGACAAAAAACAAACAAAAGAAAAATAAACAAATGGAACTACATCAAACTAAAAAGTTTTTGCAGAGCAAAGGAAACCATCAACAAAATAAAAAGACAACCTACTGAATGGAAGAAGATAGTCACCAATGATACATCCAATAAGGGGTTAATATCTGAATTATTATGAAGAACTCATACAACTTAATACCAGAAAAAAACAAAACAATGCAACTTAAAAAATGGGCAGAAGGACAGAAGAGACACTTCTCTAGGCATACAGGTAGCCAATAGACATGAGAAGATGTTTAACATCACTAATCACCAGAGAAATGTAAATTAAAACCACAATGAGCCACAACTTCACACCTAACAGAATGGCTATCATCAATGAATCAACTAACAACTGCTGGTGAGGATGTGGAGAAAAGGGTACCCTTTCACTGTTGGTAAGATTGCAAATTGGTACAGCCACTATAAAAAAGTTTGGAAGTCCTTCAAAAAAATTTTTTTAAATAAAACTATATTATGACCCAGCAATTCCATTTATCTGAAGAAATCCAAAACACTAATTCAAAAAGATACATGCACACTTATGTTCATTGCAGCATTATTTATAATTGCCAAAATATGGAAGCAATCCAAATGCCCATCAATAAATGAGTAGATAAGAAGATGTGATATATATAATGGAATATTGCTCTGCCATAAAAAAGAATAAAACTTTATCATTTGAGACAACATGGATGGAGCTAGGGGTTATTATGCTAACATACGTCAGACAGAGAAAGAAAAATACCATATTGTTTTACTTATAAGTGGATCTAAAGAATACAACAAACAAAACAGAAATAGACTCATAGGTATAGAGAACAAACTGAGGGTTACCAGGTGGGAGGGGAGTGTGAAAAAGGTGAAGGGATTAAGAAGCACAAAATTGATGGGTACAAAACAGTCACAGGGGTGTAAAGTACAGCACTGGAAATGTAATTAATAATAAATAATAACAAAAATGCAATAACTATATATGGTACCAGGTGGGTACTAGAATTATAGAATTATAGAATTATAGAATTTGTAATTATATAAATGTCTAACTACTATGTTGTAAAACTAAAACTAACATAAAATAATGTTGAATCTCAACTGTATGAAAAATAAAAATTAGAAAAAGAAACTTGATCTCTGAGGTTGCTAAGCTGTTGAATGAACAATACCTGGAGCTTCCCTACATCTCCAGGCTTTGTTTGGTGAGATGATAAATTGTCCTCCTTGTTTGTAAGAGTTGATTTGGAGTTTTCTGTTACTTGCTCCCAATGGGCATCCTCTATCGACAAAGAAGGCAGGTCCTTGCTGCACTAGCTCCTCCCCTCCTGGAGCTGAAGGGCAAAGTGAGGCTGGAAATACTGGCAGATGAAGACCTTGAAGCAGGTATGAGAACGGGAGCTACAGGCTACTGGCAGCTGTAATCAGAGCATGAATGGAGAAGGGAAACCAGCTGAGGCTCAGCTGAGAGGCAGAGGTGCGTGTCACAGAAGACTATGTCACAGAAGGCTATAATTTCTCTTGACACCCCTACTGGAGACAGGGAACAGTGAGAGGCACTCAGACAGAGGTGAAGGAGAGGACTCAGGGAGGAACTTACTATGAATGAGATGAAAGGCATCCATAGTTGGTGATGTTTGTGGTGCTGGGAATTTGAACATCCATAAAGGAGTTATTGGATTAATGCTTTATAATTTCCTCCCATTGAGGTTCCTTTGCCTTGAGTTAAGAGGTTTGGTAGAAAGCAAGGTCTGCCTGTCCATTCTCTTAGATGTTCCCAGGAATGCTGAATGGGGGGACCCTGTGCTAGCAGAAGCCAGTCCCTGGAAAGGGTCTGACTGGGGCACACATGAATAAACACACTGACATGGCCATTATAATTAGACAATGTAGCTGCCATTAAGGGATGCATTCAATTTTAATAATACCCTATATTATGGCCAAACCATCTCCTGACGATATTTGACAGCATTTAATCATGTAGTGGAGAGGGTGGCCAGGAAGGCGTCAGGGCCCTTCATAGGAAGAATGTTCAAAGAATCTGCCCTAAAATGTCTGAGATTCATCATGTGGCATGGTTAGTAGATCTCTGTGTTCTTCGAAAGGGATGAAATGGATATTTCCTAAAAGGCAGATATGAGCTCAGTACAATACAATTTCCTAATGGCCTGATCTGAAAATGGAAGGTTACTGTTACCTATTCACTGGCCATTGGAAATGCTCCAGGTGTCTGACAAGAAAACTGGACAATCACCTCAAGAAGGAGAATGATGTATGTTAACTTTTAAATAATTTTAAATGAGTAAAAATGACAATCTTATGAAAATACCTATTTCACAGAATTTGCAAACAGGCTAAGTCTCTTTAGGAGCCATTGCTTCCGTTTCTCTGGTACAATCACATTCACTCCACCCACTTCTTCCTTTCTTAGTGATTTATATCTATTTCTCATGGTATATTCATTTATTTAACAATAACTCATTGAATACCAAACAGTATGCTAAGAGCTAAGAATATCAAGTAGAAAAGAATATAATCCTATTTCCTATTAGTCACTTAATCTTTCTTAGCACAAATAACATAGTATCAATTTAGCTGATTGGTTCAAAATATAATTACATTAAAGCCTAATGAATTTAAACTGTTAATTAGGAAAAATCTTAATTGGTAGGCCAAGGAGGCAACATAACAAAGATGGGAAAAGTTTTTTAAAATGGAAAACAGAGACCATCAAAAACCACCCCAAATATTTTAGAAACAAGTGCAAAAAAAAATCTGTTGACATTTTTGTTTTGAGCTATTCCTGTCCATTTTTTATAGCTCATCTCATAAATATTTTAGAAAACCCTTCCCCTCGAACATTATAATTTTTTTTCAGTTTTTCTTTATACATTTTTCCTGCTTCAGATTCCTTTTGTAATTTGGATAGTACTTCTTGAGGTGAAGATAGGGCACTCCAGCGAGCACATTCCCCAGGGGCCTGGAGTAAATCTAGGTCTTTTAATGTGCAAAACATGTTCCTACCTCCAAATGGCTCAGACTATAATTAGGAAAACTCCAGGCTCTTCACCTGGACCATACACTATTTGAAAGTAAGTAAATTTCCTCTTTCAAACATAATACCTTTCCCAAGTCTACTTTCACGGAGGAGTATTTCAAAGCTCCCAGCCCATCTGATGACAGCACCTCCTTGCAGACTCAATGCCCTCTTCCCGGGGGGAGGGAGGGTGTGTGTGGGCGTGTGTGTGTGCGTGTGTGTGAATCTGAGGGGCCAAGACCCATTACTCACCTTGAGGTCTGGGGAAATTACACTTAGAGGAGGTCACATGAGGTTCACCCTCACTCCCAGGTCTCCAGGGTTGCCTGCTGTCCCCTCGTTACACTCAATTTAAATGACTGAATATTAAAAGGGAATAAACTGGTACATGTCCTCCACCTGGATGTATTGGGAACCTCCAAGGCTATTAATCACTTGGTAACTTCTTACTGTGCCCACGTGAAGATAGCTGTCCCAGGCAACCTCAGACACGAAGCCTTCCCACCTGTTACTGTTAAATTAAAACGTGGCAGGTTGGAATGACTCCAGAATGGGACGGAACAAATGTGAATAGCAAAGGGGCAACTTGCACGTTTGTTTTCAGGTTTATAGATTCCTGAATGAGAGCTTCTCCCAACTCCCACCTTTTTCTTTCAGGGATGTGCAAGAAGCTATTTTCCAAAGGTGTAGCAAAGGAGGCATCGTGTCCTAGCACTAGAGATCTGGGTTCAAGTTTAGGCTCCACCACTTGCCAGCTTTCTGACCTTGTCACTATTACCTAACTTTCTGTCATTCATAAAATGAAAAAAATAGAGAAAACCACCACCACCTGTCAGGTGTATTACAGGGTTTCTCAACTTCAGCATTAGTGACATTTTGGACTAAACAACTTCTTTCTTTTGTGTATGGGGGACTGTCCTGTGCATTGCAGAATGTTTAGCAGCATCCCTGGCCCCTATCCAGCAGAGATCAAAACCTCCAGCCTAGCTGTGACAACAAAAATATGCCTGGAAGGTAAAATCATCCCCATTTGAGAGCCACTGGCTGATGGAGAGGATCAAGTTAACGGTGTCTGCAGTGTGCTGGGTACAGAGCACACCTCTCTTCACACAGCATCCCACTGCTGTGCCTGTCTGCCCAGCACACGTGCCCCTTCTAACGGTGACTGAATTGTGGCTACCCTATTGAGTGGTGGGTCTGTCAGTCAAGTTGCCTGGTCTTCCTTTGGTTTAGGACTGGACCCGTGGCTGAAGGGAGGACACTTGGCTTCTCTCTGGAACCTGGATGTGCACTGAAGGACTCAAGGGGCCCTTGGTGTTGGTTAATGTCAACGACCTCACGTGAGGAGGGCGCAGCGGGCCCTGCTTGCAATGCCCAGACCAGAGCCCTCAGGCTTCACCGCCTCTCTAAGGACCTCCTTCATCAGTTTCTGTGGGTTTGGGGTTTTCCAAATACATCCTTATTTCATTTTTAACTTCATCCAACTGCCCTTTAAATCTTTTAGCAAAGGCACATTAAGTCACATAATTAGTCTCGGTGGCAAGATAATAAGATGACCTTGAAGGAGAAAAGGGATGTGAGTGAATGTGGGCGGCTCCTTAGAAACAAGGTTTCATCTTGTGTTTTCTCCCTCCTCTCTACTCAAAATGGTCTGGTACCACTGGGGATCTGGTCACAGAGATGCAGAATCTCAGGCTCCACCTAAACACACTAAGATCCCACATGATTCTAAGGGACATCTATTTGTTGGGGCTCCCCCAGAGACTAAGCTTAAAGCCTGTTCCCACAGGCTCCCTTTGGTTGGATGCTGGGTCATGCCTAACCCACTGTGCCGGGAAGGAGGCAGAGAAGGATGAGAAATACACACTAATAAAAATATTTAATTCTTCTCAAAGCCCTGGATATTTAGCTTCACTCATCCCTGTCCCTTCACTTAAGTGCTTTCATAGTAATATGTTCTCACCTAACACTTTGGATCAGTGTCACAGTTCATCTTTAGATCATGAAATCAATTTATAAATCATGCGCACCATTTTAAATAGTGAAAGAGACTAGATTAGAAATGAAAAAGAACCATTTATAGTAAGACTAGCAAATGTATGTAAAACTTTGAGAGAAAGTGTGTGTGTTTTGAGAGTGGCGTGTTGTAAACCTATCTATTTATTTATTTACTGTGAGGACCCATCAAAAAATTTGGAAGTTAATGTCTTTGACCTTTACCAAGAGTCATCCCAAGAAACAGCCATATAACAATTGTTTCATGACTCCATATTTCAATTGTTGAAATTACTAAAGAATTATGCTATTGGGTTCCATGATGGCCCATTACAGATTATCCTTAGGATTTAGGGCCCCCCAGAGTTTGCCTTTTTCTCCCGGGCAAGAGCTCTGGTTCATAGTCCAGGGAACACAAGAGCTAAGGAAGCTGCTGGGAGGCCTGGAGTTCAGTGAGTTTTCTTGGTCAGGATTCAAAACTGAGACCTTTTCTATTTAACTTTACCTTGTCTATGTGACTGATTTTCAAGTGCTTCACTGCCTGTCCTGTGTGTGTGATTGTGTATTGCACATCCTTTTTTCGGAAGTATCTGTAACATAATCAAACAACCCAACATATAAAAGCTAACACCCAGATAACTCTACCAGCTGCCCAAGAAAGAGCACTGAGAAAGGAAAACAGGTACAACTATGCTTGGGGGTTTTGTTCATGCCCTGCTCAGAAGACAGACTCTCCAGTCTCGGCATCATCCAGCCTTTATTGAAGGCTCGTGATGTGCCCAACACCATGTCAGCTCAGGGTTTTGGGAAGATTTTCCCATATCATCAGTGGCGTCCAATGATGCAGACACTGGATCCATTTCACAGATGAGAGAACCCAAGCTCAGAAAGACTAAGTAGCTTTCCGACCACGTAAGATCTGCACCAACCTGATTCAAACCTTGTCCTCTTAGCCACTGTCCCTTCCTGTCACTCTCATAACGCCTGTAGCAGGCATTCCCATCTCCCATCCTGCCACAGCCATAGTTTGGAGTACACATTTCTCTCTTTCCATCAGGACGCTTAAGTACACAGCTAGCAATTATGGGTGATATTTATGACACAGCATACAAGCCTCCTTTTATCTTTCCCAGTTCCCTTTGTTTGTATATCAAATGGAACAGCATTCATCCTCTTCAAAGACAGAAGGAGAGGCAGTGATGCGGAATGAATCTTTCAGAGGTGGAATTTGATGGTGAGTGAAATATTCATTCAAAAGAGAGTGTATGAGGCCTGGTCACGTGCCTGTCATTTATAGCATCGTGAGGTGCTATATGCCATTAACTTTTAATTAACTCAATTAGATCAGAATGTCTGACACCACAACCAGCACATAGAAACACCCCTGTTGGTGTCATGTTAAATTAATGTCTGAATGGCAAAGCCCCATATTGTGTTTAATGGTTTTGCCACCCCGGCTCTGTTAATTGTCCCTGGCACCTACATGTTGGTCACATCTGAGTGTGCCCAGTGCATACCAGCTCCAGAAAAGCGTACCTCTTGCACCAAGCACCTCTCAGCCTTTTTCTCCTCTCAGCAGCAGCGACACTGTTTTCAGTGCTAAGGCTCCACCGGCACTTTTTTCCTAAGCACAGCCACTAAGCTGGCCAGATGTCTTTGAATCTAACTTTTATTGGGGACATTAAGGAGGTTCATCTTTATAATCAGAAACCAAGACTATTAAAAGCAGACCATTCTCAATAGGGTGTTTGCACTTCCAAATGAGCTACACCTTTCTTGGCTCCTTCATCTGCAAATAGTAGATATAAAAATGTTTTTAACAGTCAGACTTTGGCTATGCTGCTGTAGAGCTATGCTTTTTAGCTAAATCAAAGTCTATGCTTTTCAGCTAAATCAAAGCCTTCACTCATCTTAATGAGCATTATTGTTTCAATTCACTCCCTAACTCAGAAATAGCCCCCAAACAACCACTGATCTGTGCATGGTTATAAAGGCCCAGTTTGATTTATCATTTCATACATTTAATCAGAGTATGCAACAACAGATCTTGGAAATTATCAGCATTGCTGGTGTGTGGCCCCTCTGGGGTTTGTCTTCCTAACACATTCATGGAGGCACCTTCTCCTGACAACCTTCCTTTTGTCAACTTCTTACATTGTAGACCCAACACTAGAAAACTGGGACCAACAGATACAAAAAATTGAATCAAAAAGCTAAAGGGATGGGGAAGGAAGAGACCAACATCCTTCAACCTTGGCCTTTGGGATCAGCTTAAATGCTCTTTATATTTCTTATTATTCCACTTTTAGTAAGAAAAGAAAATACAGAGGAATTCTATTTAAGCACAGGTTCTATGGGTTTCTCTGAATAAGTCAAACATACCCCCTTTTCCCTCCTGTTTTTGCACATTCTGTCCCTTTGTCCATGAGCATTTTCATATTCATCCTGCTATTGGACCAGAAAATCAACGAGTCTAGATGCCAAAAAGGTGATTTCAAGGGTTTAAGCAAAGCACTGCCATCTGGACTGGTGCAGGCCCTGCAGAAGGTGCCAAGTGGCAATCAGGTCTGCAAGATGTGAGAGCTGTTCTTTGCTGGGCGCAATGGCAGGGACTTTGGTGGAGCAAATGCCAAATCACTGAATATGCTCATGAAGACATTTCCCAGCATTTAAGAGGCTTGTCTTTATTTGTGGGAAAGCCATTTTCTGCATGCATTCCTAATTTTCTAATGCAAATACAAATATGCACTGTGCAACCAACCCTACTTTAAAGCTGGGGAAGGGATGGAGACCTGGTCCTTTGAGACACCTCTGTACTTCTCTTTCCAATGACAAAGTCCTCTGTCATGGGCAAGAGGCCTGTGCTAAAGAAGTCTTAATATGCCTGGACTTGACACAATTATTATGATGACTGTGTCCTCAATATTTTCAATAGTCAATGTCTTCTGTAGTCAGTACTTTTTATTAAAAATAATAGTAAGAGGTTTAGAGCATTCCTGCTACTTCACGAACCATCTGTCATAGACACCTTGGGCAAAGAAGCTATGAAAAGCATGAGGAACACTCTGATCAGCTGAAAAAAAAAGTGGGGGGTTGGGGAGAGCTGGCTTCTTGCTTTTGGACAGATGAAATTTTAGCAATCTCACCCAGCATTTTCCCCTACTAGGGACATTTTTACAAGGAATTTAATTGATCCTATTAGACTTGGTATAGGAATCACTTATCTTTATAGTTACAGTCAGACAATAAAAGAAGCTGAGTGAGTCACTTTTATTGTTGTTCTTAAATTAGAAGAAGCACAAAGAAGCTAAGCGAAATCCTGGAGAATTATTGAACAGATCAAGGTTTGGAGTTTTAAAAAATTATTTATGCCCCACATCAATCCACACTGGGTTTGAGGTAGCTTGCACAACTAGGCACAATAATGTGGAATTACAAGTAGATGAGAAGAAGAAACAGGAGAGAGAGAAGATTGACACTGCTTGCCATCCACAGATACAGTTTTTTTTTTTTTTTTTTAACATTTTATTATTATTTTTATTATTTTTAGAGAGAGAGGTGAGGAGAGAGGCAGAGAGAGAGAGAGAGAAAGATTAATGTATGGTTGCCTTTCACCTGCCTCCAACTACAGACCTGGCTGGAGACCTGGCTTGCAACCTGGTTATGTGCCCTGGCTGGGGAATCAAACCAGTGACCTTTGGGTTTGCAGTTTTTATGCCTGAACCACAAACTGGACCCTGTGCATCTTGTCAGCCAAAGTGAAAAAGGAAATATGGCTGGTACGTGACAATGGCTCACCGGGTGGTGGTGGGGGGTGTTTTATGAATGAGATTCCTGGCTCAGACGAAGCTTCCAAGAGGATCCCAGCACCACAAACCCTAAATTGCATTTCAAGTACTGACTGAGGACTGGATGCCAGGCCTTGAGCTACAAGCCTTCCCATGCTTCATACAGCAGCGGTCCCCACCCTAGCTGGGAGGCTACACCTCAAAGAAGAGCTGTAACCTGCACAAGGTCACGTGAGTAATAACCAGCTCTAAAGGGGCCAGCTCACTCCCACACTCCAGAGTTTTACTTCTCCTGTCTCCATCTTCAAGTCAAGGGAAAATCCGGTATTCCCTCCTTGTCTGAGAAACTGACCAGCTCCGGGACTGTTCACTTTCTTGGCCTCAGTGAGCTGACTCTCCACCCTTAGGTTGATTCTGAGCAGAATGCTATTACCATAAAGGTTTGGGGGAGTTAAATTCCATTATATTCATATGTACTATATATATCCATGTGTTTGGACATACTGTCAAGTACAGAGTGCCTTCAACAGTTTCTTAAATGCGCCAATCTATTACGCAGATGCACCTGCACATAGGCAGTTGCATATATGTAATGGCACATCTACGTGGGAACAATGATGGCAGCAACCGCTAACTCGTGGGATGTCTGGAGCAGAGCCGCAGCCTGCTCTGTCGCACCACAAAGAAATGGCACCTGAAAGGCCATGTGGCTTATAAAGCCCCTTGAGAGCCCAGGTAACCCCGTCAGCTGACAGCTCATCAAGGTCACCTGCTCAGCACCGAAACACACAGGTATCCTGTGGCTGACGTGTTTGGGTCTTACCACGTGACCCCACAGCTCTGCCTTGGGCACAGGCTGCCTCTTGCTTTGACCAAGGTGACGAATTGATAAGAAACTCTGGTGGGTGAGGCAGCTTTCTAGGGTCCCAGTCACGTAACACTGAGCTTTAATGTGCACAGTCCGCGGAGAACAGGCCATCACAGGCACAGCGACCGTCAGGCACCTGCCCTGGAGCAGCGGAGGGCAGGTGCCCTCCAACGACACTCGTAGGAGGCCTTCCACAGGATCATGAAATAGGAGAATAATCCAGCTGGGAAGGTTTCGATACTTAAAAAAGCAACTTTTAAAAACAGAATTTAAACTTGATTGGACACTTTTTCCCAATTATTTGACTTCCAAGAAAACATCAGTAACAATAATAACAATAAGAGGTACAGTTTTCGCTTCTTTATGGAGCACTGACTCTGGCTGAGGATTTGACATGTGTTACCTCAGTTCCCCTCATGCCACCTGAGAAGCTTGATCTAGTTATAAGGTACTTGGAAAAGCAGGACTTAGAAGTTCAAGCAGTTGAAATCTCCAGCCCAAGGACAGATTGGGATTTGCAAACTAGTCCACAAGACTCATAAACCTATCACCTTAGCTCAGAGCTCCTTAGACAGGCAGTACTGACGTTGGGGATCAGATGATCCTTTACTGCAGGGGCTGTCCCGTACGTTGCAGGGCAGAGTGCTGAGTGGCATTCCTCCACATCAGGCGCCAGTAGCACTCCCTTCCCTGTTCAATCAGAAGTGTTTCCAGACACTGCCCAGTGCCCCCTCCCAGCCAGGGGTGCGGCCAACCATCCCTGCCCTAGGCTGAGCTTTAGTCAAGGTGGGTAACTTCCCACCATGGCTGAAATGCCAATTCACCACTCAGCTCAGCTACATCACAACAGCTTGTTACACCTGATTTGACTCCACCAGAGTCCCCAACAGTCCTTAGCCCAGAAAGGATTCACTTTAAAAACAAGTGCAGTCCTAAAATGTTTCTATAAACACCAATTTATAATGGTTTTAAGATGATTACCCTTGCTTAATAAAATTTGATTTTCCCCACTTGCATTCATTAGGAAGTTATGGTCAAGATTATATTAACCATACTATGCTAATAAATACCTGCCCTAAGATGTAGAAAGCACATCAACAGACTAAAACTGTCTTCAAATTTCAAAATGCCACTCATTCCGTAAAGGAAAACACTCCTGCAGGGGGAGGCTCACACTCCTGCTTGGTGCCAGAGCTGAAAGAGGCGGAGGGGGGACTCAAGGCTGGGATGGCATCAGAGCTTCAAGATCACCCATGGATCAGTCCACGCAGGGAACACCGAGCCCCTGAGGGTCTTCCAGGGATTAGAAAGAGGCAGCTTCTCCCGGTCTCCAGGTGGAAAGGTTCAGCTAAATGAAGGAAATTCACCTGTTGTGTGTACTGCCCTCAAGCAGCCCCACTCTCATGCCCCAGAGGGCAACCTCCTGCAGTCCCTGATCCTATCACAGGATATGCCCGCTGGTCGGAGGAAACAATGCCTCCAGCTGCCTTCTGGAGGAGGTCACCAAGGTGGGGAGACATGGTTTCTGTTCCCTAGCACAGCCATATGCAACTCAGAGGCCTGACCTCTCAGTTAAGATCTTAGACACAAAAGACCCCAGCCTTAGATGAGGCCTCACCCCTCACTGGCTCCTGATGCTCAGAATTCAGACACCTGTTGGCTGGACCCAAAAGTCAAAAGGTACAAGAGACAAGGGTCCCAAGGTCATGTGGTTGAAAACCTCAGCCTTAGAGATTCTAAAACCAATTTGGTTTTACTACTTACCACTTGATGACTGGGCCAATACTTAAATCTATTTGTAAAATAGACTAATATTATATCCATGTCCAAAGAATCCTGCAAGGATTAAGAGAGGTAATTCATGTAATATATTCAATGCAGTGCTTAGTGTCTGGTAAAGCACTCAAATGAATGGAGTTCATTAAACTTTTTCTTTTGAAATGATTGTGTAGATTCACATGTAGTTGTAAGACATAATATAGGGAAGTTCTGCATACCTCTTACCTAATTTCCACAATGATAATGACTTGCAAAAATTATGGCGCAATATTACAACCAGGATATTGACAGCGATTTAGTCAAAATAAGCACAGTTACATTACCACCAGGATCCCCGTTGTGCTGTTATTTTCATTATTCTCTAAGGTCAGCATGGTTGCTGAATATGTTGGGGATGGTTGGCCTGACTGGGATGGGGCAGGGAAAAAACATTTACTACATGACAGAGACGAGAAACCATGTTTTTAAAGTCTCTTCTCTCCCACTTTTTTTTTTTTTAAGATTTTGTTCATTGTTTTCAGAGAGAAGGGCAGGGAGGGAGAAGAAAGGGAGAGAAACATCAATGGATGGTTGCCTTTCACCTGCCTCTAGCTGGGGACCTGGCCGGAGACCTAGCATGTGCCCTGACTGGGGAATCGAACCAGTGACCTTTGGGTTCGCAGGCTAGCGCCAATCCACTAAGCCACACCAGCCAGAGCCCCACTTTTAAACAGATAATACATGCTGTCATATAATTCATTGCACCTGTTTCAGAAGCCCTAGTGAAATTCAGGTTCCCACATGTTAGCATAACAATGTTACTGATTTCACAAGAAAGGACATAAATCAGTTCCATAATACTTGAAGACAGAAATAGTACAGTTTAGAATGCCTTTCTTTAAATAGACTTGGAAGCACACACAGAAGTTAGAAATGTGTCTGTACTGCTTGGAACCCTCCCTGTGCACTTCAAAACCTTCAAGACCCTAGGTCATAGTCACCTCTTGCTTTGGGCTGCAAACCAACCCAACCTCCCTTGCTACACTTCCATCACTACCATCACTTCCCTACTTCTTCACTCTAGCTGTTCCTTTAAGCCAGACATGCTCATGTTCCTTATCAACATTCCTTCTCAGCTCACCTGCCTTCCTTGTCAGCCTGCATAAGCAGAGCCCCTGCCCACATGCTTCTCCATTCTGGTCCTGTCACCTCCTTTCACTCCTGGCACTCCACACAAGACCTGCCATTCTGGTTTTATTCGGCTCTTTGTTTATCTCATCTCTTCCAATTAAAATACAAATCATGAAGGCTGAGATCTTGCCTGTCTTCTTCACCCCATTATTCTCAACACTTGGAACAGTGACTGGCATAAATTAAGCATTCTTTGAAGGTTTGTTAAATTAATGAATGAAAAAGTAACAATGAGGAAAATTACTTTTTGAATGATCATTGGATAGCAATGAGATTTGTTTTGATAGTGGCAATCCTAATATTTCTTCAGATTTACGAAAAACCTAAAGTATTTTATCTAAAATACTTTAGAAAATACTAAAAGACCAAAGTATTTTATCTAAAAGGTAGTAATAATTAACTATTATCATAGTCACACCCCAGGACTACCGTCATTTGGCTAAAGGGCTCATTCCTAAAGGTTTCAGGTACTGTGAGTTATACGTGGCCTCCCTTGTTTCTTACCATATCCCCTTTGCAAAGAAACAACTACTTATTTGGTCAGTTATGATGCTCTGTTTTTGTTTTTATGTTATTGCTGTT
The DNA here is from genome assembly GCA_004026585.1 of Noctilio leporinus. Classification (NCBI taxonomy): domain Eukaryota; kingdom Metazoa; phylum Chordata; class Mammalia; order Chiroptera; family Noctilionidae; genus Noctilio; species Noctilio leporinus. Next base: position 632,135 of record PVIW01000101.1, on the reverse strand, counting down.
TTTTGTTGTTTATTTTGTTTTGGTTGGTGAAGAGGCTGAGGGAAGTTGTTCACCAAGATTTTATAGAAAAAAAAAATCTGGAATTAAAATGTTATTCAATAAATAGATGTGGATCTTTTATTGGAAAATTTTCACTCAAATAGAAAACTGGACCTGTCTCATGAACTGTTTTTGTAGGTGATCTCTAACATTCCATAGTTTCCAAATGCTGCTTGTTTTAAGAATGCAAAACTTGTAAAACCTATTCTATCACAATTCCCAGTACCATTGTCTCAGAATGGGCATCATTTAGAGACAGAGATATCCCTGAGACAAGTACCTCTGACCAGGTTTCCATTACAAACCCACCTAGGTGACATGTGCCTGTTCTTGGCCACATGGTGTTGAGCCTTGGTTTTCCCTTGGGTTTGTTTGATTCTGAGTGTTCATTTGCCTCACCTATAAATTGGCTACAATGATGGCACCTCTCTCATAAGGTTGCTCTGAGGATGGAATGAGATACACTGGGAAAGCTTTAACAGAATGTTTCAATCAGAGTAAGTTAACCCTTTCAATAGGACTTTTGGCTAACTGAGATAATTAAGTAAAATTAACTTTTAAAATGTTGCTTCAGAATAAAATGATATGTATGCAAAGTGTAAAATTTTTTGTTCATACTGTTTTATCTTTTGGGACGTATATATCCTTGCAGTATTGAAAGATTTACTGTCATTACTACTGTACAGAACGTTATATAAGGTTGGTAAGGCAGGGGTCTGCTTAACAGCAAGCTCTTCGGTAAATACAAGAGCCCTGGCTTGTAATGTTTGCCCCTTGCCATGGTGTAAGCACTCCTGCCATAGCTGATATCAAGCTACGAACAGTACATGGGAAATTGGGAAAAGGTTCCAATAGTCATCTCGGAAGAGGTGGTGGTAGCTGGCTCTGACACTTCAACCACTGGGTTAGAAGGTATATCTTCTTTGTCTGGCCAATGAATCTCAAAAACAGGTTACATTAGACACATAACTTGCTAAAGATAGGCAAGTGCTGGACATCACTCAAGGGACGCTAAGGTCAAGGTCCAGGCACAGGCAATTGGTGTGTCAGTAGGAAGCTCTAGGGATATCTCTGAGGTAACCTGGATTTGGAATTATAGTTTTCCCCATTCAGTACTATCCATTGAGGTCATATAAGAGACCACAATTTTGGTCTAGTTTGAGGACAATACTGAAGTGAGGGAGTACTGATGCGAAGAATAATCATTAGCAAATTCTTTGCATTAGCCAATTCTTCGCTAGAATTAAAAGTGCAAGATACATGTTGAGTTCAGTTTGGGGACACACCAAGGGGAAGATGGCAGAACTTCATTGGAGATGAGACACACAGGTAGTTCAAACCACCAGGTTTTATGAGAGAGTTCTGGTCTGGACAAGGAAGTTCCTGGCATACAGTGATGGGCAGAGCTATGGGTTTGGTTAAGATTAGAAAAAAGTAAATGGAAGAAACTTGGGGAAGCCACATTAAGACTAGGAGGAAAGTTCATGAGTGCTTTGGAGGAACCGAAGAGACAAAAAGGCTAATCTGGAAACTTGGTGTCAGAACCCAAGAGCAAAGAGATTTACTATACTGTACAAATTCTCCTGATCCACTGACCTGCTGATGATTTTTTTTAGCCTTTCATTTTAAGTTATTAACCTTGTGAGGTCATTTTTAGTGTGATACCATCATACCTGCATACCATAGTACTTCCTGCTGCAGATCTAGGTGAGGTCTGTGATACGCTCCCAAGGGCATAGAGAAATATGCGGACAGCCACAAGTATACATCCACTCCTAAAGAACAGACCAGTGTTCAGGACTTTTACTTCCCCATTCTTCTCTGTTCTTCAAACCTGCACATATGCATAAGGTTCCCTGCCTTTTTTTTCTCCTCTTCCTGTTCCCTTCCTGTTCCTCCTCTTGTCCCTGCTGATGATGGCCATCTGGGGCTCTGAGTGGAATAAAGCCAGCGAGGACTCAGTGCCCGGTTCCTGCCACCATCTCATCAGCACCCCGATCAAGAGGGTCCTTCAGGAATCAGAAAGTATCACTTTCCCCTTCACATTCATCTTGCCCTCTCACCTTCCCCTTCTGCTTCCTCTGCCCAACAGTCTGGTGTCCCCTGGATTTCAGAAGGAAAGCTGTGGAGACAGAGCATAACAAAGGAAGAGAATATGCTGGTGGCATTTAAAGACCAGCAGCTCTCTTCAAGAATCATCTGTCCTTTGGAAGCGTATTTTATTATTTACCATTCCAGGGAATGCATTTAGGCCTTTGGTTTTTGGATTTGATATTGAAGCATTGTTGGATTTGCCCATGGAAAGGATTTAGATTTATGGGTAGGATGGATACCATAACTGACAAAAGCCAATTTCTGAATGTCAAATTAAATTTGAAATAAACAATATAGTGAAAAATGATAGAGGTAATAACTACATTTTTTTCCAGGCTTCATGGAAAGTCTGGAAATAACCCCAGAGGAAAATAAACAGTTAGCCAACTATGTAACAGTGTTTTAATTCAGGGTGGTGGTGATGGAGGGGGGTGATGCCTAAGTTAAATAAGATACGTGTTTAACAAATGTTTTACAGGCAATGTGCCAAATACTGTGCTCTTTAAAAAAATAAATAAAAATAATGGTAACATGGGCTCCATTCTCAAGATGTCCAGAAGGTAACAGGAAGGAGGGTAGTTAGGTCATGACACAAGAGAGAGGACATGCCATATTGAAGCACATGCAAAGGTGGACCCTTGTCAAGGCCGCCTATAACATTTCCAGCTCTTCACAGATCAGCCACTATGGTCCCCACCTGGAAGCTTATTCTCCCCAAGTTATAAGTACCAGCTTATACCTGGTACAGAACACATGTCCACAGGGCATTAAGCCCTCTGTTCAGTGGGCTTAAATGATCTGCCAACACTTTATCTCTCCTTAAAATAAAATCTGTGAACTGGCTCTTCCTTCTGAAATGTCAGAGATCAAACAATCTCTAGTTCTAAAGTTCTATGTCTAGAGCTAAAGACCTGATGCAAACATCCTACATCTATTTTCACACCTCCCACAATTCAGATCAAATGGGCTTCCTGGTTCCTGCCAATCATCATCCAGGATGATGAAACCAGTCCAATTCCCCATTAGAAATAGATGTGCAAAGGTACGGAGGCAGGAATGTGCATTAAGAAAATGCGGAGCAGTTCAGTGTGGCAGAAGCAGACACAGTATATCTGGAAGGATCATAGGAGGTGAGAACAGCTGAAGAAGGAAGCAGATGGCAAAGGTCTATGTCCCAACTGGACTTGGCCTGAAGTAAACAAAAAAGCACCTATGATTTAATTGAAGAAGTGATTGGAGCATAAGCCTCTGGTAGCAACACTGGGGAAAAGTAGAGACAGGTGTTTTAAAGCCAGAGCGCAGTGTCTCACCACTTTCAGCGGGTCCTAATAAAAATCAAACTGAAAAAGTGGTGCTAAGAATGGAACCAAGAAACCAATGGAATCTTGTCACTGTTTCTGAAAGTATACGTTTTATAAGAAAAACAGCAACATAAAGAAATGGAGGTGAATGAACCATAGAGAAGTGCAGAGATGAAGAAGAATTCCAAGCCGAGGGTGACGTTAAGAGGTTACAGAATCTCATGGAGTGCAGAAGTCAGCAAAGCAGAAAATCAAAATGAGGCTGCTGATGAGGATAAGATAAGGAATGCGGTGCTTGCAAATGCAGATAGAAGGAAAAGTCAAGGAAGAAAATACTCAAATACCACTCAGATGGGAAAATAATAATTTACTAACAGAAAAAATATATTACATCTTTTTCAAGAATGCGAATAAAAATTGCCCACTGGTGAATCTGTAAAGCTCCCTTTTAGAAATGCTGATGGGAAACAGGTTCCTGTTTTATCAATGCTTCTAAAACTAAAGCATTTGGAGAATGAATAAATTCTAGTCCAAATGCTCAACTAAATAAAACGCCTTTCCTAAAATCTTGATCGTAGCAATAAATAATAACTTATTCAGGTTTAGGTAAAAGACCAAAGAAACAAACAAAACTTCCAGGTGATACAAGATATAACCCTGAATAATGCACCTGGCATGGATAAACAATTGAATTTACATTGCAAATAACAAAGCTGATTATTTAGTTAACAGATGACCCCTGATTATAGGTTTGTAAAGATCATAACTAATAATTATAGGTCAAAATGAATTTCTCAGATTGCGCATTTCAAGGAGGCCAGCACAGCTTCAGTACTTTTCACAACACCTCTGATCAATGTGTAGACAGTGAGTGAACAAATCTGTTGGCGCTGAATTGTAAAGTAAATGACAAATTTTTAAAATTATATTTTTCTGCAATGGATTCTGTCAGTGTTTGACTTTCAATTTAACGGGACTGATGTCACCTTCCCACCAACATCTCTTGTGGTCATTTCCTACAAAACAGAAGTCTTCTAAGATACTCTGCTGGAGGTGGCGGGGATTTCCCCTTACCAAGGAAGTCTAGGCTATTCAACTCCAGAAGTTAAGAAGTCAGCTTAAAACTCTGGTCAAGTCAGGCTTTTCATACTTGATTATGTGTGTGTGTGTGTATCTATCACAACATTTAATCTGGTCTGGCCAAGGAGCCATGGGGGCACAGCAGGCCTGAGTCAGCTGTCTCTAGAAAGAACTACTTTCAAGGTTGGTTCTTGGTTGACATCTGGGAGCTTAAGTTCTGGGATGGTTCCCACCATTCTCTAGTTGTAAGAGTAGCTTGCTGTGCCTAACCTGTGTGCACAAAAAATAAATGGTTTATGCTGAACACATGCTTTCTTGCTGGAACTTTGCTACTTAACGTGCAGAGGGTACCTGGATGACCAGCTCTCAATAAAAATTCTTTGCACTGAATATCCAATGAGCTTCCCAGTATACATTTCACATGTTGTCACAGCCTGTTGTTGGGGGAATTAAACCTGTCCTTGGTGACTCCATTAGCTCACATCTGGTTTCCTCTGCACTTCAGCCCATGCAGCTCTTTCCTGTGCTGAGCTTGCTCTGTATCTTTTCACTGCAATAAATCTTAGTCATGAGTGTGATTATGTGTTGAGTCCATTTATTCTCTTAGAGAATCACCAAGACTGGGGTTGGCCGTGGGGACCCCAACAATTTGCCAGAAACCGTGCTCTGAGAATGCACGTGGGTGACCATGCTCAATAGCATAGATTAATTAAGAGTATTATAAAATACAGAGCACAGCCATTGGCAGATAACATGGGCTCTATAAATAGTAGTCATTAATATTGTTACTCCAACATTCTTATTAATAATGATTCTCAAAAGATAGGAATCTTCCTTGTCATGCCTTTGAATATCAGCTGTGTGCTCTGCACCCTGCTTCACACAGTAACCACTCACTAGCTGTTTGTTAAATGAATTATTGGGCCTTTATTTACAAAGTGCTGTGCCGACGCAGGAAAGGCCATTTAAAGTGTGCTGTCTCAGCTCCCTCAGAGCTCACAAATCTAAAACAAATACTATCAGTAAAAACAGAGCTGCAGATGAAAATACAGAAGGAAAACTCAACAATGGAAAGCAAATGGATGCAGATGAAGAGAGTGGTCAACGTGCTTTCACCAAGCAGAGAGCTTGACACTTAGGTCTGTTTATAATCTCAGAGGCAGAAGTGTGGATGGACTTCGGGTTTCTCTGTTTTTATAGATGTGAACTAGGTGATCCCGTAAGAGCCTTTCCTACAAAGCTGATACACCCACCTGGGAGAAGATATCCTAGGTAATGGCGAAGAACACACTTAACAGGGCGATAATGCCCTTCCAGAAAAAAATCTAAATCTAAGCTAGTTGGATACATTGTTTGTTCAATAGATTTCTTGTTCTAGTAAAATTTCACTTGCACTGAGGCTAAGATCCTACAGATGAACTGACATCAGTATAGCTGACCTCAGGTTCCAGTTTGCCCAGGATGAGGCTCCACCAATTGCTAACCAGGGTAAGCTTCTTGACCTGTCAGTGCTTTCGTTTCTGCAACAGTCAAATCATGGTAATAACAGTACAGACTTCATTTTTCTTACAAAGGTAAGAAAAGCTGTCCAGATAGCATCAGGTATGTAGCACGTGCTTGAAAATACTATTTTTGAGGGTACTTCCATTGGGGACAGGGAAGACGAGATATCAACTGAGCCAAGACAAGTGTGCAAGAGGCATGTATGTCTGTTTCCCGGGAAAGACGGTGTCAACTGGCTAGGCTTCTCTTTCCTGTTGATCTGGGGGCAGCTTCCAAATCTTAGCACAGGTCTCCATTCTGGACTGAATTGTGCTCCTTAATTTCATATGTTGAAGCTTTCATCCTTGCCCCCCGCCCCATATGAATGTATTTGGAGACTTTAAAGGGGTAATTAAGGTTCTGTAAGGTCATAAGGGGAAGGATTCTAATCCCATATGACCTGTGTCCTCATAAAAAGATCAAGAAGCCCCAGGAATTCACCCATAGTTAAAAGGCCACAGGAGGACACCACAAGGAGACAGCTGCCTGCAAACCAAGGAGGGTGTCCCGAGGAGAAATCAAACATGTAGGTACCTTGGTCTTGCACTTCCAGCATCCAGAGCTGTGAGAAAATAAATGTCTGTGGCTTAAGCCCCTGGTCTGGGGTGTTTTGCTATGGCCGCCTGAGCTGACTATAATAGTCTGCCAGAAGATAGTTCCCTAATACAACCTCTTTCGGGAGTTCTTCCAAGTACTGCTCCTGTCCCTGAGATGGGGACTTCTGCCTGTCCCATGGGGATACTCTATTACCCATCTAAGGCCCTAAAGCTGCTGGGATCTTGTCACTAACCCTGGTTGGCTCGCTCTGCCTGGGCCTCTACATCACTCTATAAACTCAGCCCATGCTGATTGGACCATTTGCCTCCTCAAAACATACTTGGTTTAGAAAACCTTGGTTTGGGTTTACACTGGCTGCTCATCAGGAATTTGGGTGGAAATTTTTGAGCAATAGATGATGACTAACCCATCGTCCTAATGGCTCATCCATATGGCATGAGATTCTTCTGGGTCCCCATTCCTCCCAATCATCCCCGCCTCAGTAAATGACAATCTGCCCTTCCTTTTGGCTCAAGACAAAAGTCTCCTAATCACCCTCAATACCTCATTCGTTTTTCTTCAAGACATATCTTACATCCAACTCTTTCTTGTCACCTCCACCTTGGCCACTTAAATCCAAGCTCTGCCCTCTTTCACCTGGTTTACTACCAGGAAGACCCTCCATTTACTTCCCACAGCCCTGCCAGAATTCCTGGTGAAGGACATGTCAGATCACATCTTGCCTCTGCTTACAACTGTCAGTGCTTCCCATTTTTCTCAGAAGCCAGAGTCCATACAAAGGCCTACGTGGTCCTGCATGATCTGTCTCTTTCCCTCCTGCCTTCCTTATTCTACATATCAAGCTCACTTCTACACCAGGGCCTTTGCACCTGCTGTCAGGGCTGTTAAGACTGGGTCTAGGCCTTGGGGAAAAACACCTGGGGAACACAAACAGAGGCAGAACTGCTAAAAGTATTTCTTCTATAGCATTTTCCTTGAGCTCCTTACCAGGCTGTAGGACGGACCCTGTCCTTTGTAACTCTCTTTCTCCATCCTGGTTGCCGTTTGCTGGTAAAGTTCTCTTCCCCTCCAGGTATCTGTGCAGCTGCTGCCTGTCCTCTTTCATCGGGTTCCTGCCTAAAATGGGCCTGGTTCACAGAGGTCAACTCAGGCCATCATGCACAAAAGATATTGCTCATCCTTTCCTTTCTCCATCCTCCTCATCCTTTTTAATGTTACTCTGCAGATTTTACCATGACCCGCCTGCTCTCCTGCTGTCATTTCCCTGAGAGCAAGAACTCTAGTCATTGCTTAGGGCTCTGAATGGTATCTGACAGGTAGTAGGAGCTAAATAATCATCTGTTGAATTAATGAATGTAAGAACAAGTGAGTAAGTGGGGCAGGTGGAAAAGATAAATACACTTCATATAAACTCAGTCACAGGAAGAAGACTGACTGGAATGGTGACATACCTTTCCGTCTTTTTGACATGCTGGGAACCCCAGAACCTTTGGGAAAGGTTTACAGTTATATGCGGCTATGAGAGTCAGCCAGCTCAATGCTCCAGCTTGATGGGTCACAAAGCAAGACATCCTGGGGCCATGGTGTGGAAGAGGGGCATGCATGTCTAACTACGACAAGTGGACCTTTTGCAGATTAAAAAATATTAATTGCCTTTGGTAGTCATTCTGTGTTTAGAAAGGGCTCTTCCTTCTCCCCTTGTGCATGAGTGGCCGAGCACTAACTTCATTTCCTCTTCCCATGCATCTTTTTTATTTCCGACTTGAGGAGCTAACCCTGCTGCTCTCCCTCTGCAGTGACAACTTATAACTGAACTACTGCTGATCTTTCACATTAATGAAACTTCACTCTATTTCTCTTAAGCACGGCATGGGCAGGCACGCTAAACAGCTAGTGTGACAGGTACTATATTTGGAGCGGGAAGTGAGGCATTAGCCCCCAGACCAGCACCACTTCCTAGCTTCTGGAGCTTTCCTTGAGAAAGCAGCCAAAATGCTAGCAACAGCACACACAGGAAATTTTGCAATAGCTGATTCATCTCTCAGGCTGGAATAAATGATTCACTCCGGGCCCCAACTTTGCTCTTAGCCCAAAGGGGGCGGTGATGGAATGCAAGTGTTCTTTCCATCTAAAGTTAGAATGAAAGAAGGTTGTCTTCATCTCTCTATGCTGGGCCTAATTCTCCATGGTGTAGAGACAATTTTATACAGCAAGAAAAAAACATTCAAAAAGGGATGTTTAGTGCCTTAAAACAGAAATCAAGATTATTGAATAAATAGTGTGCTTGAGAGGTTTCACTCATCCAGAACCTTCAGGTGGCTGAGATGACAAAGCCCGTGGTCTTCTCTGCTAGTCCAGCCCAGAACCTAGTTAGAACCAACCTAGGTAAGAGGCAAACACCACTAGCACACTCATACATTTTCCCTAGGATTTCAACTCCTAGAAAAATCCCATCTCAACACAGAATGGAGCAGCTCAAGCTTAATGGACCAACTTATGGGAGAAAATAAGATCCATTACTCAGTCCCTAGCTCCTTCTCCAGGCAGAGGTGAACTTCGTAACCAAGATTTCAAGGGGAGGGACCACAGTGCAACAGCAAGCCAATGGACTTGGACATTGGGACACACTGAAAGACATTCCCATGTTCCTCGGCCACTGGTTATACAACCTGGAGCACAGTCATTTCACCTCTCTGAGCCCAGTTTCTTTGAGGTATCACCCACCATGTAAAGCACAAATAAATCACGAGTATCAAAAGACATACTTAATGTTTATTGAAGCACTCATTAGATGCCCAGTTCTGTGCACATAATATGCAATATCTCATTTCATTTTGACGACAGCTCTAGGAAGTAGGTCCTCACAGTCCTCTCTGTGTAACAGATGTGGAAACTAAGGTTCACAGATTAAGCAACTTGGCCCAAGTTATATAGCTAGTGAGAAGCAAAGCTAATATTAACACATAGACCTGTGTGATGCTAAAAATGGCACTTCTTCCATAATTTCCTAGACCTGCACTTTCTGAAACAATAGCCACCAGCCATGTGAGTACTCAAATTTAAATAAAATTAAATAAAGCAAAAAAAAAAAAAAAAAAAAAAATCAGTTTCATAGTTGCATGAACCATAGTGCCAGCACTCAATAGCCACTATATTTGACTACTCCGTATTGGACAGTGCAGATACAGAACATTTCCATCATTGCAGAAAGTTCTATTGGACCACAATGGTCTAGTCTTTCTCTGAAATAAAAGAGTAAGAGGCATTAACGAGCATGAGGCTTAACAATGTCATAATGGAACTGGGGTGGCTCCACTAGGCTGGGTCGCAAGAGTTGATCCAGGTTGTGGAGAAGCTTACGATCATGCAATTGGGGATCCTCTTTAATTAGAAGAATAAAAGTTGCATACAACAGTGGGATCAGGGTTTCAGAAGGCCTCACTACAAATAAAGTGCCCTGAACATCCTGCTTCTGTAGTGTCATTGTTAACTGCTTCTGTCTCAGGGGAAAAGACTTGCACACGGGTCACCAACCACAGTCATCAACACATTACCATGCTGTGGGGCCCTGGTCAGCCTTCTGCTGAGGCGTATATACTCCTCTTCTGCCTTCTCTTAAAGGCTACTCTTGTGCCCTGAACATCTCTCTGGGCTAGGATTTCCTCAAATTCTTGTCAGATATGGGCCATTCCCATGCTGCCATGGAGAATGTGCGGCACATCCCCTTGATTTTCCCCATCCCCCTCTGCTCTGTCCTCGTCCTGTTCATCCTTATACCTGGGCTTTCCTGCCTGTCATTCTGCCCTCCCTCATTATTTTTGATTTTTCATGATTTTTAAAAATCAAGGTGAAATTCACATGCCATAAGACCAACTATTTTATTTTTTTTATTTTATTTTTTATTTAAAAAAAATTTTTAAAGGTTTTATTTATTATTTTTAGTGAGGTGGGTAGGGAGAGAAGCAGAGAGGGAGAGAGACATCCATGTATGGTTGCCTTTCATCTGCCTCCAGCTGTGGACCTGGCTGGAGACCTGGCTTGCAACCTGGTTATGTGCCCTGGCTGGGGAATCAAACCATCAACCTTTGGGTTCACAGGCTGGCACCTTATCTACTGAGCCACCAGCCAGGGCTAGACCAACTATTTTAAAGGGGCATTTGGTGCTTCATGATGTTGTGCAACTACCACCTCTGTCTAGTTCCAAAATGCTTCCACCCCAAAAAGAAACTGTGAACCTGTTAGTAGTCACTCCCCATTATCTCCTTCCCTTAGCCCCTGGAAAGTAGTAATAAGCTTTCCTTCTCTATGAATTTATCTCTTCTGGACATTTCTTATCAGTGCATTCAGACAACACATAATTCTTTGTGTCTGGCTGCTTTCACCCAGCGTTCTGTTGCAGAGGGTCACCCACATTGTAGCATGGATCGCTACTTCATTCTTTCTATGGCTGAATAATATTGCATGGATAGACCACGTTTGTTTATTCATTCATCAGTTCCCAGACTCCCTTACCTCTGGAGTAGCTGAAATGACCAGGAGTTGGAGAGATCTACATTAGTGGAGGAGGTCAATGCCAAACTGTCTCCACAACCATCTTCCTAGAATGGCTGACCACAGGCTTCTCGGGAAGGCATGCTGGCACCCGGCAGGCATGCTGGCTGTTTCTTTCTGGTCTTGTTAATTAAATTTTTCTCACCAACATTATCTAAAGTGTGACTTCTATCATGCTAATATTTCATACAGGAAGATACTGATTAAAAGGTCTGTTTTTTTAAAGTATGAAATATGGTTGCTTAAACAGGATTCTGAACTGCAGGTTTTTAAAATATCTTAATTGTGTCAAATGTGCCTAGAGAATTTCAAAAAAGCAATTCCAGTTTTCAAGATTTCCCAAATTTTCATTGTTTCCCAAATGCTCCAGAGGGAGCACAGAGAGCTGCCTTTTGTGGGAGTGTGTGTGCTGAGGGGCGTCTCTCAGTCCTTATGTTTCCCAGTAAGAGTTTATAAAGCTATTATATATTAATATCTGTATCTTTTTTAGATCCAGGTAATCATGGGGAGGGGAGTCCACATACCACAGAAATTGGTGCTTCTACCAGGTTTCAAATAGGTATATTAGGAATCACAAGTTAAATATCTTAAATGCATTTAAATGCAAATTACTTCTGAATTAATCATATATGCTATATAAAATGTCATGAGTTTAAATTGCAGTTGAATAGTAACAACAACTCCTAACATAACACAGTATCTATTTGGAAAATATTTGAATCCAGCAGTTCATAGCAAACAAGTTTGAGAATCTCAAAGGCAGAGAGTTACAAAAAAGCATCTTTGAAAAATGCACATTACAGCATATATTCTTAGTATATATATGTATATATGTATACTTATATGTAAACACTTAAAATACAATCTGCTTAAGTGTTCTGTATAGTTGGAAATTGAGTTTCCAAATAATATCTACATAATTTTCAATAAAAATAAACTTGCAGTAAATTATATGGATCTTAAGGAACTAAAGACAAATGGCCTTTGCTGGAATTAGTTTTCCCTCAGGACCAAGAAAATGGAATTTGTCTTTTGCAATGAGAAGAAAAAATTTAAAAACACCACACAGTGAAAAATGAGCGTTGATGAATTCTGCTAGAATCATATTACCGGTGTTTCTCAGAATTAAGGGGGATCTCGAGTCAGGTGGAGCCCTGACAGGCCAAGACTCTACTAAGATGAAGGCTGGCAGACAATACATAACTGGTGAAGCCATGACCTGGTTCAACGGAAGGTTCCCAGGTGTGAGCGCACAAGCTCCCAGAGACCCTACAGTGGGTTTACTGTTCTCATGCCCACCAGGGTTTATTGGCAGCAGCACTATGGGCATTTGGGGCTGGGTGGGTCTCTGGGCTCCCTGTGGTATGGGAAGCCCTGTGAATTATAAGATGTTTAGTAGATACGGGGCCCCATCCCTCAGATACTAGTAGCACCTCCTCTAGTTGTGACAATCAAAAGTGTCTCCCAGCATCACCAACTGCCTCCCGGGGGCCAGCATGGCTCCTCCTCGAGAACTCCTGCTTCACAGTGAGCAACCTAAGCCTCCAAAGGACAGTGGCAGAGCCAGGGTACAGAGCCCGGGCCCTGGAGAGGAAGGGTTTGGCGCTTAGTTCTTTCATCTATCAGCAACGTAACCTGCTTCCTGACACCTCCCTAAGCTTCATTTCTCCACATGAAAAATGTACAAAAAACAGTCTCTACTTTGAGGATGTATTTCTTAGGAAAATAAGCTCTTGAGGGGACAACGTGCGTGTTCTGCTCATTTTCAAATCCCTCAGGCCTGGAGCAGAGTGCATGGACTGCCCGAGCACACTGGGATTTGAAGAGCCTGCCTGGGGGATGCACAGGGTCTGAGCCTGACAATGTCAGGTACAGTCAAGCCTGGCTGTTGCTACTTTGTACAAGTTGCACTGCGGCAGGAACCTGGACTTGGGAGTTGTCTGGGTCCAATGCCCCAGTGCTATTCTCTAAAGTGAAGACTGGCTCAAGGTCAGGACCACACATGCTGGTTGGTGCCTGCCTAGTTAAGCTATGTAATCAAGACCCCACCCAGTACCCTGCCTCTCGAGTGGATAAGAGGGCCTGAGAGCAGGTCACTATATTTGGGGCTCACTTCATGCTAAGTGGTGGATCCAAAGTAGTTAGGAGTCTGAGACCACTCCAAACACAGAAAAAAATCAAGTGTCTGACCATTCCCTGATTCTCCCTCAGTCTAAAGAAGATGATCGTGGTGACACTAAGGGGAATGAGGGACGTGTGAAAGAGGCTTGGACATTTGTGCTCCGGTAGAAACAAACAAACAAAACAAACACATGAGCAAAAGGACAAACCAATTCCAGCCCTTAAGAGATAGCCACTGAGGATCGGGTGAGTTACCTCCCTCTCTAATTATCACCCTGTTTGCAGCCAACAGAGGAGGGGAGTTCCTTGCTCACAGTGCTGACTACACCATCATCCCCAGGTTCTAGAGGTGACTATAGCTGGGGTCAAAGGTTAGATCTCTATCACCAGCTGTGTGACCTTGCATAAAGTACTCTGTGCCTTTATTTCCTCATTTATAAAAGCTAGTGTGGTGATCGACAGAATAATGGCTCCAAAAAATGTCCATATCCTAATGCCTAGAACTTATGAATATGTTAGGTCACATGGCAAAAAGAAATGAATGTTGCAGGTAGAATGAAGGCTGCAAATTGAAAATAAAAGAGGGTTATCTTGGATTTTTCAGCAGTGTCCTATGTAATCATGGAGTCTTTAAAATTGGGACAGAGAATGGGTAGAGAGAACCAGAAAGATGTCAGTGTCAATGTCAGTGTCAACTCACTATTGCTGACTTTGAACAGAGAGGGAGAGGGCTGCAAGCCAAGGACTGTGGGTAGCCTCTAGCACCTGGAAAAGGTCAGGAAACTGTCTCCAGAGCCTCTGTGAGGAACCAGCCCTGTCTGTTGATGCCTTGATTTTAGCCCAGTGAGACCCATACTTGACTTCTGATCTCCAAAACTGTAAATTTTTGCTGTTTTAAGCTACCAAGGTTGTGATCATTTATTATGGCAGAAATAGGAAACTAATAAAAGTACCTAACTCATAGAGTCAATGTAAGAATTAGTGAGGTACTGTCCACAAAGGGCTGAGCAAAACCCACAAAGCATCACTATTACTGTACTGTATTACTTGGAGTAAGTGTCAGGTGTAGCCCACAGGTGGGACAGCCCCCAGTAGGTAGCTCAGGCCTGTGCCCAGCTTCCTAAGCAATGCTCTGAAGGAAGAAATTCTGGGAAAACAGCAACAACAATAAATTTCACCTTGTGCGCTACATCTGCAGTCATTCCTCTTGTGCAAAGCCTTTTTCAACCACTATTTCATTTACTTGGGAAGCAGTGTGCAGATGAAGTCAGGCAGCCCCCGACCTTGATCTGGACACGTGTGTTCCTTGCGAGCCTCCATGAACATGCCTCTGGGAATCTGTCCCTGAAAGGACTTCACTCACCTCTCCAGCATGGAAGGGCAACACACACTTAGCCTCTGCTCTGAAATCTCCAGAAAATGGAAGTTTATAAGCTTCCTTTGGGGACTATGATCTCAAAACCTCTTGACACCATGTTATCAGTTCCTAAGGGATGTGAGGGCCCGTCTAGTCCAAGGGTCTACACACATTTTTCTGTAAAGTCACAGAGAGGAAATACTTCAGACTTTGCTGCAGCTATTCAACCCCGATGGTGTAGTGTGTAGTCTTCATGACGAGGCTCTGCATTAGAAACTCAAAAGGAAAAGTAAATGCATTTATTATCAGTTGTGAAATGCCAGTCACCCAGTTTCCTTAGCTTTTATGACCAGCTGCGCAAGGCCTCTGCCATGACCTGTGCTGTCTCCTAGAGGTTCATGATCAGCTGAATGTGGACCCAAGCCAGAGGGCAGGATCAACTCGCAAAGAGCACAGAGCTCTCCTCCTGACTTCTTGTCAAACACGGCCAACCTGGTCTTAGATTCCATTAACGCTGTTTGACATGGTGAGCCATCATTTACTGAGGATGCATTCTCTGTGTGCTTTCACTTAGTCCACCTTCAGATGCCTGGTCTGGCACATTGAACAAAGTTCCCCTTGGCCCTTTGGCTCCCATGGCAAGCAGGGAACAAGCATCCACAGGTGACAAGGCAC
This sequence comes from Noctilio leporinus, assembly GCA_004026585.1. Taxonomy (NCBI): domain Eukaryota; kingdom Metazoa; phylum Chordata; class Mammalia; order Chiroptera; family Noctilionidae; genus Noctilio; species Noctilio leporinus. The sequence goes on along the minus strand of PVIW01000101.1, from coordinate 616,817 downwards.
AATTAAGTCCCTTTTACTGATTACATATTCTTTCCAACAAGGTACCAGAAAAGATGAACTTTGCTTAAAAGGGTCCATTATGCAAACTTCTGAACTTTCAGAAGAAAGAAAAATAATATGGAAATGATTGTGTGGCACCTAACACCTTACTGTGAGAAAAAGATAAGCCTTCTTCATAATAAAGTTCTCAAAAAGAGATGCCAATCAAACAAATCAACAGCTAACAGCTCTGGCCAACGGTGTTTAATAAATAATTTTGAGATAGCCCGCTGATAAACTCTTAGAGAAAAAGAAAAGAGCTAAAAGCTTGGAATTTTAACAGAGAATATTCACTTGGCCTAGAGATTGAGCCCAGCTAAGTGGGAAGGGCAGGCAAGGCACAAAGCCCTCCGCACCCCTCCGCGGGAGTGGAACCAAGAGGTTTGCTGGTGTGCTCTGTCTGGGAGGAGGAGGGAGGCTGAGCTTGGGGAACGCAGGCCTTTATCTTTCATCTTCCCCCCACAGCCTGGTATGTAGTGGGTTCTCAACAAATGAATGCAGTTTTGAATTAATTTCTATTTCATGGCAATGTGAATGTTATTGTTGACTTGCTCAAACAAATCTTATCTTCCTAAAATGCAAATTGGATGTTATTCCCTTGCTGAAAACCCTCCTTGGCTCCCTTAGAATAAAATTCAAATTCTTCACCTCACCTACAAGGCCTGGCAGTACCTGGCCCTTGATTCTTCATTGTATTCCAAAATACATTTTATATGTTCACTACAAGTTTCGATTCACCTCCCATGTCTTCCTTGGTGAGAATGACATTTATCTGATATGAGCCACTCTGGCTACAGAGACCGAGACAGGACTCCCTACCCCCAACATGCCCTCAGTCCTCTGCTGGCAATCAGGGCAGTCTGAGCAAAGTCCCAATTGGATCATGTCACTCTTCAGCCTAAAATCCTCTACCAGCTTCCCATCACCAAGGGGCAGTACGTCTGAGCTCACTCCTCAGCACATGGGTCCCACTTTCCTCACCTGTGGACTTCATACCCTGTCTCCTGCGCAAGTCCCACTCAGCCTCTTCTCCCGGGATGTCTTAGGTTCTTTTGTCTGTTCCTTCACTCCCAGCACACTCTTCCTGCCCTGTCCACTTCCCTGTCACCTGGTGAACTCCTCTTCAGTCCTTTAAAAATTTTTAACCATCACTCGAAGAGGTGCCCATTGATTTTAGAGAGAGGAGAAGAGATGGAGACACACTGATATGGGAGAAAAAACATCGATCAGCTGTCTCTCAACCAAACCCACAACCTAGGCATGTGCCCTGATGGGAATCAAGCCCAAACCTTTCAGTTTATGGGAGGTGATGCTCCAATGAACTGAGCTGCACTGGCCGGAGCGGCTTCTCCTTATTGTTGAGCACTTGCTTTGATGTCATGTCATCTGGAAGGTCTGTTTCTGGCCCTGCCCTTGTCCCTTGGTGGTGTAGTTGACTTGTTACAAACCATTGTCCCCAGGTAGATCATAAACTTTACAAGGACAGGGATAATATCTCTTGCTGTGGTTCCCCAGAAATGAACACAGACCTTTTGTCTATTGAAGCCAGGCAAATATTTGAGTGAACAAATCATGGCATATTTTTAGATCCTTGAAGAGGCCAGGCCTGTGATGGTGCCTGAAAGAGCAGGACATTATGGGGCCTACTCTGTGCTCACTAAAGGACATGGAGCAATCATTCTGGCCTTGACCCACTAGATCCAATAGCACCACTCCCCTGAGTTGTGACAACTAAAAATATCTCCAGAAATTCCCAGGCGTCCTCCGGTAGGCACTATCCCCCTTGTTGAGAACTGTTGATGTCAAGGACACCTGAGAGAGAGGGACAGCATTCCTATCCTCAGACTTCCCATAACACCTACCCCAAATGTCATCTCCCAGTGAGTCTTGCCTGGGCCATGCAGCCTTCCTGTCACTGCCTGTACCCTTAATCTCCTTTATTTTTAGTTCCAGCACTTACAACCACCTGACACCCTCTCTCATGTCTGCTGTTGACCGAGTTCTGCATGCAGGAACTTCATGGCTGTTCACTGCTCTTCCCCTAGCACCTTGAGATGGTCGCTGCCCCAAGTTAGGCATCCCTTTAGCATCTGTTGAATCCATCACACTTGTGGATGACTTGAGTCCTACCTGATAGGGTTGCTGGATGTGTGCTGGCCCTGAAGGGCATGAGTATTTTCAGCAGTCCCGTTTCCCTCGACCGCCCTCGGCTGGAAGAGAAGGCTCAGCTGGCAAAAGTATGAGCTCCTCTGTGCTTTGATTTTTATTCTGCGATTCTGCTCACAGATTATTCCAGTTTCAAATCTATAATGATGAAGCGATCTGTTCTAATTAAACATTAAGCAGTGGGCTGGCCAGAATTGACATGGGTAACCCGTCAGCAGCTCCCCAGACTCCGATGAGGATGTTGGTCCATTTGTTTCTGTGTCCCATCACTGGGACGCAGGGTTCTGACCTGCTCAAGAAGAATACAGTCCCCATGATGATACTGTTCCCAGGTATTTCATAGGAGAGACAAACCTGGCTTCAGAAGGGCCCCGGTCAATGGCAGCTTCTTCCTCCCTCATCCAGGTTATTCAGAGAGCTTTACCATGGTGATCTTCCCCTCCTTACCAACCCTTTTCACGCCCAAGTGCTTCAGGACTGCCTAAGGGAGGAGAGAGCTCACTTTTCAGCTGCATCATCCTTTGACACTGGGCTTCAGAGCCGTAGTACTTGAATCTAAATCTTTACCCATTCTTTTGTTTGGTTTAATTAGGTTCTGGTCCTCACATCCAACTTTGCACATAATCTCATAAAATTTGTTTTCATCATTTTCTGCCCTCCAATGCAAGAGTGTAAAGCCCACAAGAGGACAGGACAGCCTCTTTATCTTCCCTTTTGCTCCTCTCTCCTTCTAGTCCATGTTCCAGGCAACCTCCTCCTTCCCTCCTCTGCTCATTTTTACCACACGGAAGAATTTCTTTATGCAAAAAAATGATGAGTGAGTGGTGGGATCTAAGAATGGGTGTCTTCTCTGCACTTGTAGGATCTGGTCCCAGAGGGTTTGGTCACAATACCCATTATCAAGGAATAACAAAATATTAACATATTTTTAGTAGTTAGTCAATTACATAACTTGGTCATTTATTTAATAGTTGCCTGAGTAGCCCTGACTGGTGGCACAGTGGATAAGGCACCAGCCTGCAAACCCAAAGGTTGCTGGTTCGATTCCCAGCCAGGGCACATAACCCAGTCGCAAGTCAGGTCTCCAGCCAGGTTCGTGGCTGGAGGCAGGTGAAATGCAACCATACATTGATGTTTCTCTCCCTCTCTGCCTCTCTCCCTTCCCCCCTCTCTAAAAAATAATAACTAAAATATTTTTTAAAATATTCACCTGAGGAACTTTTCGCATTGCTTTTTTTTTAAGGGAGAGAGAGGAAGACAGAAAAACATCATTGTGAAAGAGATACACTGATCAGCTGCCTTTCGTACGTGCCTGTACCAGGTGCAGAACCCACAACCCAGGTGTGCGCCCTGACCAGGAATTGAACTACAACCTTTCGGTTATGGGATGATTCTCCAGCCAACTAAGCCACACCAGCCAGGGCTTAATTTGTTCTTATCTGTAAATTTAGCAGGCTACATAAAAATGGGTCTAAAGGCCCTTGTCATTCTGATGTATTGTGATTCTTCAGTACTTTAGAAAAACAATGCCACCAAGTCATTTGAAAAAAAGCAGCCAGATGAAGTAGACCTGGTTGTAGTGAGAAAACCAAAGTCCAAAAAGAATCAACCATCACACATTTATTCATGCCATGAACATGAGGTAGGTCCAGTGTGTGGGCCGGCTGCCTGGGACACAGGGCCCAGCGTGGAGAGGACAAAGTTGAGGGAGGGGCACCAGGTGCTCCCACCTGCCAAGCTTCAAGTTGAACCACTTGTTAGCGAATAGCATTTTGAAAAATATGTTGCCATAGATGCGGAGGAGGCAGCTTTGCTTAGTGGACCAAATAAATAATCAGTCAGGAGCACGTTGGTGCTCTAATCCAGCTATGCGAGGGTCTTGGCTACGTTGTTAACCTCTTCATGCCTCAGTTTCACCAGCTGCACCTGGCAGATAAGGCCAGGATGCAAAATGAAGCACTTGGGAATGCGAGGTGCCCAACTAGGAAAGAGTCGGATGGAGATGCCCAGAGGTACTGGGGTAGGGAGAGGCTGCGGCGAAATCCTGACTTACTTCCTTCTAAAGTGAGTCAGAAGACAATCCGTTCATTTGTTTATCAAGTTCCGTTTCTCTGCAATTTTTTAAGAGCTTATGTCAAAAGGGGTGTCGGAAAGTGGTTAGCTTTGGGTATTCACTCAGAGTCAAGCTGCTGATTGAGGGGAAATAAAACCTTTGATTCTCTACTGTTAAGTGTTAGACACTCCTTCAGATATTATCTCTTTTGAAATTCATAAAAGACCTAGCTGGTTGATGCTATTGTTCCCATTTCTAGCTATGCATAAACTGGAGTACAGAGAGGTAGTACTAACCCAGTGGTTCTTGAACATGGTTTCACAGTGAAAACACCTGGAGTGGTTTAGAAAGCTATTGATGCTTTGGTCCCACTCCAAGATATTTTGATTTAATTGGTTTAGAGAGCAGCTCGGGCATCTGGGGCTTTAAAATCTCCCCCCGATGATTTTAATGCGCAGCAAAGTTTGAGAACCACAAGTAACTTATTCAAGCTTATAGATCTAACAGGCAGAAAATCCTGTTCTGCTGACCCGGGGGCCAGCTCCCTCCTATCAGGAAGCACCTTTGCTGGCACCAGCTCAGATCTCTGAAGACATTTTCATATGTAGCCTGAAAGGTTGGTTTTGAGAAATAAGCAAACACTCAGGAACATGGCATTTAGCAGTCATCCAAAGTCTAGACAGGATGGAGCAAAGGAGCCAGGGACAAATCTGCCTGGCTCTCAGGGGCCATTAATGGAAGAAAAACAAAGATAGTTTTGAAGAATATGGATTGGATTTAGAGGGTTTTCAAATGGCTTACCAGGACACCTGGAGGAATAAGCACCTTCAAGGCATGAATGCATTACTCCAGCAGGACCTAATGGAATGGGTTCAAAGGACAGTCACTGAAGCAAATTGATGAACAGGCCAGCTGCAGTGGCATTAACTCTTCATAGTGTTTCTGGACCTAGGGGTCTCACGTGTTCAAGAGCATCAGAACCACCCGGGAGGCTAGTTAACACCCAGATTTTGGGGCCAGGGTTTCTTATCCCATAGGTCTGAGGTGGGGGCTGGAGAATTTGCATTTCTAACAAGTTCCCAGGTCATGATGCAGGTCTGGGCGCCAAGTTTACAGGATTGCCTTCTGTGAAATGACACTTGGTGAAAATAACATCTACCGGTTTAACTGCAGGCTGGATGCCTAGCAACTGCTTTTACCTCTGTCTCACCTGCAGGAGCTTCAACTACAAGGCTGGTCTGTGAGGTGACAGGTCCCAGTCCCAGGATGCTCAGCGGCTGCAGAAGCAAACCACCCGTAAGCACCGACTTGCTGACTACGCAGCACCGGCAGGTGACATGGCAATCTCATCCTCAGCTAGAGATGGGGCAGCAGAGACTGGGAAGTGAATAACCTACCAAAAAGTGACTATGCCAGGACAAACCATGAAGTGACCAATGTTCACCCTTTTTCACCTAGAAAGATGGCAATTTTGTATGGTTCCTCTGATGGCAGAGTCAAGATTCTAACCCCAGTAGGTCAGATTCCACAGCCTGAGATTTCACCCAAGTCCCCTTCCTCCTCTCAATTAGGGCTTCCTCCCAGGCTGTGTGCATCACTGAGTAATAGAAGCATAATGTTATTAGAAGTTAAGATCATAGGCGTGAAGCCGCACTCTCCCAGGTATGGAGATTGGCTCCCTGCCCTCAGGTAGCCAGGCCTATCACTGACTGCCTCTTAGAATAAAATAACACTGATGACATGGGACGCTGTTGATGACAACACCCACCCCAGGCCACTTGCTAGCTCAGCTTGAGGCTGTCACATGATCTAGCTTCTTCCCTGCCAACACTGGGGCATGAGGCTTGGAAATGGCTCTGCTCCGGAGCTCAGAGGTTCTGAAAAGAATGGTCACCTTGCTCTCTGGACAGCTGAGGCAGAGCTGCTCCCACCACTTCCAACTACTAGAGGAGTAGGACACAGGGGACATGGCAGCTGTGGGAACTCAGCTGGAACAGTGATTCTCAGATGGTGGCAATGTCACTCCTGTGGAACAACTGGCAATATCTGGAGACACTTTTGATTGTCAAAGACTGAAATTGGCTTTGAAGATTTCAAAGTTCTGCGGATACTGAATGCACATTTCCCCATGACACTGAGCAGCTGGCCCCTTAGCTGAGCAGGCACTTTCAATTGACCAGTTTCCCCCTGGCCCAATTCATTTATTTCACTCCTTCACATTTCCTACCAGGTACTTAGAAACATTTGAGTCTTGAGGCCTGGGCTAGTTCAGATTCCTCATTATATTGTTCAGTAGAAAAAGAAAAAAAAAGAGTGAACTTGGGATGCTACACACATCTAATACTTAGAGACCAGGCATACATTAACCGCCATGCGCCACCAAGGTCAGGGCCCCCTACCAAGAGTTACTCAGCTCAAATAAGCGATAATGCTGAAGTGAGAACCCTACACTAGAATAGTGTCATACATGACTGGCTATTTCCTGTAGCACCCTCGTTTCTGGTTGTGTTGCATGCGGGCCAGGATTCGGGGTCTTTCTGTCAATTCTATATAGCTACCTGTACCCTTGAGTAAATCCCTTTCTTTGAACATTAGTTGAGAAGATTTTGTTGACTACCACCAAGAATCTCGATAAGAAAGATGGCCGTGGAGGAGACCAGACTGGAAGATGAAGAAGGAAGTAGCTTGTCCTTACAGTCAAGGGCTGGGGGAATGTTCCAGGTTTTGCACCACTATCACCAAGGGCAGCTTGGTGCTATCCGGGGATGCATGCTTCACCATGTTTAACATGGAAATCATTGTCAAAAGGTTCATCACTTAAGTAACCATCTGATCTGAGCAAATCTACATCTCCCAATTGTCTTCCAATCACTAATGTTCTGATACATGTATTTCAGCGTGACAGCAGCATTTTTCATCTTGATGTGTTTTCTGCCAAATTGTCTTACAGCCACATACAGGTTAGAATCAGGTCAGAGCCATATGAGTAAAAGGAAACACAGGAGCAATGATACCCTCCATCTGTCATGTTTAACACTCTTAACCACCAAGTCCAAACTTATGTAAAAAATTGGCTCAAAGGAGAGCAAACTACATTGTAGAAAATATGAACAAATATTCCAAAGGAGGCAATGAAATCCTGCTCATATTTTGAGGCCAAGAACACAGGTGGTTTCAGTTACCAGTTCCATAATTGAGAATGATAACAGTATTAAGCTCATTTTATGAAGATTAAACAAGATGATCATTTAGGTATTTAGCATGGTGCCTTGGCACATTGTAAATGTTCAATAAATGTTAGCACCAACATTAATAACAATAATATATCTTGGGAAGCACTTTGGCCCTCAGTTAACACAGTGGATAAAGGCAAGATAATAGACCAATTTCACAGTTTTCAAATGTAGAACTCTAGGGAATTCTTGGAAATTTAATAGGTGTTCCATAAATGTAAGATCTCCCTCTCCTTTCAAGTGTCTTTCTTCTCTGTCCCCGTTCTGACATTCCCAGTTCTCAATGCATCGCCCGCCCTGGACAGCAGCTCAGGGTGAAGGTCTCTGGCTCAGTGGCCCTGCCCACTACCAGGGCCCTGCTTCCTGTTTTACCTCTTGCCCCCCACTGGGCCCAGCTCGAGCCCTTCACCACCTCCCTCCACCTGCTGACAGAATGTCTCCCATTCCACTTCTGTCCTCCCATACTGACAAATTTGCAGCCAGCAGATTATATTCACAGTGTGAGGGAATCATTACCACCTGCTAATGTTTTTATAGAATTTCATAAACTTGGTCATTCATGAATCCTTTGCAGTACTTTATTCCAATGAAGAGTTCACAAATCACTCAAATGCTGGCAAAATGCATAATAATGAGTAATATTTCAGGAGGCTTTGCATTAATATGTCAGCTTCCAGTACTGCAAGAGCTAAATTATTTTGCCAGGTGCCACTTTGGGTCAGAAGCTTGGAAAGCCCTTCTGGGAGCTGGGGTAGGCAGAGTGGGCAGGTGGCAGTGGGTCATGGAATGGGATGGTGTTTAAGAATAGATAGATCATCCAACCAGTCAACCTCCCTTTCCAGCCCTAGTAAATGGAGGTCCTAGAAAGAGGCCTATGAATTTGTAGATTAGACCTGAGTCTAGTTGGAGGTAAAATAAGAAGAAGCCTTTCTTAGTGATAGAAAATGCAGGGTTTGGGAGATGTGGAGAAGCAGAGGTGGATCCCAGATTCAATACATACCAGCTGAGAGACTCAAAAAAGTTATTTAACAGTTATTTGCGTATCTATCAAATGGTGTCATCACCTTCATTTTAAGTCTCTTGTGGGGAATAGATTAAATAAGAAAACATACACGAGGTGTTCAGCACCGCATCTGCCGTGTGATGTTTAATAAACAGCATCTTTAATGGTGACACACAAGGGGGCCCAGCAACAAACTTATCCCAGGTTACTTCTGATGGTGCAATTCCCCTCAGCTTAGTTCCAAAGGCTTTCTTGTTGGGTTTGGGACACGTGAACACACTAGCATGGACTTGCCTGTGAGTAGCATTTAACTTGAAAATAAGCAGCAATGGCACTGGAGCAATTATAATGGCAATCCATTCACCCACACGCTCTCTGCTTTTTCAACTTGCAAGAGGGGAAACTAGAATGTGGGAACTGGAGACCTAGGGTTCAGTTCTTTGACGAAGCATGTCTGCTACCAACTATAATGACTGTCGTGAATGTGCTGGATCTGACTGTTCTACTAAGATAGTACGTTATTTCTAAACAGGCACTTGAAGTGGATTGGACTGTAACATTCTTGTGCTCAAAGTATACTAACAAGAGAGTAACCCAGTGCTCATTAAATCAGAAATAGGAGACAGGAACCTTCCTCAGCAAGGATATGAAGAAAACAGAACAAAGACAATGGAAGAGTCAAAGGTAGTGGGGATACAACATTTGAAACAGGACCTTTGTGAGGCTCAGGAAGTGTGGCTCAGAATCAGGCCGCAGTTTGGCCATTGTCACCCGGGTGTTGTGTAAGACACTGCATTCCCACCGAGTACCAGCAGTCTCCTCTGGGCGCATGCGGCCTGGTGCTATAGGCACCCCAGGCCACTCGGAGAGCCACTGCACAGCTTCCTGCTAGATCCGCCCCACACCAGTGAGAAATTGCTATTGGTTTATTTTGAAACTAAGCCTAGGCATTGAAATGAAAACCACAGGGCAGCAGGAGCACTAGTGGACTGGTTTCCCAGCATATTCCCTGAACCCACTGGAGGGTGCTCCTCACCCTGTAGATACTCAATCAACTATCCATAGACAGGATACACTGATCAATCAATGCATTATGAAACTACTTAAAAACCCTCAAAATTACTCAAGGAAAATTCATGCTTGAGATGGGCTGACTGGGTTATGACTCAGTCTTCGGAGTTTTCTCTTAGTTTTTCACAGACGACATTAAACTCCCACTCAGGTAGTGAGATTATACAGTGCTGTTTCTGGCTGTTTTCAATGTTTAGCATGCATTAATTTATCCAACCCATTAAAATTCTATGAGAACTCTATTGTTGCTATTCCCATTTTACAGATGAGAAAGTTAAAGCAAACATTTTGCCCTAATTCCCACAACTAGTCCATAACAGCCATGATGCCAGTGTGGCTTCATGCAAAATTGTATTTTGAACTGCTATGATTCTATATGGCTTCACTTTAAATAAAAAATACAAGAAGCTCTAAGCTTGAGATTAGGCTCTATTTTATCAGCTGATTAACAATTACTAATTAATACAAACTAATAATTTAATCTTTTACAGTCCTTAGAAGTGCTAGTCCTATTCCCACTTTATGGATGAGAGTCACGAGATCAGAGAGGGTAAGTGGGTTACCCAAGATCACACAGCTCAGTAAACAGAAGTGCTGAGACAAATAGCAACTGGCTACCCCAGTGCTCGGTAATTAATGGATAATCCCATGACAGGCATGGAGAGAGAAGAGGGAACCTACCCATGGCTGGCTGCTGGCTTTTCCTGCAGTAGCTGGACACCAAAGCCTGCCAGGACACCTCTAGTTACTCCCAAGGCCAGAGGGCTGGGGATTTCTGAGGACACCAATGCTTAGTTTCTAGAACATGATTCCCCCTGGGTGTACAGTATGGAATGTTCCCCCTTTCGCGATCTCTGACAGCTGGAATCTCCTGCAGAAACTTGCAGTTTCTGCCCTTCAGCAAAGCTTCTGAGAAGGAAACTGGGGAGGCATCCTCATCCTCCCAGGATCCGGGATCCCCCAGCACATTGCTTGAGGTTGGCTGGAGGGTGGGATTCCACAAAGTTCCATCAGGCACTGTATCAGTCAGTACTTGAATACCTCCCATGCCTTCATGCTAACTTCCCCCTGTAACTTACAGCAATCCAGCTGAGTAGGTGGGCAAGTGTTATTTGTATTTTACGGCTGGGGTCCTGAGGACCAGCACTTAAATGGCCTTCCCAAGGTCAACAGCTCACGGAGACAGAGTAGGCTAGCTAGAACACTTGACTTTCCAATGCAATCTCTCTGCAGCCCTTGTCTGCAGGGAACAAAGAACATAAACTTTTTTGTTGAAGGAGGATTAGGAAGCCCTTATGTGGTGTTTTGATCATAAAAACCAAAGATGCCAAATCTGGTGCTAGTAACTGGCCGCCACCGCCTGACTCCAGGTCAGGAAGATGTTCGCAGGATGAGCAGTGGAGACCAAAAGCAGATGTTGGCTGGGCCTCCTTCCCACTGGGCCTGCTTCCAGCTGGGAGCACTGCATCCTCTGGAGGGCTGTTCCTGAAAACTGTTGGGAGTTCCACCCATTGCTCGAAGCATAAGCTTACTACTCCCAGAGGCTGGCATTCATAATAGGCTATGAACACAAAACTGTTGGGGGGACATGGCAGAAAAGGGGTGAGACTGACCTTCAACTTGTATGAAATTTATTGCTCATCCCAAAATCTGGTTCAACTGCTTTGGTCTTTGTATCCTGAATGCACATAATCCTCAAACTATTCTTTCACAGATAGCTTTTCAATTCTCTATATAGAGGTAATTTAAGTATATTGTAGGAAAAAGAAAGAAAACCAAGTTGAAAAGTTAATTAACACCTAGACACAACCATTAATTGACACATTGATCTGTCCTGCACCAGGTTTCTTCACAAACACACGCCCATCATGTACCTGCAAACACCTGATCTGGAATGAGGGCACCATATGTGTCTGTGCCTCTTTTTGTTCAATGCCTCAAATAGCTCCCATATCAGCAGAACCTTTTTAAGAATATTTTCAGTGGTTGTGCACAACCTCTGCTTGATTCCACTTAAGGATCATGTCCTGCTATAAGATCACTGCATAAAAGTCTAACTGAATTTCTCCCTAATTCCATAGGACAGATTTCTAAAATGCAAAATGACCAGGTCCAAGGGTTTACACCTTTTACTGCTCCCAACTACCAAGCTGGTTTCTGGAAAGCCGAAGCTGCCCTAGGGATCTGGCCTTCTCTGAGATCCCCTCAGGACATCTAGTTCTGCTTTCTAGTACCCAAATCTCATGCAGGCCTGGGGGCACCACTGATGAGACAGAGGTCCCCATTGTCAAGGTTCATCACCACTCAGGCCCCACAGAGACACACTGAGAGCCGCACAGCCCTGGGTTTGATGAAGCACAGAAATAAATAACAAGCTCAGTGGGAAGAAACGATCTTCCATAGCCACAGTGATTCACGCAGGATGGGCACTGGCGGGGTACTCACTTGATAAGAAGCAATGGTTTCTCTGTCCAAGGTCCGTGTTACGGAGACGCTGCCCGTGTTCTCATTGATTCTGAAAATTCCTTTAGGCTCTTGATCCACTCCCTTTCCAGTGAGCCGGAACTTGGACCCTTCCGGTCTGTCACTATCGACTACCTGGTGAGGGAAACAGGGTGACATTAAGACTGGTACACAGAGAGGCTACGTTACAAACATACCTCAGCATCCAATCCATTAAATACGAGTGTTAACACAAAGATGCTTGATAAACTAGTAAAGCAGCATCACCAAAAACAGCATCATTGCTTAACATCTTTCATCCCAATATATAAATCTTTGCAGTGTATAGCTCTGGAGGTCCACACTGGGGTAACACCTAGAGATGGATCTAGGAGGGAGGTAATGTCACAAAGTTCAAGGTTAGACATTTATATTATTTTTAACTCCCAATAAACACTTTTTTTTTCCTGCAAGCAAGACCAAATAGGCAATGAAAACAGCAACAATGGAACATTTGTTCAATTATCTTATACTTGGCAAGTGATAATTAAGGTGCTAGCTATTTACAAGTGTCTTCACCCACCCCATTGGACCTACCAGGTATTAGGCATAGTGCCAAACAAGCATTTTACATACATTTTTATTAAAAAGCACACAAATAAACCTCCAAACAATGCCAGGTCAGAGGACATTATTATTTGCACTTAATGGGTGAAACCACTGAGGTAGAGATTAAGTAAGCTGGCCAGTCTCACCTATTATTAGAGAAACAAAAATGGGATTCCGGACCCAGCTTCCATTTCTCTGGAGATACTGCTTTGCAACACTCAGTTGTGATTTAGTTAGCCTTGCTTCGACATGTGAAGAATCAATTTAGAAGATAAAGATGGAAGAAGGCATTTGCAGGACAAGAGAACAGGACAGAGAGAGACAGCAGGAAGGTGAGAGAGGAACTGGAAATTTTCAGAAACTATGTCACTAGTGGGGTTTGAGTCTCAGAGGTAAGGTTGAGAGGTTTCTAACTACCATTAGGAACCAAATTGTATTTTGTTTTCTTTATGGCATTTGAAAGTGTCCAACTAAAGGGAAAACTTGTCAAAGATTTTTATTTATTATTTTTTGAGAGAGGGTAAGGGAGGGAGAAAGAGAGGAAGAGAAACATCAATGTGTGGTTCCCTCTCATTGTGCCGCTAACTGGGGACCTGGCCTGCAACCCAGGCATGAACCCTGACTGGGAACTGAACCGCTGACCCTTTGGCTGGCACTCAATCCACTGAGCTACACCAGCCAGGGCAACAAAAATTATTATTTGCAGAAATTGGTATTAGAGTTTGCCCAAGTACTCATCTACATTTCATATCATATTACCATGACTATCTGCAAACATTAATTTGATTAAAACAATGTAAGTCAGGAATGCAATTAACATTCAAAACACAGATAAAAGCAAGCGGACACTGATTCAGGTGCGGTCTCTTTACAAATGAATAGGCACCTAATGGGACTTAGTTAGCTGTGTCTGGAGAGTTTGGGTGCGCTTTCTCCTTTACGTAAGCAGCCTTCCCTCCCACCCTGCCCATTCTGTGGCCACCAAGCCTGCAATTCCAGTGGGTGCCACCAGGTGGAAGTAGTGCCTAAGGCAGCATGACCCTCAAGGCAAGGTTCCTCTGCTATGACAGTTGAGTAAGAGCATGACACAGGTCTGTATGGCAATACAGTGTTTTCCTGATTTAAAATATTCCTCATTAGCCCTGGCTGGTGTGGCTCAGTGGATTGGCACCAGCCTGTGAACCCAAAATTCACTGTTCGATTCCCCAGTCAGTGCACATAACCAGGTTGCAAGACTGGTCTCCAGCCAGGTTCTTAGCTGGAGGCAGGTGAAAGGCAACCATACATGGATGCTTCTTTCCCTTTCTTCCTTCCTCTCTCCCCTTCTCTCTGAAAATAAGGAATAAAATCTTTTAAATAAATAAATAATATTCCTCATTAAAATACACTGAGAATTTTGATAAAAAACCAATTACCTCTGTTTGCATTTTAGGATACTAGAAAATATCCAAAATAAGACTAAAAGTAAAGTCACTGCTTGACTTAATCCAACTGACATACTCCCCCTAACCCACTCTTGTTTGGAAGGTCAACAGCTCACCACTGGATCCCAGTGTCTGACACAGTGCCTGGAATATAGCAGGACCCAAGGCCAACATCTGTTTTATGAAGAGCACCACTGTTCAGACGAACATTTGACCCAGTCCTAGTTGGCCAATGGTCAATTGGGTGACCCGGAATATGGCACTTTGCTTCTTTGGCTCTTGTCTTCCTCATCTGCATAGTGAGAATAACACCACTGATTCCCCAGGGTTAGTGGGGATTTGGTGAGATAGTGTGTGCAAACTATAGTACCAGGCACATAAAAGGGGCTCTGTAAATAGTAGCTAATGATTGCAATACTAATAGTGACAATCATAATGAAATTATGCCATTATTGGTAATAGGTAAGATAGTAACTCTAGGCATAAAAAATCGTCCTAGCCGTATTTTAAGAAAATTGCCAACGAAACACATCTCTTCTTCACAAACCTCTGTGGTTTGAGAAAAAAATGTCACTTCCATGTTTCCCATCACTCTCCTCCCCTTCTTGCCACGTTAGCCCAAATGGGGTTAGAACATTTTCCTCCTGCTCCCTGCACATCTGGCAGGTAGGACCTCTCCAAAAGGAATTAACCTGGAAGACAATCTAATGGGAAATAAACCTGGGACACCTGCAAGAGCTTTGGAGCTCCTGTGCTTTCCAGGAATGTACTTCTGGTCCCATCTGTCTACCAGACATGGCCCATTGATGATGACCTGCCTGAAGAACCTTCTGTGCTGTTCTTTCTTGACCTTTTTCTGCTCAGAAACGGTGGGGATGGCAGCATCCCAGACCTTCCAGTAGAAAGAAGGGTAAATGGTCCTGAAAGTTCTCCCTCCGATTTCTCCACTCAGCACCGAAAGCTGAATTCTAGACTCAGAAATCCCCTTGGGGCAACTTGCCTCCTGCTGTCAAGGTCAGGTCTAGGTTACTTCCTTGCTCTCTCTCGGAGAGCTTGACCCACTAGGCACCCCCAGAGTGGGTCTTGCAGACAGGACTCTGTTAAATGAGCGCCAGCAGCTGGATTCAAATGACTTACTCGGTGGGGGGAGGCTGGGGAGCAAGTCCCCACTGTAAGCCCCTCTGTTTTGCATGACACATCTTTCTCAGGAATTTTGTTTTTAGACCCTTGGCTTTTAACATAGTGTAGAATTTGCCTCCTGGTTCTCAGAGCTGCGTCCACTTTGAAGTAATGCCCCACTGCCACACTGGTTACAGTGCCCCCAGACCAATGGGCCTCATGTGTCCCCCAGCACAGGGAAGTACAGGGCCTCATTCTTCCTGGAACACTGATCTCAAAATGTGTTTCCTTGGACCAGAATGGACATCACCTGGGAAGTTGTTAGAAAAGCACATTCCTAGGCCCCATCCAGACCTCCTAAATCTGAAACCCAGAGGACAGGGCCTGGAATATTCTGACGCATGCCCAAGTTTGCAGATTGCTGATTTAGACAGATTTTTTATCACCATTCACACTCACTATAACTGGCACTGATTTCCACTGCTACTGTTTGGATATTTCTTTCAAAAGGCTGGACTATTTGCTATGCCTTCCTAGACCTAGTATTTGAAACACATAACATTATTAGGAATTCTTTTAAAAACTTGTTTGCTAGAACACCAGCAGAGTTGGGATTTCTCCAAGTCCAACATTTCTACACCTATCAGAGGCATCCCAGTAGAAAAGAAAGCATGGGGGCGGGTCACTCCTCAGGGAAAGACAGGAGTGTGGGCTGCATGTAGATTCTGGAATCACCCACCACCCCTCCGGCTTCTTGGTTTCCAGGTGGAATTTCAGAGGGACCCCAGTCCACACCAGCCTCACTAAGCTGGGGGATGGGAGGCCTGCAATAGCCACAAACCCAGAGAGGAGCTCAGCCACATGCCAAAGCTGTACCACATAAGTTAAGCTGGTTTCCAGATGACATAATACTATGTTAAACACCGAAAACTGCCCGGGTGCTACCTCATAGCTATGAGCCCCCAGGGCTGGGGCCTTTTATTGTTGTCTAACGTGACAGGATGTAAGAAATCCAGTGCACTCCTTCGGGCCAGCACAAATCCTACAGCAGCTGTTAACACCCATTATACCCCATAACAGGGCTTCACAATTAGCTGGTCTTTTCCTATTATTCTTTGTAATTCAGCACTTCTTTTCACAGTGGGATTTTTTCTTTATCCTCTAAGTTGGAATGAAAAAAAAAAAGCTAATAATGAGAAAAACTTGGACCATGGACATGTAAATAGCACACAGAAGTTTTGCTGCTTATCTGAGTAAAGTGACTTCCCAGATAGCCTTGGGGGTGGGCAGTAGGCCAGCTGTGCCCCTGACATGGCCCAGCTGGAACGGGGGTGCTGTGTACCCAGGGAAGGTGGGAAATACGAAGGCCTGGAGCATGCAGTGGCTGTTTGAGTTTCAAAGGATGTTCTTACTGCATACTTCTTACAGATGTGCCGTGTTATGGACAAAGCCAAGGCCCCTTCGGTCGCCTCATTAAGTCTTTTCCTATGTCTATTCTCAGCTGCAAGTAACCACTGATACCAGGTTATCTATGCTGTCATGATATTCTATGAATTTACATATATACATATGCACTCAGAATATATAGCAATTTTAAATGAAAGATCATTCTGTATAACTTATCCTACAATTTTTCCTACTCTCTCTCTCTCTCTCTCTCGTCTGTATCTCCCAACTTTGGTGGAAATAATTTCACATTTAGAGCAACATTGCCGAAATAGCAAAGTTTCCATACACTTTTAATCCAAGTTCCCCTAATGTTAACATCTTATGTAATCATGGAACATTGGTTACACTGAAAAATTAACATGGGTGCATGACTATATTAACTAACTTCTAGGTTTTATGTATTCAGAATTTTACTACTTTTTCTACTTCTATCCTTTTTATGATTCAAAATCTAATCTGGAACCTCGTGTTGCCTCTAGTCAGCATGGTTTTAATTGTCTATTTTGATGCCTCCATGTGGGCTCAGACATTTCCTAACTGTACTGACATCAGACTTTTCCCTATGGAAAATGTATTTAAAATATCAAGATGCCATGGTCACTAAGGTTTATGTTTCACGGCCCTACCCCTTGCTGACCTCCAGTGTCTGTGCATTAACTCGTATTTTCCACAAGAGATTTTTGACTGTTTTGTTCTCAGTGCCTTGAACAGTGCATTGA
Organism: Noctilio leporinus; assembly: GCA_004026585.1. NCBI lineage: Eukaryota > Metazoa > Chordata > Mammalia > Chiroptera > Noctilionidae > Noctilio > Noctilio leporinus. The sequence goes on along the minus strand of PVIW01000101.1, from coordinate 599,490 downwards.
ACACAGTAAGCTTTCAATAAATATTTGCTTACCAAGTAAGTAGATGAACATTCTAGTAGTCTCCATATGGCCTCCAAGCTTCTAATTTCTCCCTTTTCCCCACTAGTCCTAATTATGGTTAATCTAAAATGAGAGTTCATTCCCCAGCCAGGGCACACAACCAGGTTGCAAGCCAGGTCTCCAGTCAGGTCTGTAGCTGAAGGCAGGTGAAAGGCAACCATACATTGATGTCTCTCTCCCTCTCTGCCTCTCTCCCTTTCCCGCTCTCTAAAAATAATAAATGAATGAATAAATAAATAAAACTTGAGAGAATATTGAGATTGATGTACATGGTAATTTAGAAGATGTTTCCTACTCTGTTAAATAGGGGGGAAAACCCCACTTATTTCTATCACCTATAGTTATTAGAAGGCATTTGCTTTATGGTTAGATTAGTTCTCTAATCTATAAGCATTCGTTAACTCTTAGTCCTTGACGTGCCTTTGAACTTGAACATACTTAACCACTCAGCAATTCAAGCAGCTACTAGATCCACACCCTACTCTAACCTTCATGCTGGTCAAGCTACTTTCAACCACTAGGTTATAAATTAACAAAGGAAACTAAAGAAAATTCAGAGCCAAGAGTCCCGATGCCTTGGTGTAGAAACACTGAACCACTGCTTTGGCCATCCAGTGAGAGAGGACGACAGCTAGATGCCCACTAGACCAGAGGTTCTCATATTAGCTAGAGCTGGCTGTGGCCACCACCCAGTTCAAATTGTCTCCATTGTCCCATGGAACTAACTCACTGAGATTCAGGGCAGGATGTTGCACTTGGGAAAGAAAATCAAACCCCAGTAATGCAAGACAAGGGCGTATCTAAATCCACTATCTTTATCCTGCATCTATTCAAATTTTCATTGCATAGCTTTGCTTTTATTTCCTTTATAACAAAGACATTTAGGCCTAAGCACAGCTTAAACTGAGTTCCACAGGATTCAATGTCAACTCTTGGCTTTATGGTTTTTTGCATTATTTTCTGATTATAATTTTTTGGTCATTTTCTCCAGGCTATAGGATTTATTTTTATGAGAATATTTCTTCATTTCCAAGTATTGACAATGTTTTAGTTGTTTATTTCCAACTTATCATATAATAATGTGGTTTATTAAATTTCTACTGTTGAGTTTTTAAAGATTTTAAAAGATTAGTGGCCAATTGCAATATCATTTTTACTAAATGATCAATTGATTTCTAGAAAGAATGGATATTCTGAAGCATTATTCACAATAACCAAAAGGTGAAAGCAACCCAAGTGCTCAACGATGGATGAATGGATACCCAAAATGTGGTCTATCCATACAGTGGAATGTTATTTAGCCTTAAAAATGAGAACATTATGTTAAATGAAATAAGACAGCCACAAAAGGACAAATACTATATGACTGCACATATGCCCATATGTAATTGGCACCATGCTGTTCTTATGGCAGGAGTTCAGATTGTGTTTGTTAATGAATATACCAAATTGATACCACCATTCACTGCTTCTCTCCCATGATTTTTAGTGCAAGGTTTCCTTCTTGAACACAATTTCCTCTAGCATTTGGTCTCCCTCCACTTTCTTTTCTTCCATTCAAAATATTTATCATTCATTTTATCAATTCTAGAGCACTCAGAGCCTTTAATGGTTTATAGTTAAACATGCTCCATGAAGTCTACATTATGCAGCATTAGAGACATAATGAATGATACAGTAGATCAGAGAAAGAGGAAGTCCCCTTAGGTCATTCAGACACTGTGCTTTACTTGTCTGTGCTCAGAGTCCATTCTTTACCCATCAATACTACACTTTTGCATCCTTTCATGGTCCAAGAGAATGACTGAGGGTCTTTATGAGTCAATTCTTGTATTTCTGGTTTCTTAATGCAGGCTATAAGTTTAACTCTCTTGCTAATTGGATTCCTTGATTTTGCTTTCTTGTTGTTTCACCAAAAATCAAGATAGTCCGTGAAATCTCTAGTGAAAACTCTAGATTTCCTATACCTATTTCTTCTATTTATGAATCAGACTTATGGGAGCAGGGTGTAGTCATTGAAGCTCCCCAATTATTTTGGTTTCTCTCCTTTTGAGCACATAGTAGAGTTAGCTATACATCTCTGGCCATTTGAAGTTGGTTGTGGCATTAAGACTTGCTTTAGCCAATGAAGTGTGAAAGTGATACGTGCCATATGGTTAATTCTGATCAAAAGCTTTAAGAGCTATGGTGTGCTTAGCTAGGCTCTTTCTTCTTTCTCTATGGTGACCAGCTATGTTTCAAATAGTGGTGACTTCATCAGCCTAAATCCTGAAGAAAGAATGATTTTGAGAAACAAAGCCCCAAACTAACTCTCAATGGACATGGAGTTTAATTCATCCTTTGTTTTTGTGTGTGTGTTTTTCAAAATATTTTATTCATTATTTTCAGAGAGAAGGGCAGGGAAGGAGGAAGAAAGGGAGAGAAGCATCAATGTATGGCTCACTTTCAATTGCTTTTAGCTAAGGACCTGGCTGGAGACCTGGCTTGCAACCTGGTTATGTGACCTGACTGGGGAATTGAACCATCAGCCTTTGGGTTTGCAGGCCAGGCCAATCCACTGAGCCACACCAGCCAGGGCCCCTTTGTTACTTTGAACAATTGAAATTAGGAGTTGCTTATTACCACAGCAGAGCCTAACCTATCCTGACTAATGCATAGAGTGCTTAGGAGAATAGGGTTTGCAGCTCAGAACTCTTGCACAATGTGGACTAACTGAAAGTCATGTGGCCTCTCAGAGCTTCATATTTCTTTCCTCTGAAAAATAGGAGAAATAATGCTTATCCCGAAAAGGATTACAGTGGGTAAATGATCTGAGAAATATTAAATGCTGAAGTACATAAGCATGCTCAATAATGTAAGGCAATTGTTCTTGTTATGATTATTAAATGGTGATGATGATGATGATGATGATGATAATGATGATGGCACTGATGATGACAAAAGCTACTGTTCAATCAACATTAACTCTGTCACACACTATTCTCAGCATTTTACATATGTTAGTTCAGTTAACCCTTACAACAACTCTATGGGGGTAGGTACTAATATTAATACATACTTTACAGAGGAAGAAACTGAGTCCCACAAACTTTGCCAAAGTAAGCTAGATAATGACTTTGGATTTGAACCCAAGTAGCCAGAGCCTGTGGCCTTAAGCCCTATTCTATATGGCCAACCGGTCAACATGTGCTGGGTTGAGTAGGAGTATCCCAGGAGTAAAACTAGCACAGCATTCAAACCTGGCACTGTTGATAAAGTGCTCTTGGTCTGGATGCCTGGTGTCATGCCCACCCAGTAAGATTGGAGAAGAGCTATTCCTCAGGCCTATGCCAGCAACAAGCCAAGATTAGGGACTTCCAAGTCTCCATCCCCACATTTTTATGTATACAATGGGCTACCCACTTGCTATGTACATTAAATTCTTGGCAGGAACATCTTTACCCTCTCACACCCTCTAAGCTTTGTCATAGTAATAGTGTAATTTAGAGGTTTCCACATGCATCCTGCCATCTGAAGGGTAATAAATTAATCATGCCCTTGGGCACTGTTGAAATACATACACTTAATCTCTTATTAACTCACCAAACTTTCCTTCCTCACCATTGCTCTGCTCCTCTCCCTTCCATCAGTTCATGTTTATGGTTCCCAAAGAAATATTAAACCAAATATTTATGCACTCATCTGAACCATGGTTCAGAGGAAGCAATGTAACAAAGTCAGCATTATGAACCTGGATCTATTCCCATTTGGAAGTTATAAACATGAAAAACTGAACAATTTCTCCCTGGAAATGCATGTTGGCTGCCCTTTCACTGAGAGCTTCAAGGCTTATTCTTATTATTCTTATAATTTGGGATAAATTTTAATGCTAACTCTGATGTTTGGAAACACAAGCAGTGCTAAATTAAATATAAATAAGATTTCAATCATTTCCAATTGAAAGCCCAGCATTCTATTCTGCTTGGCACGTACCCCTGTTAGAAGGGCCTGTGGGTGGCTTTGAAGTTCTTTGTTCTGTGAAGCGGCTACTATGTCACCCTATTGGATCGCCCCTGATTAGAACCTTTCAAAGGCTGCCCACACCATCACTTCCAGGGAAAATTCAGGGTCCCTCAGTAACACAGACTAGGTCCCTTCCTGCCTGTTCCCTGCCTCCATCTTCAGCCTCAACTGTTGTGGTGTTCATACATGTCCCCATCCTGTTTTGTTGCCATTTCTCCAAAAGTACCACGTTTGGGCCAACCCTTGCCTCAGCCCTGGGGTCACCCTCTTCTGACTCAGGGGCTCCCATCAGCGAGCTGAGTCTGGCCAGTCAGATCACCTCTTAGGGAAGCCTGCGACCGGGCTTAGGGAGAGACTGCGTCAGCTGAGGGCTGTGGACCCTTAAAATCTCGTCAATTTGAAAGCTGAATCCACTATTTTGGGAAGACCCTTCGGATGGTAAGTACGAACCTGGACAAAGGAAACAGTCTAATAAGAAAGTGGATATACTTATGTTTATATGAAGCGAGTTCATGCTCAAACATGGTGTTACCAGCCTGTAGCTGGTAAGTGAACCTCTTCAATGCTACTAAATCTTATGTCTCACGCTTGGTCTTCAGGTTACACTCTTCCACAAAACTATCACAAAAATGCCCCCTTTCCCAACGGTACCTGGTAAGTGGCTTTTATTCACCAAAATATTGCCAAATGGATATCTGTATATCTCATTCCTTCATCATCCTTCAACTCTCTAATCACATTTGTATCTTCAGAGAGGGCTTCCCTGACCACCTTATTAAAAAAAAAAAAACAAAACAAAACAGTGGCTTCCCTTCCAATATCATCCTCTATGCCCATTACTCTATTTTGTCTTCTTCACTCCATCACCACCTGATATGGTTATCTGTTTGTTATTGCTATTTACTGTTAAATTATAAGCTCGACACTAGTAGAGACTTTTGTTTTGTTCATCACTGTAAACTGTGCATGGTGCACAGTAGACAAATAAAGAAGCTGTGTAAAGAGAGGCTGAAATGAGAGATCATATTAAGAAAGGAAAGAAAATTAATGCATAAATCAACGCACATGCACTGCTACTTCTGTTTCAAGATGGCTTATCAATTTCTGGTAAGGACCAGCTCTGTTCCTTGGGCTTGAGTTCTGAAAGCCATTCAGGTTTCCTCCCAATGCAGTGATTCTGAGAGATCCTCCTAATTAAATGATCCCAATGAGACCCCATTTTTTACGAATCAGCAGCATGTGCCTTGAAAATGAACAGGCCCATGGATGAAACGGATCAATCTGGGTAAGCATCTTTCTTCTTCTGAAGCTTATGGCTGCCTAAACCATGGCTCTCCCAAGGAGGCCTAACAAAGACAGAATCATACAAATGAACTCAGTAAGGCTTTGGCAAAGCATTTCAGGGGATGCACAATAAATGCGAGGATCTTGGTGCGGATATGCATATCCATGAAGCTTCTTTCAAGTCACGATACTGAATCCTCTATAACAGCCACAGGGAAGCGCAACTGCCTGGTTAAGTGGCTTGTGGGGGGTTCTTCCTGGATGGATGATGTTGTGTAGTGCTCTCTATCCCAGGGATATGGAGCTGGGCAGAGGCTGTGTAGAGGTAGGAACCCAGGAGGATGCACACATTTGAGAAAGAAGCAAAGTGATATGTTCTGTATAAGCTGAACACCATGGAGCCCCTTAAGTGATTGGAAACGAACAATAATGGGGCAGGAGGCACAGTTTCGGTCATCACTTAAGTCCTACGGAAGAGGAGATTGGCTTAGTTTTGTTGTTTCAGGAAAGTCAATCAATGTGTTACTGAACAGATTTCAGCTCAAAAGGAGGACGCCGTCCTGAGGTTGAGAAGCCTTAGCGCAGGGCACAGCTGCCCGGTGACGGAGAAGGCTGCCAGGCTCACACTGCCATCTGGTAAAGATGCTGCAGAGGCAATCGATAGATAAACCCTGCGGTGGTTTCTCACCCGCAGCTGCTGTAATTCCTCACCTCAGAAGCTTGGAGCAGCCCTGACCGTGTATGGATCAGAGCTGTGTGGGCAGGCATAGGATGAAGTGCTGTCGAGAGGTCTCTGTTGAAACTCAACCCAGCCACTTCCTACTGCCTGGGCAAGGATTCTTTTTCACTTCCTGCAGCTCCATTTCTCTAGGTGCTGAGCAACATCTATCACTCCTGCTTCGGCAGTGCAATGGTTTGGAAAATGGTTTCTGGGTTAGTTTGTACTTTGGCTCTAACATGTCCTTGGTTTTTGACCTTGAACAAATCTTTTCACAAGTATCAGTTCCCTCTTCAGTTAAATGGAGATAACAGACATGAGCTCCCAAGCTCCTGGTAAGTATAGAGAGTACTGTGGCTGGCACACAGCAGGCACTCAATACATGCTAAACATTAGCTGAGTACATCTAAATACAGCACGCCAATACCAGGAGACTAGTTTCATAATTAAGAGGATCCTGAAAAACCTTCAAGTTGCACCCTTACATAATAATTGCTTTCACTGAGCTGTTACAAATGTCAGGTTTGGTGTCAAAGTAGTTTTATGTGCATTTCACCAGGTTTTCTCTACTATTTCTTTTTCCAGTTTAGAAACTATGAGACTCAGTAAGGTTAAGTCATTTGCCCAACTGGATTACACAGGTAGATAGGGGGCAGGGCCAGACACGGAAATGTCGGCGACCAGCTGAGATGATCCAGAACCCTGGATGCTAGTCCGATGTCAAGTCCCAGATGCTTAATTCCTCACAACTCAACCAGACACTGTCACGGAGCTGGGCTGGGCAGATCAAGGCACTGATGGGATTATGAAGAGATAACTGGGTCTTTTTTGCAGGGTTCCCTCAGCATGCTCAGACTCCAGCCCACACTGGAGCCCAGTGGGTGCTCACCATTACAGAGCCCAGGGCCCTGGCCCATATGTGCAGATAAATATGCTACACACTGGAAAATAAATGCACGCACAGTCCTGGTGCTTTCTGACTTGAAGCCAAACAAATTTACCCAGCCTCATTTGTCAGCTGCTGTAAACCTCCTCCTTCCCAGCCTAGCTCACCCTGCCTCCCCAGTTCCTTAGTTGTTATAAGCTTATCACAGAAGTAAATCAAAATGTTCTCAAGAGAAGAAGAAAAGATAAAGGCAAAAAATGCAACATCCCTCAGAGAGGAATATTTTTTATATTTCCACAACTCTAGCAATTCTATCTTTAAAAAAATCCATTATTTAATTTTAGTACCATGGAGAAGCTAATGATGAATAATGGCTCCTTTTCTACCTTCTAGTATTTCTAAAATATTAATACTAGTTGGATACCTTTGCTAAGGGGAAGCAGAAGTTGAATATTTTATAGGCTCCCGAGCTTTGTTCCCATGCTATGAATTTATTTGATTACTACCAATCATGTGCTCTGGGTTCTTTGATTATGTCTGCACCCCCAGGCCATATAGTGGGTGGAGAGGGTCAAGCAGGTTGCCAAATAGTACCTTTCTCACTATTTTCTTTGTCTAAGTCTCTCCTATTATCCATCAAAATGTGCCACCTATCTCTACACCAGACTTGGGCTGTGAATCATGAATAGCAGCTGTGTTGGGGCATCCAACTTCACAGACCTGGGGGCAGGTCAAACGTCCCTCAAGGCTAATGACCATCTACTGTATCTTTTGCTGCAAATTGTGGATGTTAAACTTCCGACACTGAATCCCAACCTCTTTATTCTTGTGCAGATTCTAACTTGGTGTGTCCGTGAGTGTGTGTGTATGTGTGTACATGTGCCTGCCCTATCTCTACAGTCGGGGTGAACGAGAAGGAATAAGACAACTGTTTCAGAGTCAACCTTAACTTGTACTTGGCACTAAATTTTTAAAAAATAAAAATTAGGTGTTTTTTCTCTTTATAAAATGAACACATGTATACTAGGGACATTCTGGAGAATAAATTAAAGATGGAAAAACAAGATGCCCAATGTCCTACTTGATAGTTATAATTATTTTAACACATGAATGGCTCTCTTCCAGTGTTTTAAATGCATACAGCTACATAAATATATTTTCAATTAAATTTTTATTTTGAGATAATTGGAAGAGTCACAGGCAGTTGCCAGAAATATCTTTTACTCAGTTTTCCCTGATGGTACCATTTTGTAAACTATAGGACAATATCACAGTTAGGATATTGGCACTGACTCTATGTAGAGTTCCCCAGTTTATTTGTACGTGTGTGTGTGTGTGTGTGTGTGTGTAGTTTTGGGCAACTTGGTCACGTGTGTGTATCCATTATCACTATAAAGCTACTGACCAGTTCCATCACTACAAGGACCCCCATTGCACTTATAACCACACACCCCCTCCTCTCCCATACACCACCTCTTCCCCACTGGCCACCACTAATCTGCTCCCCAGTTCCATAATTTCTTCACTTAGAAAATGCCATATAAATGAAGTCAAATTGTATGTAACCTTGGGATTGCCATTTTTTTTTTCAATCAGCATAGTTCTCTGGCAATTGTTGTTGTGTATCAATAATTCATTTATTTTATTGCTGAGAAATGTTCCATGATATGAATGTAGCACAGTTTCCTTAACTACTCACCTGCCGAAGGCAATTATGAATAAAGATACTATGAACAGTGTACAGGTTTTTGTATAAACAGTTTTCATTTCTCTGGGATAAATGTCCAGGAGTGTAATTGTTGTGTCCTATGATAACCACATGGTTATTTTACAAGAAACTGCCAAATTGGTTTCCAGAGTAGGTGTACCATTTTGCAGGCCCACCAGCTATAGCTGAGTGATGAGTCTCCCACATTCTCACCAGCATTTGCTCTAGTTACTGTTTTATTTTTTAACCCTTCTAATAGATATGCACTGATAGCTGACCGTGGTTTTAATTTGCATTTTCCTCATGGCTAATGAGGTTGAACATCTTTTCATGTGCTTATTTGCCATCTCTCTGTCCTCTTTGGTGAAGGCTGTTCATGTCTTTTGCCTATATTCTAATTAGGTTGATTGGGAATGTTTGCTGTTGAATTTTGAGTTCTTCATATATTTTACATATTAATTCTTTGTTAGGAATGTGGTTTATAAATGTTTTTTGCTCCCTAGTTTATAGGTTGCTTTTTTAGTCTCTTAATAGAGCTCTTCCTAGACCAAAAGTTTTAAATTTTGATAAGGTTTAATTTATCAATTTCCTTTTAGAGATCATGCTCTTTTGGTTAAGTCTAACAACTCTTTGTTTAGTCTTAAATCACTAAGATTTTCTCCCATTTTCCCTAAAACTTTCCATTTTAGATTTAATTTTTATTCATGATCCATTTTGAATTGACTTTTGTATTAGCCATGAGGTTTAAGTTGAGGGTCATTTCTTTGCCATCAGCTGTGCAATCACTGCTGCACCATTTGCTGAGGTAGCCAGCCTTCATCCACAGAACTGCCTTAGCCCTTCTGTGAAGGACAGGTGGGGCATATGTGTTTGGATCTACTTCTGGGCTCTCTATTGCATGCCACTGAGCCAGGTGTGTTTTCCTCCACTGTCCCACCCTGCCTTGATGACTACAGCTGTATATGTGTGTGTGTGTGTGTGTGTGTGTATGTATGTGTATGTATATGTATATATATATTTAATATATATATATATACACACACACATATATAGTCTCAGGATCAGGTAGAGACATTCCTCCAACTCTATGCTTCTTGTTCAAGATTGTTTAGCTACCCTGGGGCCTATGCCTTCCCACATAAAATTTTAGAATAAGCTTTTAGAATATGCTTGCAGAAAGCCTTGCTGGTATTTTGATAGGAATTACATTAAAGCATAAACATATCTTTATATTCTTTTTCTAAACATTGTATTATGAACACTTTCACTCTTATTACTAACTCCTTTTTAGTGGCCACCCAGCATTTTAAAATATACTATCACTTAACAACCATTTCAATAAGAATGGTCCCTTTTCAATTATGAATAATCTGAATAAACCTACCATGAACATCCTGCCAACAAACAAACAAACAAACTCTACATTGTTGAGTTATTCTCTTCAGACAGATCCCCAGAGGTGGGGTGACTGAAACAAAGAGAAGGACTATTCTTACAATTATTTCTATTCAGAGTCTTTCACATATTTACCTATATGTGAAACATTATCATTAAATTTTCATGTTGTTATGCACTTGAATGCCATAGGAAACATGCTTATCAAGGAAGAAGAGGGAGATAATAGAAATGGCAACTAATGTAGCCACCATGCTTGGCCCAGCTCTTCGTAGGTGTGGTAGTCACACTCCTGCTCTCAGGTAACCCTCGCAACTCTCCAGTGAAGGCAGGTAAGTAAAACCACCTCTCATTTGACCACTTTAGGACAGCTATTTGCCAGAAAGTGTTTTTTTTTTTTTTTTAATCTCTTTTTATCTTAAAGAAAAAAAGAGATTTAGTTAAGTCATTTTCCTTTTACCCAAGAAAGGAAAAAGAACAAATTGACCAGCCTAATCTATGTCCTTATTGCTCTGGCCATGAAAATGGCTGTTACAAGAGAGCCCTGGACAGGAGGTGAGAGTCATCAACGGCAGGCTGGGAGGGCTGACACAGCTCCACGTATGTTTCTATCCCTCCTAACTTGGTTTTCTCCTCTTCCTCTAGTGGAAGTAGAGTTTTCATGGAGAGCTAGGGAAACAATGTGGTTTATCTTTCTCTGCCATCATTTTGCTTTTTAAAGTGCACCAAATCCGCACTGCTAGCAGAAAGCATAATCATCCTCACAACATGAGTCTAAAAAACTGAGCGTCTCCTTCTGAGGACTCATGACAGGAATGACTGCTGGGGCCATGTCAGGGTGCACTTACATCCTTAAATCTATCCAGCCAAAGGAAAGGAAAGTCCAAGGCCATTTGTGGGCCACACCTTTCCATTGTTCAGAAAAGCCTGTCTGCATAATCTCAAGTGCTGGGATCAGGTGTCCTTGAGGGTTGTAAGGTAGAAAATCACTCAAACTGTAACACTGGATGCAGGAAAAAATCCCTTGTGTAAATGGCAGCGTTTCTAGTGGAAATATTTGATTCTTCCTCCCCAGGTTGCTGGAACAAGGGACGAGGAAAGAAGTTAATACTAGCTAAGCATCTGCTTTGGAACAGGCAACTTACTAGGGGTTTCTCATACGTTGTTAATTTTCATCGTCTAAGAGGCACTGGTAGCCCCACTTCACAGAGGAGAAAGTGGAACCCTAAATGGCTGAAGTGTATTTTCCAAGAAGAGCTGTCAATCAAAGGGAAACTGGTCAGATGCCAAGTGGAGTTCTTTTCTCAGCCCCTCCTTGGTGAAGACGCAGAGGAAGACAGAAAAGGAGCCAATGATTTAAATTAGAAGCTCAGATACAGCAATAAATCAATGAACTGATAAACAGAGGAGCTCTCCTCAAGTGCTCTGCTTTTGAACTTCACTCTTGCATAAATAAATGGAATTCAGAGATTGCGGGAAAGAGCCCGAGGGAGACCCCACCTGTGACAATAGCCAGGCATGTTGAAAACCCATCTTGAGCAATTCTTCCAAAGGCCACAACCCAAATAGCACCCCCAAAAAAGACTCTGTAGTGTCTATTTCCACCACATTCTCCGCAGAGCTAAATCCACAACCCACATGTTATCAAAACCCAGTAGGTACTTGGTAAATCCTGTGAGCACACACAACTAGGAAGGAATGCGGTGGATACAAAAGAAGCAGCTGCCCTTGTATTTACAAACTGCACACGTACCTCAGGGGAACTGCGGGCTGGGTCCCAAACAAACAACCTCTGTAAAGCGAGTATGGTGATGAGAGTTGCAAAGTCATCGTTTTGCTGGTGGTGGTGGTGGTGGTGTGTGTGTGTGTGTGGGGATCTTGCCTTTAATTAGCAAAAAACGCAATGCCTGTGAAGCTCAAGAAAGTGAAGGGCAATGAAAGAAGGTGCACCTGTGTTTCCAGGGGTTTGGGGGCCAGGGGAAGAGGCCTCACCTGGGCGTGTACGAGGAGCCAGGAACTGTGCCAGGTGCTGTAACTAACGCCAGAGCACTAAGGAGTCCGTGCTAAAGCGCCAGGGCTGAGCACTTTAAAGGACTTGACCATCCATTTGACCATCGTAGCCATGGGTCCTCTATGCGTTTGTCTCTTTTTGTCATTAAATGAACTCTACAAGACAGGTAGTTTTACTACCCTCATTTTACAAAAGGGAAGCTGAGGTTCAGACCAATTATGAAAGTTTAACCAATTTCTGGCCCTGGCTGGATAGCTCACTTGGTTAGAACTTGTCCTACACGCCAAGGCTGCAGGTTTGATGCCCCGCTAGGGCACGTGCAAGAATCAATCAGCGAATGCATAAGTGGAACAACAAATCAATATTTCTCTCTTTCTCTCTCTTCCTCCCTCCCTCTCTCTTTCTTCCCCTATTCTCTAAAATCAATAAAAAATAAAAAAGAATTTCAGCCAAGTTCCCACAAGTATGTATCAGCAGCAGCCCCAGTAAAATAACACTTATGATTTACTACAAGTTTATGTCCCAGTAATACCAAACACTAACAATGCATTATCTCACTTGACCCTCCCCGAAATTGTAGGAGACAGACATATAGTATGTCCATATTACAAGCAATCAAACAAACAAACAAACAAAAGAAATAAAACCCACCAGGCTTAGGTTAAGAAACTTTCCCTGAGGATAACATAAGCCTTTCTGCCTATTGAGCCTTGGCTCCGAATCACTGTATTAAGCATCAGATCAATAATTTGCAAAGAGATTAACCAAATAAGAACATTCCTGTCCCAAACCTGCCCTTTCAGTGACCAAACAAGCAGGCTGAGAAATGGCAGGGCAGTGGTCCCGGCCAGTTTAGTAATTCTGTAGTAACAAAAGGGAACTCAATCAATTGCTTAGCAATTAGCCATTATGAGAAGATGGGGGAAAAATCCAATTGACTGTTTGGTAGAGCAGGAAGCATTTTAAATGTCACCACAGTGAGAGAAATATTTGAAAATTTGTCTTCATAACGCTTAACTAATTGCAATCTTCAAATTTTATTGCCTTGGAAAAATAACTCAATTCAAGAGACAAAGTATTAACACTTGGGGCTATTTCTCCTTTGTCTTAGTTAGCATCAAAGGGAAGCATACAAATTGATCGATCCTTATCATCTAAAGAGACCCCCTCCTGATGAACAGCCTCCTGAGGCAGAGTCCATGTGCTATTCATCATGTTATTGGGATCTGTGCCTAGGACAGTGAGGTGACATGGGGGAGGTGCACAATTGAAGTAAGATTGAAAAAGAACTCCTGAGGTCTATCCCCAATCCTGAGAGCCCTTTAAGTGAAATTCTAGAACTGTATATGCAATTTGACTTAGGAATAAACATAGGGAAGCATGTTAGCTATAGATTTCTTCAGCTAGTAGACTATCTGTCCCCTTCTGGCATCAGCTTTCCCACTTGCTTGATGACAGTCAGCTAGTGTCACAATCATCCTGGCTGGCTGTCCCTCTACTCCCACCCACACAGGATGTGCTTCTGGTCAAACTTAGCCCTTTCTCTGACCTCAGATATGGCCACAGCAATGTGCATTTGCCCAAAGTTGGACCAATCTGTATTTTCCCTAGGGCTAGAGCCTTCTAGTCTTTGGCAGTGATGCTGGAAGGGGGCTATTAGTGCTATTTGGAAAAGTCTATGCACAGAAGGAGGGAATGAGGCCAACATGTAAAGAGAGAGCAGAGGGGAATTCTTTGAATCTGGGATCTACCTATTTTAAAGCCAGACACACCTTTGAATTTCCTGGCTATGGAAGGTCAACAGATACTGTTACTTTAGCTTTGAATGTGTTTGACATATACAACCACCAAATTCTGACTAATAACCACAGTTATTTTTGCTTTAGTTTGGTAATGTTGGGACAATCAGGGAAAAAATGGACTGGAGGTTCAGAAGAGCACGAAGAGGTAGGCTGCAGAGGGAGTCTGAACTTGGAGATAAGACTTTGCGCAATCCCAGTGAAGCCGGGTGCAGAGCAATCCTGCTCACAAGGAGCAACCATGCATTAGAGGCTGGAGGGGTGGGCTTGCGGCTGAGTGTCTGGGATGCTGGAAGGACAGTGGCATCAGGAAGCCACACAGCCCTAAAGTCAGCGAGGGGCCCTGAATTAGAATGGAAGCCACCCAGGGACATACACAAAAATGAAAGAGTTTACATTATCTTCCACCAAGAAAAGAAAGGGATTGAATGTTGATGCAGAGAATTGAGTTTCTTTCTAAAGGTTCTATCAAAGATAGCTAATGAAAATAGAAAAGGCACCATGCTGTATTACTAATGCAAGATGAATAAATGTCGATGAACATCTATGGCTGAGATCCCATCATTACAGTGAAAGTTAAGAAATACAGGTTCACCAATGGCCTCATTCCAGCATCTCCCCACTCAAGGTCTTATTGGCGAAGTGCAAACCCACTGTGACAGACGGGAGAGAAGGAAGGGTAAAATGTGGAGCAGCTGAAGAAGACACAGTAAACTCTAATAATTGCTTATAAAATTTTATGGTTGGTCATTAATCTTAACCACCTCAATTTTTCTAAAAAGAAAGATTCATGGTCTTTTTAAATAGACAAAATTCAAGTTTATGGGAAATTTAATATTCTTTTTGCTGATGCAATAAGAAATTCCCGAAGTCTTAAATGTTTTGCAGACTTGGGAGTGGAGATGGCTGGTTCTAGCAGAAGACAAGGGCAGGGTCAAGAGCCAGACCCAAGCCACAGACTGACTCCCAGGGCTTTGGGCAAAGCCATTGGGTCTCTCTGCACGTCACTGGCCACACCTGGGAGGTGAAGGTGAAGCTGGCCTCCTTGCAGAACTGCAATGAGTCTAGGAATTAAGGTAGGACAGTTTACAGAGGCACACAGCCTGGCACAAAAGCAGTGGCACTCAATAAAACAGAGCTGTAACTGTCATTTCAGAAAATTTTTCAAACACAGCCAGAGTCCCAGAATGGTCACTCCTCTCTGCTTTCACCACCGTACCTCTGGGCCAAGATCCCATCACTTCTAGAACCTGAATGACTGTTCCCCCTTTTCCTGTCCCCATAGTCTAGTGTCCATCCTTCAGCCAGAGTGATCCCTCCCATAAAGATACACACTGGATCATGCCTCTCTCCCACCAAGCCCCTTCTGTGAACTGGAAGAAAAGCCCAAGTCCTTCCAGTGGCCTATAAGGCCTTCCATGATCTGCTCACACTTCTGTCTCTTCTCCCCTTATTTTCTCTGCTCTGGCCCCCCTGGCTGCCCCGACATTTCCTGAACATTCCAGACATGCTCCTGCACAGGATTCCTCTCAGTTTCCTCTATCTAGGATGCTTACCCTCCATGCAGCCCCCTCCACACACACACCAGGTGTTCCTGCTGGGGGCCTTCCTGAAAACACTGTTTAAAACTGCAACCTGCCCTCAATACCCAGCCCTTGCTTCTCCATGTTCTTTCTATCTGTATTAACTTCCTTTTTCAACTGTTGGCATCTCCTCTTTAGAGCTTCTCTGTATGCCTGGACTTCTCACAGCCTTATTTTGTTAACTTTTGATTGGTGTGTTTCCCTTTCTAGAAAGCTGACCTCAGAGGGCAGGGTTGTATTCACTGCTATGGCCACAGAACCTGCACTCCTCTTCATGCAGCCCCAGCTCAGGGTGTTTCTGCTGAATGAACTAGCTGCTTAACACGTGCCAGCCCGGAACTCCTGGTTGTAAATCATTTCTCCTGGGCTGCAGGATCCTGGCCTATCAGAGACAACCCTGTCCAGCTTTCCCCTGCCAGCATGTCCCCAAGGCCTGTGGCTTCAGGCTGAGCTGCCTCCAGACAGCACGACAAGGTGGGAGGCCCAGACCCATCCTGAAGGAAGGGCGGGGAAACCCACAGAAGCTGGCCTCTGAGGGGAATTCAGCAAGGGACCTATAAATGCCAGGTTTGTGAAGACGCCTGGGGAATGTGAGTATCTTTCCTTGAAACTATGGTAAGGATGAAGTAAGACTGTTTATGAAACAGCGTGTCACAATTTCCTTAAAACCTTCATCTCCTTCACTGGGACCGCCACCTGCCAGCTCCGGGCAGGGTCACCTCAGGCTCCTCTTCAAAGCTCACCCTCCTGTCATCCTTTCCTTTGAGGTCGGCCCTCCCACTGCTGTAGGTTACAATGAGCTCACCAGATACGACTGCAGCACCAGGCAATTTAACTTTTGTAACTTTTAACCCAGAGGCTCCCAACCCTGACGGTATACTAAGATCTTCTGTGGAGGTAGGAGCAGGGCTGGAGAGCCAGGATCTTTCTAGAATCGGGTCATTCTAATGTGGGGCCATTCTAACATTAAGAACCACTGCTGTTAACCCTTCCAGGAAAGCTGTTTAGATGTCTATTAACATAGAGCCTTTTCCAAAGGTGAAAACTTGAAGACATTATGGGAGCAGCTTAGCTTTTGGCTTCATGCAAAACATCCCCCCAGTGTGCATGTCTAGCTATGGATGTGCAACGGTCACTGTGAAGGCGAAAGTTGGGTCACAATGGACATAGTGGTGCTGGAGGCCATTTTAATGTCAGTGGGTCTCTCTGAGCCCCAGGTAAGACCTGGGTCCACGCCGACCACCCAGTGAGCGAGTGGTGAGTGAGGAGTTGCTCACAGAGGCTGCTCAGGATAAACCTGGGCGTGTATTCCACCCCGGGCCCCCAAGCATGCTTGGAAAGTGTGCTTAGCTACACATGGTACTGACATGACTGTGCTCATGAGAGACATGTACGGGATCAATATTTTCCCGGTTTGGGTTTTCTCCTCTGGATATACCCTAGATCTTGTAAAATAATGCAAGTTGTGAACAAAGGAAATATTCTCCTAAATAGCATTCAACAAACCCCAAAACAAAATAATGACAAAAAAAAAGCTAACCAAGGTTGGAACCTGCAATGCCAGGGGCAGGTGTGAAGCTGCCTGAGAAGCTCAACAACTAAGATGCCTTTCAAAATAGGACAATCCAATCTTGAATGCACTAATTTCATGACTAAATGCTAGGTTAACAAAAAATCTGCTCTAAGAAATCATTTCTTTTCTTCCACAAGACGGAGCAGGAGCAAAGGGAGATGACAGCTGCTTTCCGGTCACGCTCCCTGGATAGGAGACTCTGGGGTGTGAGTGAAGAGAACGTGGTTGGGGGGGATCAGAGGGAAATGTGTCAGCTGTGCCCCATTGTGACGGATGGGGAGAGCTGAGGCATCGGCTGTCTCAGTGGTTTGTCATTGGTGATCCTGTTCCTGGTGATTAAACCAAACAATGGTGCCTGCTAGTTTTCTTGATTATTTCTGTTCTTGTTATGATGTGCATAACATTTCCAGAAATAGGTTGAGTCAATATGGGAGTGGCTGAAATAGATTTAACTCAACATGTTAAGGGATGTGAGTGGGACGGTACTGTATTCAGGAACATCCCTTGGTTGAAGTGATATTGTTCAAATAGGAAAAATTTGTCATTTATAACTGAGACAAGTTAAAGTGCCTATAGAATTTTAAGTTTTCAGAGGAAATATAGTGTCTTGTATCAGATTGGTCCTGAAGCCTTTCACTCTAATTTACATTGGAATTTTAAAAAAGATCTATTTGGACACATAGTTGATGATTTCAACAGAAACACAACAACTTATTAACATGTTGCTATGTGCTAGGCAATATGTTGAGTGCTTTATATTTGCTCCTTTTATTCTCAGAGCAAACTCTTAGGTACTATTATTTTTACTTCATTTTCCTATGAAGAATTTGATAGAGGATTAGTGATTTGCTCAAGGTCACACAGTTTGCAGTCCCAGAAAAAGGAATTAACACAGCATAGTCAAGGCTGCAAACTCAGGAGCCAGGCTCCTTGAATCCAAATCTCAGCTCTGCCACCACCAGCTGCAGAGGATTCTGTGCCTCAGTATCTTTATCTGTAAAATGGGGATAATAACAGTACTACCTCATAAGGTTATTGAGAAGAGACAATGCATACATACATACAATGCATATAACATATCATGTAACTACATATATAATATGTAAAATGCACACATATTTAAAGTGCTTAGATATCACAGATATTAAATGAATGAATTTATGTATAGTATGGGATTAATTTATAAGTAGATCATCAACATCTACTCTGTCCTTATATTTACTTAAGCCTGGATACCTATAAACAACTCCTCTCCCCTGGTCCTGCCTTTATTTCTATAGTACCCTTCTTTTGGCTGAGGGATGATAGAGGGAGCATAATACCACTACAAGAAAAGAAGTCAACAGTTATTTTCTTAAGAGTTCAAGTAAAAGGCCAATGGTAGGATTCAACAGATAAGAAATAAAAGTGCTGCATGAAAAGCCGGGCTTGAATGAGCTTCCAGGCAGGGAAATTTAATGTGAGAAGATAGTCAAAGGTTTGGAAACAACTGCTTATTTTGCTGACTTTTACAATTTCTTCTGACTCATATGTAACTCTAGAGGCCATGGGGTAGCTGACCAATAGGGGCCAATGTCGTCTTCTCATGGGTCTCTGTCCCACCTCCCTAAGCAATGACAGGGTTTGGATGTTGATGTTCACACTGAGAAATGGTGGTGCCTTGGGGGTGACCTTTTGGGTTGGGGAGGGGCAGAAAGGCCAAACAAGATGGGGGTCTGCCTCCAGCTCTGACAGTGTGATGTCCAACGACTGGAGAGCTGACTTCTGGCATGGCCAAGCCTTCTACATACAGTGCCCCCTTGGACAGCTGTGACAAATGCTAACCTATCCCTGAGGCCAAAATGAAATTGAAGCCACACTGAATACAAACTAAGTTTTAAAAGAAACACAGAGCTTTCTACTCTTTAGATTTTAAATGAGGCTGCTAAAACATCTCAAGGAAAGTTGAGTTCAATTCTAACAGTTGGAGCTATAGTCATATTAGTGGATTTTTCTAAAGGACTTGGTGTGTACCCAATTCCCATGTGTAGCATATAACTCACAGATTTAATTATAGATCTTCCTCAGTCACTAGTTCCCTAGGAAACAAATCCATGGCTCATGTCTCGTGCATGGAAGGTCATGGCAAGAAGATAAATATTTTCTGCATTTTGAAACTTTATCTAGAGGTCACAGGTCTGCAACTCAGCAATGAGAACCCTTCAGACAATAGCTAAAAGCTGCTGTGTTTGACTAATATCAACGATACTTAAAACCTTTTTTTGTTTATCTCAAATAAAGCACTTCCCACTTAAATGATCAAAAATTTTCACTATATCTCTTTTTCTTGTTTAAGGCTGAAATAGAAATCGGATGAGAAGTTTCCTTAAATGTTTCTTCCTGCTCAGTTAAGATAGAAACTATGCTTATAATTTTTTTAAAAGGGAGTATTATCTGAAAAAAATCCAAGCTAAATTTAATCATGTGGACATTCCAGGTCAGAGATTCTTTATTTTTTGTTTTTGCTTTCTTCATCTTAAATCATGGAGAGAACTGCCATGAGGGACCATTTATATTGGAAAACTAAAGCAAGACAGAAAACTAAAAGTGGAAAAGTGAAAAAGCAAAAAATGCCTTTAAATATATGAAGAAACATCACAAAGCAAAGAGACATTTATTCCTTGTGACTAGTGAAAGTCGGTCTCATTTTACTTGATAATTTTGTGTATTTAACACTCCCTGAAATTGGTTTCTGCTTGTTCCCATTAGCGCCATAACTTTTTTAGACCTATGTGAGGATTAAATGGGAAAACATAAGTAAAGTACTTTGTAAATCCCAGAGAGCTGTACAAATGTTAGCTCTCTCAATTAGTGTCCTCAGTAAAAATTCTTAAGTGAAACCTTTTTGATCGTAGTGTGACAAGACTAACCAAGGGTTGCAAGTGTCCTCAGACTTTAAATGACAAAGCACAGAGGCAGCAGTACTCATGATCTTCTTCACCTTTCACATGGAGATCATAAACCAAGCAGACACGATCGTTCAATGAAACTCACAGAAACATCCCAGAGGGGTTCCGAAGATGACTTATTTTGCCAGCAGAGCACGGCCCACCCATGGCAGGAAGAAGACCTAGGGGTCTAAAACTGACACGTAACATTTTCTGTATCTCTTGCTGCCTCAACAATAGGCAGTTTATGGCTTCAGTGGGAAACTAGGGGTGTCAGGACACAGCCAGCTTTATTTGTCATTCTTCAACAAAGGATCCAGGTTGAGAGAAAGAAACTATAAAGTAATAGAGGACATGGGGACAGGACAGGGGAGGGTTTAGTTAGTCATTACCTGCTTTTTCAAGGCATCATACATAAATTGCTTTGGCTGAGTTTAAGGGCCTCCATAAAATATTAATTCAGATATAGCTTAATATTTATCGAGCAATTACTAAATACCAGGAAATGTATGCTTTTCTTATGTTCTGTGTGATGCTGAAACTACCATGTGGCACTGAGAGGGCACACCAGGAGGATAACTCAGCTTAAGCTTCCAGTGAATAAATAGAACATACAGGCCCTAAATCAGGGTTTCTATACCCAAGGCTTACAATCCAAGCCATCGTGAAGGAAGAAGGACATTTCTAACCATTCTGCTGTCAGCATCTCCTTGGGGAATCTATACAACCTGTGATCCTTCTTTCTCCAGATAAATCCAAACACACACACCACTGATGTCCCTCCATGGACCAAGGATTCAGACATTGTTGGGTTAAAAACTTCTGTTCCACCATCGTACTGGGGCCTGGTTGCCCTCACCTCTTCTTCCCCTCCTTTCAACAACTAGATCAACTCAACCCTTTTTAATTTCCACGATTGTGGGCTCAAAACCAGCTAGATGTTAAGATTCCAGCTAAGTTCATAACCGAATGCTGTTGGTCATTTACTGAAGAAAAGCAGAATGTCAAGTGCTACAGCCCAAATGGGATCAAAGAAGTTTCAGCTTGATGGAGCTTGAGCACGAGCCACAGTGGCGGTTCCCTCACGGGGTCCTGGGCGGCTGAGCGAGAACCATCCAGAGAGCGAGCGTTATCAAGAAAGGGCTCTGGGCCCCAGGCAGAACCACTGGATCTGAATGTGAAGGTGGGGATGGGCCACACTCATGCTGCCAGCAGAACAGCCGCGTGGGCTAGGGCACACTACAGGTAAACACCCCTTTGACTGAGAAGAAACTATGCATCCGAATCATACATGAGTCACCTGAGTTCATTTCTTGTTGGCGGAAGAACCAGGCCTAGATGCCACGACTCCTGACACCCTCGCATACATTTCTGTCTCAAACACCCACAGTGTGATCAAAATTCAGTCGACAGAACAAGTCATTTAAATACATCACTGTGCTGAGAAAATGAATTTGAAATATTCAATGCTGGTGTGAAATGAAATGTTTGTGATTTATTTCTTTAAGCCAATAATGTCCCCAAATAGGATGCTCATTAAATCACCAAAATAGTAATGCATGAATTTAAATCCATTGTAATGGCTTAATTTTAGGGAAGAAGTCTACTTTTAATAGAATTGTGTTTTCTCTAACAAGAAAAATAAAGAACCACATTTTGTTGCAAATTGTGGATTAAAAACAAAACCAACAAATGACTATGGCAGCTTGGATTAAGCATTCTTTGTTTGTTTTATAGAAGCCCTTATCTTCAGTGACCACTTTTGTGGAATTAAAATTGGTGTACACAGTCTAACAATTACGCACATGAACAATGGGCATGGTTTGGGGGGTCTGGACGGTTCTAAGATAGTAACCTAGGGTACTAATTAAGCTCATGCATGTTTTACATAGAATGTGCAATGCATACACTTCAAACATATGAATCTTTTCAGACTTTAACTGTAGAAAACGTAAGTGATGGGACACTCCTCTGTAGATCTGATGATGTCTTGGTCTCCTTGTGGCTACTGTCAAATCATGGGTCCTGGACTAAGAGTCTGATGCTCTAGGCCATTTATGTTGGTTTCATTCCTTGACACTTTTTTTAGAAAACATATTACGATATTCTTTATTAAGAAAGTTTCTAGCAAGTTTTTTCCCCCTAAACTCCTTTTAAAGACGGTAAAGACACAGAAGGGAATATAGCCATGATCTGATTTTAACCGATTTTCCCATTTGTACTTATTTCTTCCAAAGACTACCATAGCAAAAATACACTTACCTCAATACCATCTCAATTCTCTCAAGAAATGTTGATTGATTTGGTGCTGGGTCATGAAGAGAATGATTTCATATATAAACACCTTACTCGTAAGTTACCATGAACTTAATGAAATTTAAAAATACATAATCACCATGCTCTGAGGTTGCTGTGTTTTGGGAAAATCATGTTTTCTCAATAAATAAAACTTTTTCAAAGGAAGAAAATCATACTCCTAAAGCTACAAAGAATAAACTGCAATGAATCTGTGGATTAAAATACTGTGCCCAAAAAAATCACTGAGAGTAAGTTATTTTCCAACTGTTTCCCATTTACTAGCATTTTCAAGTGTAAAAACTTTGGTTTGTTTTGATATTGAATATGTGTTGAACCAACTTTTAGTTTAATGCTAAGGAACACATCTTATAAGTGGAAAAAGTAAGTGATTTCTATTTTATCCTAAATCCAGAAGCAATACAGGTACTCCAGGATTTTGCAGATTGCAGAAATTACATAGAGTTAGACCCACATCCTGGTTCAGTGATGCACCACTCTGACTTCAGACAAGTTACTTAACACCTCCCTAGTAAGACTCCTTTTCTCCTTAGTAAAATACTGATAATGAGAGTAACCATCTGATAATACAGGTAGCACTTGGGACACTGCCTGGAGCTTAATAAGTACTTTAATCTTAAGGGAAATGTTGTTGATTTCACATCAATGGAACCTACAGATCTCCAAGGCCACCCTGCAACTCCTAGAATCCTGGACCCCTTACTAAGGCAGATTTCCAATGAAGAGGCTTGACAAAGATATCAGGCTACAACTGCAATAGCTCTGGTGTGAGCTTCCGGTACCATAATTACTGCAAGAGTGGTGCATCTATCAGGGTTCTTGTATATAGGTTCTCTGCAATACCTCTGCAAAAATATGCCTTCATATTTAGCCAAGGTGCGTCTCTTGCATAGAATAAAATACATGAACACACTGTCCCAGAAAATAAATATCTGTCTTTCTGTGGCTTCCAGAAACAATTCTAATAAGCTAGAGGGGACAAACTAACATGCAGAGGGCAGGAGGGGCCAAGGCCGGGCTATTTGTGTATCTTAATGAGCACTAATTAAAGGTCTTACACAGGGAAAAACAATTGAAGATTAAAAAAATATATAACCAACCTGTCAATGACTTTATGGATTCTACAGACGTGAGCTATGATTATTAGGGTCATTAGCAGGCATTCTGACATTCAAGTATAAAACATTATTCATGAGCACAGAGTGGGTGAAATTATACAATCCATTTAAATAAAATCAACTGCATAACAGATATAATTCACAAAGTGATCATTTTTAAAAATAGAAAATTGAATTTCAATTCAGCATTTTAAAGGCCCAGTGATCCAAATATTAAATTGATAATCAGGCCACAGTGATTTTCATGAGTAGATGGAAATATTCATGTAATTCTATAATGGTCTATGAAATGCCAGAAAAGTTACCATCTCAAAAATATATGGTCCCATGTAGAATCTTAGACTACCAATGCTGGAGGGAACCTCAGATATGACCTAAATCAACAGTTCTCTACTAGCGGTGATTTTGCTCCCCCCCACCCCGCCCCCCATCAGGGGACATTCAAAAGTGTCAGGAGACACTTTTGTTACAACAAGAGGGAGGGTGCTTCAGGCACCCTGCTGGCCAAGGTCCTGGATGCTGCACAGGACAACTTCCACAACAAAGAATTCTCTGACCCAAAATGTCAGCACCAAAGGGCTGAGATCAGAATACCCTAATCTAGATCAACCTTTCTCACTATACAGAACAGATAAATTATAACTATGGCTTTTCATTAGACCAACAATAAATTGCTGACTAGCTTTCAGCATCGCTGGTGCTGTTTTTCTTTCTCTGGTAGGTTTTACATAGCTCCTTAATTCCTGTCCATCTACCCACCAACCCTCAATCAATTATTCAAGATTTATAAAATGCCTACTATGTATTTGGCACTGGGAATACAGAAATGAATAAGACAAATACAGTCTTTCTCCTGTGTGCTTATAGCATGGTGGCAAGGGCAAATGTAAGACATAATAAAAATGCAATGAATCATTATTGAGATAAGTGTCACATACAGGTCTGGGGTACCAGGTATGGGTCCTAACAAAGCAGTCCTATATTTTACAGGGGACCCTGCCACAAGGTCTGTGATAACAGTGATGGTCACCACTT
Organism: Noctilio leporinus; assembly: GCA_004026585.1. NCBI lineage: Eukaryota > Metazoa > Chordata > Mammalia > Chiroptera > Noctilionidae > Noctilio > Noctilio leporinus. Next base: position 575,075 of record PVIW01000101.1, on the reverse strand, counting down.
ACTGGAGACTTACTATGTACCAGGTGCTGTACTGAATACTCTCTTTACCTGTAATCCTCACAACAACCCTGAGGGGTAGATACTAATGTCCTTACAATCTCCAATTGATGGCACCCCCAAATTTTGGATGAGTAATATGGCTTGGGGAGAGGCAATGGTCTATCATAGGTGAGATAGAGATGACTAGTTCATTCAATGAGGGACTCCATTTTAATGCTGTAAACCAGGGGTGGGGAAAGGGCAGGGAATAATTGGTGATTAAGTGATTAGCCTCTACCATTGAAGAATTAACAGTGGCTGTAAAGGTGATATAAAGCAACCAACTGAGCATGACATAGATTTATGGGCAATGTTATTAATTGCTATATTTAAGATAAAACAAAGTGGCAAAGATTTCAGCATGTATTTGAGGCTTGGAGGCATATATGCCTAGATGATTAGAACCATTCCTGTGCAAAACAGCGCCCACTAACCACATGTGGCTGTCAAAATTAAATAAGTTTAAAAATCAATTTCCTTAGTTACAGCAGCTATATTTCAAATGCTCAACAACCAGATATGGCTAGTTGTTATTGTATCAGATGTGCAGATAAAGATTTTCATCAGCACAGAAAGTTCTAATGGACAGTGCTGCTTTCGAGTTTGGGATAGCATCCAGGTGCAAAGAGCCTCTCAGTAGTTGTTCCCAAGATGATATTCTCCTGCCCTTAGTTTGGGGCCTAAGGCCATCTCTGGCTCATGCAGGTTGTGGAAGAAGAGAGCTGAGAGCTCGCTCAGACTCAGAGCGCAGTAGGAATTGGACAACTTTAAAATGAGAAGGGTCCTTAAGCATGGGAAGTCAATGCCTTTATTTCATAAAGAAACTAAAGATCTATATATCCTAAAACTTAAGCCCCCTTTATGCCAGTAATTCTTCTTTCAGGAATTTATTCTGTGGAAATAATTAAGAATATGCACAAAGTTGAGGATGTTCCATGGAATGATATTTATAATTGAGGAAAAACTGGAAATCTACTGGATGCCTAACAATTGAAAGCAGTTACTGGACAGATGCATTCACACTTTCAAGTCCAATGCTGTATAGGTCATCATGACTTGAAAAGGTGATGAGGCATATTAATTTAAAAACAAAACAAAACAAAACAGTTTTCAAAACAGAATGCATATTATGACCTTACTTTTGTGACTATATTATATAATATGCATAAAGGAAGGTGCAGAGATCCATAAAGTATTTGAAGTGTTGGTGATCCATCTGGCCAACAGGGTAAGAAAATAAATAAACAAATATATACATTTTGTCCAGAAGGTATCTTAGCCATATAATATAGAAAATAGAGCCATTAATTGATGAAGATACAAGAAACATTGTACATAAGACAATGATGTCTCAGTCTCCTTCAAAGTAGGCACCTTGGGACCTCACACAATTCTCCCACTTGCCATCAGCTGCACCATTGTATTTTCCTGAATCTCACTGACAGCCTGTAATCTCTTCTCTTTAGAAGGTGATTTTAGTTTTGGGAAAAGCCGGAAGTCACAGTGCACCAAATCTGGGCTTAGCCGGGCTAAGTCAACTGGGTGATTTGATGTTCTACAAAAAAGCTCTGCACAAGACATGATGCATGAGCGGGTACATTGTTGTAACAAAGCTGCCAAGAACCAGTTGCCCATAGCTACAACCTTCTGAGTCATCCAAAAAGTTTCCATGGAGGAATGTACAGGCTTCACACAAAATGTGATGCAAATGCATTGCTCTACTAGCTCAGTCATTTGGAATACGATGGCCACACAGTACACATGCTCACTCAACAACATCTACCACCATCCACAGCTAGTACAGTGAAATTGTCATTGTTCCATTCCACTCTCAGCTGCCAGGTTATACTGCATAAATAATTCTCATTATGCTAACTATGGCTGGGCTTTCTCTAGACCGACCTTATACATACATTTGCATTTTTCTATTCTTTATCTGTAAACAAGTTTACCAGTTTAAAGCTATCCTGAAATCTCAGGACCAGCAAGATAAGGGTAATTTCAGTCACTTAATGATCACCCAGCTCAAATTAGGATCTGATTTGGTCAATGGTGCCCCTCCACCTTACATATTCTCTCTTCACTCTTCTCATCTTTTCAGTCAATTCCTCCCTTTTCCCACATTTTTTTATACTGGTTCATTACAAAAAGAAATAGGGCCAAATTAATAGTGCCTATGAAAACAGAAGTTCTGTCTTCATAGACACTTAATTTGTATTAATTTTATGTAGTGGGCTATAGCAGGAGTTGAGAACATTAGCTGGAGGCTTAAATTAGTGTATCAATAAACTAACTGAACAGCTCTGTATAAAATATAAAACAATCTAACCCCTATTTTGGAATCATCTATTATATTTTTTTTCTATCCAAACCAAATAAACTCATATTCATGGCCAAAAATCATATGCACTATTCTTCAGTACATTTGAGACCAAAGCAAGACTCTAGGCTAGGGTTTCCCAACAGAACTTTCTGTGATGATGGACATATTCATTACCAGCACTTTCCAATACAGCGGCTGCCAGCCATAGCTGGCTATTGAATACTTAAAATATGGTCAGTGTGGCTGAGGTATTAAAGTTTTAACTTTATGTAACTTTAAGTATAAATTTAAGTAGCCACATGCGGCTAGTGGCTAACTTACTCGACAGTGCGCGGTTGGAATCTAAGCATATGTAGAGGGTAACGTTCACTCTGAGTGACGTGAGTGGTCGTTTGCTTATGCTCTGCTTCAACCCATAAGGCTTTAAGCAATTCTGAAGCTCTGGTCAAGATAACAAAAACAGATTGTAAAGAAACCTGAATCTTTTTTTAAAGATAATGCTAAGTAAAGAAGATGTGACTATGAAGGTTTCTGAATGGTATCATTGGATGGATTACAAATAGGCAGGGATTGACTCTAAGGTGAGTTGGATGAGAGGATTCACGGTGCAGGACATGCTCCAGTGACCTGGCAGACGCTGAGCTGACCTGATCTTTTTTGGAAACCCATGTCCCCCTCAACTCGATTAGCTTCCAACTCTCCTGGAATGGAGGTGTAACAGTGATACTACAGCAGAAATTTTATACCAACCAATCTCAAGATTTACACGCATCTCCTCCCCTAAGTCTCTTTCTACGTATTTTGCGGGGAGTAGAGTGGAGGACCGTTGCTGTTTTCTGGCCATACTTCTATGTGCTGGTGTGCTGGTCACTTTGGAATAGCCAAGAATCTGTGATACATGCCTGGGTCATAAAAGCTAAGCAGCAGCATTCGTTAAGAACTCTGCTTGTAGAAGGATGTGGGTTAACAAGGTGGATGTTGGGAAGGTAGTGGCGCAGAACTTCAGTTTGGGGCAGGCTTTTTCACCTTCTGAAGGCAGATGTCAGCAAAAGATAGGGAGAATCATGGAGCTTTGGCTATATATCCCATATTTTTCAAAGCATCTTTTATGTAAATCACCAGATTTAACATGTAAAAATACATAATGTCCCAAAACAATATTTGGGACATACTTATACTAAAATATTAGTCATTGATCATCCAAAGTTCCTATTTAAATGAGTTGTATCTTTAATCTGGCCACTCTATCCATGAAATGCCAGCCCCAAGAGATCTCCCGTGGCGAAAAAGGCTCAATGGTTAAATGCACACTGGACATACTGCTTACTTTGAAACCCTCTCAAAGATTCCTGAAGATAATAGCATGTTACACATTGCTGACCAGTCAGGAAAAATCTCGTTTTCAAGCCCAAATATTGTTGACTGATGCCCAGTTAACTTGTGTTTGCACTTGCCGGTCAACTGTATGTTAAAATCTCTGAGAAGTTCTTTAGCAGATACTTCCACTCTTTTCTCATAGCCCTTTCTAAATGCGTGAGAATACAGAACCCAGCACTAAAGCGGCTTAACTACCATCTCCAGGGTCAGACTGCCTGCGCTCAGATACTGGGTAAACCACAGGGTGATGGCTCTGTGACCCGGGATAAGGTAAAGCAGAGCCTGGGACGGCACATCTGTAAATGAGGGTAGTCATGCGTCTACTGCCCAGGTCCAGGATGAGAATGGAATGAATCAGCATAAAGCACCCAACCTGAGCCTGGCGCAGGTAACTGTTCCGCGAACATTAGCTTTAATAGTCACAGCAGTGGCAGAAACCTTTCCTGACAATGACTATTAACACCCAGAAGGATCAGCAGATGCAATTTGGGAGGTGCTGAAGATAAATCAAAGTGGGGTAGGGAGAGTGGTAACTTGGCCTAGCATGAAATGAAACTTTTTCATGGTCAGGCTAGCTGGCCTTGAACCCAGCTCACTGTGGTCGATAAAATGACAATTTCTGGTACAGCAGAAGGTTTAGTGGATCAAGTCATCTAACGAAACTGTGCCCTGCCATGGGGAAGCTACTTAGCCTTCTCTTTCATTTTTATTTTATTTTATTATTCTAGTTACTGTATTAGTTTTCTAGGGCTAGCATAACAAAGTACCACAAACTAGGTGGCTTTAATAACAGAAATTAATCTTACAGTTCTGGAGGCCAAAAGCTTGAAATCAAGATGTCTGTAGGAGTGGTACCTTCTGCAGGCTGTGAAGAAGACTCTGCTCCCTGCTTCTGGCCCAGCTTCTAAGTGGTTTTCTGGCAAACTGTGCTGTGCCTTATAGTTCAGCCACCACATTTGGGTCTCTGCTTTGATGTTCATATGGCATTCCCTTGGTGTGCGTCCCCATCTTGTGTCCAAATTTCCCCTTTCTATAAGGACCCGTGTCATATTGGGTTAGAGCCCACGATCATGAACTCATTTTAACCTGAATATCTCTATAAAGACCCTATCTCCAAATAAGTTCACATTCTGAAATACTAGGGTTCAGACCTTCCGCATCGGAATCTTTTGAGAGCATAATTTGGCCTATAACAGTTACCTTTCTAAAATGGGGATCAAACTGCTGCCCTTCTCACCATATAGGACTGTAATGAGGCTTAAATAAGAGAATGTAGAGAAAACGCAATTTGAGAAATTTGATAGCACAATAAAGCTGCCAGGCAAATGTTTCATTTCCGATGTTGGTCTGCACTGGAAGTGGCATTCAAACCTTTGCAAAAAAGATGTCAAGAAACCATTAATCTTCCCACAATGCCGCCTGGAAACATACAGATAGGGACTCCACATTTCAGAAAGACATACAGGCTCTAAGGAAACGGGGGAGGCACGCCTGACAATGAGGTGCCATTTGCAGTGTCACCAAATTCCCTGATGGCATATAGGAAATTGGAGACAAAAATAAGGAAATGAAGACACTGACACAAATATTTCAAACTTTACTGCGCACTTATCTTGTGTCAACCAAAGTATTGGCACAGGGCTTGTCAAATCTTAATCCCAGAAACTGACTATTTATGAGCAGCCTATTTAATGGAATGGGTTACCTTATTAGAAAACTTTCCCTCGTGCAACAGAGGAGTAATTCTGGATGGAAGAGGTTGAGTGGTGAAAAGGGGGATAGAAATGATGGAAGAGGACAAAGGCAAAGAGTTATCTGTTTTGAAATTTTAGTTGATAATGCTTCGGTTCTCTATTAATTTTCAAGAAACTAGTTTCCACCGATGGTGGAAAATTTACTCCTATCAGGAAATGAGCACATGCATGTCTTTCTTATTTTTCTCATCCACACTTTTGCCAGATGATAGTATAAATTCCTGGACTTTTTATCCTACTTGATCAATAAGCCTTTAAAACTGAGGTATATTAAAAGAGATAGATGGTTAAAATTAGCTTTTCTTTTAAAATGCCTTGTTCCTCATCAAAATATATTTGGGGAAACAAAAATGTCCAAAATTCCAACAATTTTAAGTATCAAGACTGACAGATAGCAACCAGGAGAATCTCATAGACTATAGAATGGAGCAGGGAAAAACAAGTTAGAGCTTTGTCATGCCTTGCCTCAGGGAGTACAGTAGTATCTCCAACCAGAAAATAGCCTGCTATCTGCATCTGCCTTCTATCTTTTGGTCTTTCAGCTGGTTTTCTATAAGATTCAAGCAAATACTTCAGTGCATTCTGATTTCTCTTCAACCCTGGTCTCCTGCATATGTCCACAGTTTGACATTAGCTTTGAGAAAACAAGATACAGTGACTGAGGACAGAAACATGCAAAATGATGAGTTTCTTATCTAGATGAAAAAAATAAGGCAAAAACAAAGCCATTTTGAAAACAGTACATTTCTTTTCAGAAAAGCATACTTTATGTACCATATTTTAGGGCACATTGTAAAGCTACAAGTGTTAGAATAATGTGGCATTATTGCAAAATCTAAGGAGTGAGATGATTTCTAAGTAAACTCTGGTATATTCTAATTTAATATCACACAAAACCAGAACAGGAGTGGATATTTTTAAAGAAAGTTGGATTACCCTGGCTGATGTAGTTTAGTGGATTGAGGGCTGGCCTGCAAACTAAAATGTCACTGGTTCAATTCCCAGTCAAGGCAGATGCCTGAGTTATAAATCAGGTCCCACGTTGGGGAATATAGAAGAGGCAACTGAAAGATGTGTCTCTTGCACATCAATACTTCTCTCTCTCTTTCTTCCTCCCTTACCCTTTCTCTGAAAATAAATAAGTAAAATATTAAAAGCAGTTGGAGCCCTGGCTGGTTAGTTCAGTGGATTGAGTGGCAGCCTACAAACCAAAGGGTGATGGGTTTGATTCCCAGTCAGGTCACATGCCTGGGTTGTGGGCTAAATCCCCAGTTTGGGGTGCATGAGAGGCAACCACACACTGATGTTTCTCTCCCTCTCTTTAACAAACAAACAACAAAAGCAATTGGAAAGAATATAAATTAGAAGGTAAAAATGTAAAATAGGGCTAGATGGTTTGAAAAATCAAACGTGAACATGAAGCCATACAAATTTAGAAAAACATATGTTGGCATGATTCTATTCTTGGAATAGGACAAGGATTTTAATTGTAAAAACAGGGGAATAGGTCATAAATAATAAAACTGTGTCTGATTAACAATTTTAAAAATCAGTATCTCAAAAAATCAAACAAAATTAATTCAAAGAACAAGTTGGCAAGAAGTTGAAACAGAGATATGACAGGCAAAAGATGAATATCCATAATAAGAAATAAGCCTTCATAAATCAACAGAGAAACCATTAATACTCAAATAGAAAAAGGGAATAGGACTTGAGAATATAACTACTTTATAAGCATGGAGAAAAGGAGGAAAAAACATCACCAGTAATTTGTAAATGGTAAAATAAAAAGAAAGGAACAGTACTTTATCATTCAATTTATCAAAGTGACAGATTTAAGCAAACCTTAGCACTTGTTCCTAGCAAGGAAAAGGGTAAAGAGGAACTTTCATATACTTTAGGCTGAGTAAATTTTAGTATTATTTCTTTGCAAAGCATCTTGGTAATTATGTATTAATACAGACTTCAACTTCTAATGATCAATGCTAAGAATTTAGGTAACTTTGGCCACATACCCATGTACTTTAACCATCATAACAAAGTCATTTAAAATAATTAATTGTTGGTGGAAAACTAACCAATAATAAGGAGAAACTTAAATAAATTGGTAGTCCGTAAGATGTTTTCTTATGTGGACATTAACTATGATTTTGAGAAACTGAATGTGGGAAAGGAACATTTCCACAAAAAAGTGAAATTTTAAAAGCATAATGCAACCTGAGTATATAATTTGATGGTACATACATATACATATAACTGTGTGTGCGTGTGTGTGTGTGTGTGTGTGTGTGTGTATATATATATATATATATATATATAAACATATATTTATATTTAGTTATATTTGTAGGGATAGGGATATAAACATGGCAATGCTATCAAAGGCTATCTCTCAGTGGTGAAATTATAAGCTAATTTTATTTTCCTCTTTTATTTATTCATCTATTTCTTCCTTTATTTAACATATTTCTTTTATAATCAAAAGAAATTAATTTAAAACTAAAGCAATCACATCAGCATCTATGGTTAGGTAGAGTCTATTCTGCCATTTTATAAACATTTATGAAAGGGTTGCTGTTAGGTTTGGGCTGGGGGAAGCAGAGACATTTGCAGAACTGTTTCTACTGGAAAGAATGATGTAGTTATTCACATTTTATTTTCATGGCACCATCCATTAGATGTGCTTAATGCCCAGCTGAGTTATTTGAAAATGGGAACCAGAAGGAAGGAGACACATTTTGAAAACATTGTAATTAGAAAAAAAAAAAAAAAAAAAAAAAACAAGAACAATCAAAAGTGAAGTTTGGGCTGAAAGAGTTTAGTGAGAGACCTTTAGGAGAGGAAAGGACAGGGCATGATAAAGTGCTCTGAAAAATTAAGTAAAATATCCACAGGCACGCAGCTTTAATAATAAGAGTATTTGAGCCCATGTGTCTCCAACACTTAATACTTTTGGTTTCCCTTAATATCACTGCATTGTACCTACCAACAAGGATCTAGTACCCTGTTATTTAGTGCACTCATTTTTGTGTTGATTCTCACATTTTGAAATAAAAATGCAACAATGAGGCATCTTCAAATATAAGAATCCAATTGCTTCATTTACGAATTGTTGGGGAGCTAATTATGTGGTACAAGAGGCAACTACTTTGTTTTTCTTTTTTAAAAATATATTTGGGAGATCTGTAACCCCGTCACTATGTTTCATGAATGGCAAGAATGTATATTTACTCTTGCTTCCCAAGAGTAAGGTTAAAAACATCTCATTCTGCAAAAGATATTTAACACCCATGAACCTTTAAAAAAATCAGAATTGGAAAATGGTATTTATCAATGCAAAGTTAAGTATGAACTTCAAAAGACACAAAGTTGGGTATTAACATGAGATGCTCTGTTGGAACCTTTGGATGCATTCAGTACAGAAATGAGGCTAGGTGGGAGCATTCCGCATCGCTGGGAACTGCCTGCCCAAACGCATAAATTAATCAAATGGCATGTCAGTGGAAGCAGGCTTGGAAAGCCTTTGTCTTCACAATTTCTTGAAGTTTAAATGTTTCTGAGATAATAAAAATCTGATCTTGGAAAGAGGGGAGGAATCAAGAGGTTAATTATCTGCTGACTTGGTTGGCTCTGGAGATGTGCTTGGGTTTAGCCCTTTCTCATCTCAGCCCAATTACTGATAGGTCCTCAAACCCATTTCTACGGGGGACTCTCTCCCCCCTGCTTAATCACTGCCTTAGAGATGTACGTGAGATAGTCGTGTCTGGCATTTCACTCCTCGCTGTACCTGGGCAGCACTACTTTCTCTGTGTCTAGTATAAACAATTTATTCTCTTAATGCCAGGGATCTGCTGCTATGAATTGGTTTGTTGGACACCATTTCTTGCTCAAAATACAGCTTAAGATCTAGGCACCAACTATCAACTGTTAGCTTTACTGCTTGCGGCACGATGCTTTCTGAATGAGGAAGGAAGAGTTGACCTTTCCACAAGATGCACATTATTTATTTGCCCCCAAATTTCATTTTCCCACTTAAAAAAAATGATCCTTTGAGCTAAACACCCTTGCGCCTTGGATGCTACGCGGACCTCCCACTTCTCTGGTCACTTGATTACTTCAGGTTCCTCTTGTCTCCTGCATCCTGCAGAGGTCTTTCGAAAGGTCCTTTCCAAAGCGCCCCCTTCATCGTTCCTTCTTTCCACAGTCCTGCCAGGATAGGGCACTGAGTTCTGACTTTGCTCCCCAAATCTAGGTCTGCAGTGCCTAATTGGACGTACACTGGAGCCTGATGCCTTTTCTAAGCAAACTTTCAAACTAGCTTTGCCCCTGGCTTTTCTTGAATTTTTATACTCGTGTCACTGATTCTCCTGTATCCTTCTGTGTTGTCATCACCCGTCCAGGGTCTCCGCAGTTAACCTGGGCTCTCGTTAGCCTGCAGATTGCCCTCCCCACCAGTGCTCACTGCATCCTCCACCACAAACTCCGCTCGCTGACCTTGGTTCCCGATTCCTAGCTCAAATGCCTTCCTTGGCAGCTGCCCAATGTTTCTTCTAGCAGCGGCTGATAGATTTTGTACAGTAAAAGGGTACTATGGACAAAGGCATATTTGAAATGAAGAGTTCCTCACACAAACTGGTCTTTTCCCTACAACAATTCTTAGACTATCATTTACTGGGTATTTTGAATTTTCAAGAAAGGCAGGGGTTTTCTCCATTGTTTGTTAAGAGACTCCTATGTCAAAGGGTCTTTGGGGTGCATTTTGAGAGGTAGCTCCGGAGCTCCAGAGGAAACTGAGAGGTTCCCACCTGCTGTCCGTAGTAACTCAATAGACTTGGTCATTTTTCCTTAAGCCTCCAGTCCTTCCTTTGTACAGATTCCCAAATCCTCTGGCCCAAGCCCTTCTCCCTTGCTCACTGCCCCAGCTCAGCGGCTCCAGGCGCTTGCGGCCAGCACAGAGCCAGCCCCAGGCTGCTTTAGGGTGAGGCTCCAGCTCCATCATATGTTACCTGCCTAACCTGTAGCACAGGCCTTAAACTTTTAGAGACTTTGTTTCTCATCTGTAAGATAGGAATAACAATAATGCCCATTGCATAAAGAAATTAAATGGCGTCTATATGTAAGACCATTTCTGTAGTGCTTAGTACACTGAAGGCATGTAACCAGCAGCACTCGCTATTGGTACCCTCTATTACTGGTAGCAGCTATGATTTTAAACCTCCAGCTGAAAGCCAGGTTGCTTACTTCAGCAACACGAGGAACCCAGATACTAGCATGACTACTGAGCCAGGAGGGGAGTGACCTAACTCACCCCAGAATCCGCAAAGGCAAAGAAAATGCTCCCTTGGCTCAAAGAAACTGGAATGGGGTTTCCAACTACAACCCCATTGGGCTCCCCCACCTGCCCCCAGCCCACATTTTATGACTTTCGAGAAGTTTCAGACTAGGCTCCAGAGATTCTTCATCTGTTCTCTGACCACATCCCTGAATCCCACCAGGGGTCCTTTCAGGATTTGTCACAGGGTGGCTTGCAGGAGACTTGAGACTGGGAAACCTCGCAGAGGGGATCCAGGGCCCTGAAGCTGCAGATCCAGTCCCACGCCGAACCACAGGGATGTAGCAAAAACTCAGAGCATACATAGCTCCATGTGCTCCCTGCCCTATTGTATAGGAGAAAAGCATCCAAGGGCTTGCCCAGAGGTGTCAGGGAGCTGTAGGTTGAACCACTGTGGGAACCACTGTAAACCCAACTAGGTGGAACAGCCCGTCAGTCTTCTCATCACAACACTCTGCCTCTATCTGATGCGAGACTTTCCCCGAACTACCTAATCCAATCCATTTAGCTAGTGAGGATAGGGAACCTACCCAAAGTCATAGAGCAGCATATGGTAGGGCTGGCTACAGTTTTAAAACTGAAAAACCTGACTCAGATTTAGCCCTGTGCTAAATACTCTAGTGTACACAGACAGGGTGGGGCAAAAGTAGGTTTACAGTTGGTCAAACAGAAAATAACACACTAATTAATAAATAATACAAGAATAAACTCTGTTTTGCATACTCACACCTGTAAACCTGCTTTTGCCAACCTGGTATGACTTCGGCTCCCACATGTTTCTGACACAGGTTCAGGAAAATTAAAATCACCTGCTTAGATGCCTTGGCGGTAAGCATGGGTGAGGTTTCATTTAAGAGTAAGGGACACCTGGGTTTGTGACCTGGGGCAGTACTTCATCTTGTCAACCCTCAGTATTCACACTGGGAAACAGATATAATGCCTGCTTGTTAGGGTCAGCAGAGGATTGGGTGGGATACACATCCAAAGCCCCATCCTGGCACTAAGGAACCTACATTCTAGTGTTTTAATTAAACACCTAGGCTTTGGAATTAGATTCTCCAGGTTTTCATTTATGTCTCATCAGTTATTGGTTGTGTGACTTTATAAAATACAGATAATAACTGTCTTATTTATAGTGTTGGGATGATTATTAAATTAGATAACATTTTCCAAGTGCTTGATAGAGTGTTCTGTAAGCATTTATTATCATACTTAATAAATTTGATTATTGTGACGATGATAATGCTGATGATGTTTTTATTGGTTAGGATAAGTTAGGCTATGATGCATAAATAAAAACATAATAAAGCAATATGGAATCTCAGAAGTGTCATAGATCAAAGATTTGTTTACCTCCTGCTCATGTCATAAATTCAGTGGTTGGTGGGGGTTTTATCCAATAGCTAAAGAATCGAGGATGAAGAACCTTCCACCATCTGGCTGCTGTCGCTATCTGAAACATGCCTGGCCACCACAGCAGAAAAGAGAATGGGAAAATGGCATATGTCAGCTAGAACTACTCAAATAGCTCCATGAGGCTGCAAACAGACTGATAAATAGTGTTTCTCTGAGTCCAGGAAGGAGACGAGGGCTGGACTCAGGAGCACTTTCCCAGCGTAATGATGGCAAAGACAATGAAACAAGGTGAGGAGCATTCAGCTTGGAGCCTTGCGCTTAACAGGTGGTTAACAATGAAAAGCCAGTATGTTCATTTGAGTGAGGCCTTAATCACCTGTAATGGATAACAAGATGGGTGTCCCTGAGGAAAGAACTGAACTCAGCACCACATCTGGAAATTGGATATTAGGGAAAGAAGAGCTAAACACGTGAGTATGCTAATGTCTGGAACTGCCCCAGCTGGCTCCGTAACTTAGGAACTCAGGTCTCTCAAAGGTTTCTGATGCCTCTGTAAAATCACTGCTCCAAGTGTGTCCACAGGCCACCTCCACGGGGATCTCCTGGGGGATTTGTCAAAAACGCAGATTTCTGGCTCCTCTCCGAACTATGAGTCAGAATCTGTGTGGGCGTGTGTAGGGAGGAGGGCATGGGAGAGTCTGCAACACGTATTTAATAAGCTCACCTGATGACTTTTAGGCAACTGGAAGTTTGAGCACAACTCAGACACCTCCTGCCCTTGATTTCTCCTTGGACACCGTGTCTGACTCTCAGATCTATCATTTACTTGCTGAGTATTTGTGAGCATATAAACCAGCAGCTATGAACTTGAAGTTACTCATCTATAAAATGTGTTGTACAATAAAGTGACCTGGCACTTTGTTGGAAGGATTCAATGATATCATGTAAAAAAATGACAATGGTGATGGTGATGTGATAATGATGACAATGGTGATAATGATGAAAATGGTAATGAAAACCTTTAGGCAGTGCCTAGACCTCAAATATGTGACAGATGGAACACATAAGTATTTTTTATTATCTGTAAAATGAAATTTAGGACTTGATTATATGGAATATATATACAATGTCATGACTGTGATGTAGTGTCATGTTTAACCAATGCTGGATCTATTTTCCTTTAATTCCTTGTCAAACAAACCTAATCCCTGAACAACAAGGCTAGTTGGTTTTAATTACTTCTGAATTAGAGCCAGGAAAGTGGAAAGAGAAACTGGCATTAATAGAAGAACATAGATTCCCAAGTATAGAAAAGAATTATGTTAATAACGATTAATTTGTTTTCTGGTTCGATTGCTACCTCACTTTGAGTCACATGCTCCCAAAACAACCAGGCTTTTGAAACTCCCATGTTGGTCACATTTTTAGAGTTGGTGCTTGTTGATTAATATAATTAGTTGAGAAGAGCTATATTGTGAGGGTGACAGAGATGGATGGGTAAAAAATAAAGAATGTGGATAAGAAGAACCATGGTGGGTGACTTAACTCTATAAATAAGCAAACACATGCAGAGTCAAGGTGGGGAGAGAAGTATTGATGGTTTGCCAAGACTAGAGGTGGGCATAAGTGGCAGACATGATGAAAACCTGTTAAGTATCTGGGTTCGTTTGATCTATTTCTAGCTCCAAATGGTTAATGGTAATCTTTGATTATAATCTGCCTCCATAAAACCTCTTCTATATACCCAGTTCAAACAGAATTATAACTGTTTGAGAAAATAAAATCTCAGTGTTTGAGATTTGTGCAACTCAAAAACTGAACACTGCACAATTGTTGTTTTCTATCTTCTACTTATATCCAGCACTTTACGGAGATTTGTTCTGAAAACCTAGGGTCTTTCTTAATTTGTTATAGTACATTTGATAGCCCAATAAAGCCTTTAAAAATCACATGGGACAAATAGCATCAGAAATTCAAAAGCTTTCAGAAATAGTCACTCATCTTTTGCATTACATAGGACAGTAGGCACTCTGACACTGAGTCTTGGTGCAAAGACAACTCTCACTTTCATAGCAATGGCGTGGTCTAAAGATTTGTGACTATCCTGGTTGTCCAATGCTTTCTCCGATAGGAAAACATCTAGCGTTGCATGAAGTCTCGGTAAAATATTAAAAAGAAAACAAAACAAAAAACAAGTACACTGATGGAATTAGACATGAGGTCCCAGGCAAACATTTCTGTAAAACCTGCTTTTCTCACCTTATGTTTAAAAACACCTTCAAAAATTTTTTAAAATGCAGGTTGCCATGGTTACAGTTCTTGTGCAGGAAGTAAGGTTTTCAAGCATCTCTGAGCTCATCGGTTAATGCCAACAGATCAGAGATTTCTGAAAATTGATATTTATAAAATATCATCCTCTTTTTTCCCCTTAGTTCATAAGTCACATCATTGAAGGCCGCTGGATAGGTTTACAGGAATTTCAGTGGTGGTTATTATTGCAGGCCTGGCATTTTGAAAGGCCACTTAAGTGCCATAGTGACCATATGCTTCATATGGCCTTTGATCTAAGTCCACATGTGGTGGGTCAAATTCATTTGCTGATAGTCACAAAAATGAAGAATTGCCATTTTGGCAAACAAAGCTGATATCCTTTACCTCCATTGTTATCTTTCTGTCCCTATGACAGCCATAATCCTAATTGTTACCTTCTTGAAAACCACACTCATCAAGTTTTTAAATAGGCCTTTCTTACAGGATTATAATTTGAATCATATGTCTAAGCTCATGAGCTAACATGCTTTATGTAAGAACCTTAAAACCAATCCAGCCCAATTTGATGCAATTTTACATGCTTGGTAGACTGCTGTTAATGAAGAGGTTCATTCCATGTTACGCATGTTTAAATGAGAAACTAAAGTTATATCCTTTTTAGAGATCACAGTATCCCAACATTTGAAAAGTCTATGTTTACTTTCTAAAGGTCCTTTTTTATGTGTCTATTATAACATCTGCTTGAAAATCCATGGGAGATATTCAGAAGTCAATATTTACCATTTGACCAGTTTGATTCCCCAATCAACCTGATTATCTTTCTTTTATCGACCTTATATCATTGTCACAAAATCATAAACCCCACAATATTCACTGTGGGATTTATGGTATCCACTCATTATTTAGAAAGTATTTTTGAAATATGAAAAAGTGATCTAGGTAAAATAAAACTGTTGATTCAGCTAGGGATAAATCTAACTCAGGCAGAGTCACAGGAACTCAGTGTTGCTTAGCAATACGAAATTAGGAGGCTGATGAATGGTTTATTTTTTTCCCAAAGTATATCTTTTTAAAGATTTTATTCATTATTTTTAGAGACCTTGGAAGGGGAAGGAAGAAAGGGAGAGAAACATCAATGTGTTGCTGCCTTTCACCTGCCTCTAGCTGAGGACAAGGCTGGAGACCTGGTTTGCAACCTGGGTACGTGCCCTGACTAGGAATAGAACCAGTGACCCTTGGGTTCGCAGGCTGGTGCTCAATCTACTGACCTATACCAGCCAGGGCTCCAGAGTATTTTTAAAAGCTATGTTTTTTTCAGTCCTCTACATTGGACAAATGGGAGATCTTACCAAGATTAAAAAAAAAAAAAAAAAATAGACTAGGAGACATGGAAGAAAAAACAATCAAAATAGGAATATATTAAATTCAAGGTATCTGACTAGGGTTTTGAGAGTGAAAGTATACTGGAGCTCAAGTTAGAGGTGAAGGATAAAATTCAGACTTGTATATATATTTTGACTCCTAAGAGTCAATGGTGTGGTTCATGAGTAAGCAAAGTGAAGGCATTGAGGCAACTGAGAAGAAACCTAGAACTCAGGTAATGTCATAATAATCTATTTTGCCAGCATTGGGCAATTCCAAGCAAGATGGACATCCAACAAAGCAGAATGAGAAGAAACAGCATTCAGAGAAGTAGCTGGAAAAGCATGAAAATATCTTGGTGAAAAAGCAGAAAGTGAAGAATAACAAGACTGAGAAGTTTTTCTTTAAGGTAAGATGAAAGGGATAGAGGCTTGCCTCTTTCCTATTTGTTCCCCCAAGAGCCTGAACCCCCAGAATAAGGAAACAATCTTGATTTTATCATATCACCAGAATTTACCTACCTCAGTGCATAGAACATAGAACCTACAATATCACTATCTGATTAAATGAAAGAATGAAAAGATTGCAGGTGCATGGCACCTGGAATGAATCCACTGCATGTGTTGGCTGGGGGTGACCATTTTTAGAAGAATTTGAGGGACACTGAGGCCAGATCTCTCTCCTCTCTTGCTTAAGCAATGTGGTATTATCCTGAGTGGTTCTTTTGCATTTTCAAAAAAGGAAACTCCAGTTCCCTTCAACGCTAAGGCATAGTTTTCACAATCAACTGCATTTAGACTAAAAAATGCAATTTAAATGTGACTATAATGTAAATTGGGTCAGGTTGAAGTTGTTTCCAAAATCTCTCTGACTCATCCAAAAATGGGATATGATCCCAAATGTAGCATCCTTAATATCTCACAGCTACCCACGCACAGCTCAAAGAGTCCACGCGTGGTTCATTATGTGACTGGCGATCATCACAGAAGAACAAGCAACTGATAACATTGGTCTGTTATCTGTAATCATCTCAACAGTTGACCTGAATCACAATACCATTAATGAGATGGACTGTGTGACAATTAGCTATTAAAAAGCAATAAAAAGGCTCAAATTAACCTAAAGAGTCAATTCTGTGACAATCTATGAAATCAGGATTGGGTAATAAGAAACCTGATTGAGAGTGGCATTATGAAGGAACCACAGGGGCCTGATTTCTGGAATCCACTGCCCTTGATTTGGACATGATGATAAGAAAAAGAAAAAGGAAATGCCATTTTATTATTAACTATGACACCCTTGTTCGAATTTTAGAAAATTGCTCCTTTGAAGAGCACTGTGGGGAAAAACACAGGCCTTATTTTCATGTGAAATATCAGAAGTAGAGGTTCTGCTGCCTTCTAGATCAGAGAGCTGTGCCTACCTATTTGATGGCGCCTCTGAATTAGTATAAATACATTATGGCCACAACAACACCTGTGCTGAATGAATAAGGAGTAAAGTAGCGTAGAATGTATGGAAGGCAGCAACAAAATTGAATGCTGTCAAATCCTGGTTTCTTGTCACTGAAACACTGAAGACAGGCCCTGGAAGCAGGTGAGCAAAACTTGATCTAGTCCTATTAGAGGCTTGTTAGCAGCCCGTGGTGCCTTTTATCTGGAGTCTTTGGAAACATCAACCTTTGTGCAACAACCACAACAAAATCAATTTTCCTTAGCTTAAAAGTGTATCCCTTCATCAGGCTGGACACACAAGCAATCACTCCCCTAAAGGAAATGCTTTGTAACTGTAAGAGGGCCTGTCACCTTTGTAGATCACTGTGTATTTTAGTTTCATGGACACTGCACATTGCTAGCATTATACCCTTGAAAAGAAGATGCTGCCATTATATTGGTTAGGGATGCACATTGGCACTATGGGATGAATTATCAGATGGAACCCATTAATACTTGTGTTCTTAAAGAACCAGTGACCCCTGACAAAGAGAGGTAAAAAGTTGTTGAAATATGGTGATGTATTATGACTTTGTATTGATTCAACTCATGGGGGTTGATTATTTCATTTATAGCAACACTATGTTCAAAAGAACAAACCAAACCACTTTCTTTCTCCTGAAGAAACTTTGCTACTGGAGTTCCTTTCGTCTGGAGTGTTTTCTCCCCTGGCTAATCCCACCCAGTCTTTAGACTCACATCGAGTGTTCTTGTTCACCGGGTCTCAACCTTCTCTGCCTCGACTCACCTGGCAAGCTTTAAGCCATGTTGATGCCTGCCCCAGGGATTTCTATGTAATTGGTATTGTAATGTGTCTGGGATATGACTTGGACATTGCGATTTTTGAAAGCTCAGACAATGCTAAAGTGCAGCTAAGGTTTGAGGACTACTGTTCATAGTGTCTTATGCTTACTTCTTACCAAGATAGCCTTAATGTTGCCCCTCAGCTCTTCTGAGTCTGTTCCTTCTCTGCCTTTTGAAATGTAAATGTTTTCTAGCTTCTGCCAGTTTTACCACCCAGGAATATCTTTCTCAAAGACCTGTATGTAAACCATTCTTCTGAAATAGAATCTGTGAGGGCGACAGTGCCCCTATCTCCCAGTCTCTGTAGGAGGGCAAGGGGCTGAACTCCACTTAAGTCCCAATTAGCAAACAGATGGGCCAATTACATTGACCAACCTGCTCCTTAATATCATACACTAGCTCATTCCAGCGCTCATACACCTTCCTGTCTTTTGTTTAAGCAAGGTTAAGGTTCAGTCTCCTCTGTTACGGTAACCTTGAAGACCTCCTGGCTTGTTTAATTCTGGTGTGCTTTCTATTTCTTACCTAGACTGGACCACATGTATTCATATTACCGGTTTGCATTTCAGTCTTTCCTACTGCTTTGAGGTCTCATTTCTACTTGTTGTTTTTGTTTTGCTTTCTCTCCTCCACATCTAGCCCAGGACAGGGCATGTAACAGGCCTCTGATGTGTGCCCTTTCCATTTTACAACCGTGCTAGACAGAAATTGCTTCATGTACACAAAATTTATGACTTCAGCTGTCTGCAACTGCTGATGGGGAAAAGTGGGAGAGGGGAGCTTGTGGAAGAGTCACTCAGGGGAAGAGCCAATGGCCAAGAGAGGAACCAAAAGACCTGAAGACCCTTTCTTTTTCCCATTATCCTTTGCTCCTTTCAAATCAGACCTTGGCCTATATTACCCCAGAGAAACAAAAGACCTTAATTCTTAGCCTTTGAACTTTTAAAGGCTTCGGTCTAGGCAGTTTAAGCGCCATGTAAGGGGCTTTCAAGGATAATTTTGACACCATGCAATTTTTGCTTTATAATGCTGACTTTAGAACATGACCTCCACTTGAAAGGTGTCTCCCCTTTATCCTTATATAATCTGTTGCTTTTCAGCATTCCTTAGTGAAGAATTACTTGCCTTTGACAGCTTTGGTTGCTTTCAAAGTTAGCTCCCTGAAAAAATATTCTTTAACAGTAAACGAAATAAATCTGTTTCTACAGAAGTAGTTTTTAACCCTTAATTTAGCTTTTGATAGTGTCTGAAAATTTCATTTTCCAAATGAGAATAAAATAACCAAATAAGTAACTTAGGTTTATTTTTCACAGGTGTTTCTTCCCCTAAACCATAAAATTGCAATTGGCAAACGGTATACAGGGTGGGCAAAAGTAGGTTTACAGTTGTTTGTATGAAAAATGATGTAATTAATAATACAAGAATAAACTCTGTTGTGCATACTCACCTCCTTTTGCCCCACCCTATGTTTGTACAAGCAATTCAAGATTTCAAGAACAAGTTTGAAACCAATTGAAATAACATGGTTTAACATTTACTTGCAGGTGTTATAAAATGAAAACAAAACAAAACAAAACAACAACAACAACAAAAAACACCGGGGACCAGAAATCTTTATATTTTAAAGGCAAATGATACACAGTTGAATGTTAGCTCCTGGTTGGAAGGACTATGTATAATTTATTTCATTCCCAGCATGGTACCTGATGGTTGCTCAGTCAATGTTTTATCAGTCAACTTGCGCTAAAATTTGTAGTTACAAATGGTCTCATGAGCTTAATGAGTTACATTAGTCAAGACCTATTCCTATCTCATATTACAAGTCCATTACAGGTTAGTTTCAGGCCTCCTCTAGATTTTCTTCATCTAGAAGAAAATCTGCTTCTAGATTTCAGGATCCAGGCTAAAGCAGCAGCTCCTCTCTAGAATATGCTGGTCACATAGCAAGGGGCAAAGATAGTGGAACTATTGCATGGTCTATGAGCTCCCACTTCTAAGTGGTACAGGTAACTTCTGCTCACATTTCATTGGTTGAAGTAAGTCACATGTTCAAGCCTGATATCACTAGGGCAGAACTTCCAAGGGAAGGATGAGACATGAAGAAGTCAATATTTTTGAATAATAGTACCATTATTTATAGTATTAGTTGAGTGAAGAAGCTTCTTATATTGTGTGGAACTTCAGCCTACTCTACCCATCCTGGTATTGTTCTTGTTTTCTAAACATAAAACAACTACAACATTCATATCAGTTCTAGGACTACCCTAAAAAAAAGTATCACAAATAGATGGCATGAACACCAGAAATTTATTGTCTCATAGTTCTGAGACCTGAAGTCCTAGGTCAAGGTGACAGCAGAGTTAGTGCCTTTTGAGATTCTGAAGGAGTATCTGTCCCATGCCCCTCACTGACTTCTGCTGCTTTCCTGGCAATCTTTGGCACTCTTAGGCTCATAGATGCATCACCCCAATTTATGCCTTCATCTTCACATAGAATTCTCGCTGTGGGTATGCCTGCATCCAAATTCCTCTTTTTTATAGGGAAATCAGTTATATTGGATTAGAGGCCAACCCAATTCCAGCAGGACCTCATTTAAACTAATAACATCTACAAGGTCCTTATTTCCAAATAAGGTCACATGATGAGGTGCTAAGGATTAAGAGTTCAACATATGAATTTTGAGGGACAGTTCAACCCAAAGCAAACACATATCAAGTTTGTCTAAAACAGTCCCTGTCTTGGCTGTGGTCCTGATGACATTGTTACTAGGGATCCCTCATGCATACTTAAAACTGTATCTGATGATGACCTATTAAATAGCCACCCCCAAAATAATAGATGGTTATTATAGAAAACTGGAATAAATATAGAAATTTAAAGTAGACATTTTTAAAAGGAATCACCTTTAGTGAAAGGGTTAAACGAAGAAGAAGAAGAAGAAGAAGAAGATGATGATGATGACCACCTCTTAGGCATCCATAGACACTGAGGTGAACAGGGGTAGAGGAGGTAGAAGAGGGTGTAAGGAGGATGAGTGCTGATGGAAGGAGCCTGGACTTGGGTGGTGAACACATAATACAATATATAGATGATATATTGTAGAATTGTATATCTGACACCTATATAATTTTATTAACCAATGTTACCCCAATAAATACAACAAAAATAAAATTAAAATAAAAAGCAGTGTCCTTACAAATAAAATAAAATGTATCATCTTTAAATACCAGCACATTTGAAATCCTTCTATTAATATTTTGGTGTATATACATAGTTTTTAAATAAAACTGAAGTAATACTATAATACTGTTTTGAAACTTGTATTTTCCCTTAGAATATTTTTGTGCATGTTCTTATATGCTTAAAAACTTATTTGAGAACATGACTCAAAATAGTCCATCACATCCACTTCATAATGTATTTAGTGACTTCTTTATTGTTGGCCATTTAGGTGGATCCAAGAGATCACTATTTTACAAAGTCATTTTTGTCATATAAAATACCAAGCAGCAATTTTAGAAAGATGTGGCAAGAATTTCTTGTAGTTATGGGTATGTTTCTTGTAACGGTTTAATCACAAATGACATTCCTCTTGCACATTTTCAAAGAAACTTAAGCTCTTTTTTGTCTAGTTTTTCTTAGGAAGAACAGGGTTTCTAAAAGTCAGTGACTATAGACTGAACCACAAATCATTTTTTGTTGTTGTTAGTTTTGTAGCAAGCTTCTTGCTGATTCTATTTCTGGTAGACTTTAAGTAATTTAGGCTTTTATTTTTCTAAGACTATACCAGTAAAAGATGTCTGCTTCCTTTAACACCTCTTAGAAAATACTCTTTGGAACCTCTTATCCAAATCCCATTTCATTTACATACGCTAGGTTAGGAAAGTCAGTTTCCTGGCTGAAGCAATGATGACCATCACACCATAGCTGCACTTTACATGGCTGTGCCCTGCTGGGGGAGGCAGTGACGGAATGACTAGGATGGGAAGGAGGCAAAAGGGAGGCTGCATGCAGAGGGCAGGAGTATTCCAAAGACTTTAATTACGGGGCTTGTGGGGTACAGTCTAGAAACCTTCGTTGAGCATTCCAGGTAATTGTAATGCAGTGGGCCCATGGATCACACCCTTGTCATGTTGAACCATCATTATTCAATTTTGTTTCTGTTTCTTGGAGTCACTATGGGTTTCCTACAGGAATACCCTGTTCCTTTGCTCATCTTTCTATATGTATATCTGGAATCAAATAGTGCTTGATATGAGTCTGAGCAACTAAAGATAGTAAGGCTTAGTGTTATGGGAATGAGATCAATTTCATTTTATTTCAAATAAAACTTGCACATCTACAACATGCATATTATTATGCTGGCCATAAAGATGAATACAATATGATCTCTGATATTGGAAAACTGTAAGTTTAACACAGGAGGTTAAACAATAAGGAAATCTTTTCAGTTCAAAACTGATGTCTCAAAAGTAGAGTTGCATGAAAAATACTACAGAACTTAAATGGAGTTAATTTCCTGGTAGAGCTGGTAAAACATTTTATAAGAAGTGGTTTGTGCATTCACTCACATACTGATTTATTCATTCAATAGATTCATTAGTTCATTCACTAATCATTTGTTATTCAGAAGCAATAATTAAATATCAAATTCATATCAGGCCAAAAGCTGGGCATTAAAAATACATAGGAATGTGAAAACAAATAAAAACAGGTGATCCATCTAATTTGTGGGAGCCTGGAGCAGGGGTAAACAGTGCTGCAGCCGGGGAGCATAGTCCAGTGGGAAGAGGGTGGGGCAGGACAGTTGTTAGGGTTACTCACACTTCAGGGTACCTGGGAAGGGAAGACTAAAATGTGGCCTAAGTGACCCTCATTAAGTATCTGTTCTGTCTTGAAGAAGAGGGGTCTTCCAAGAAGGGAGACTTTGTTTTTAAATCATACAAGCTATTATGTGGGATAGAAGCAGCCCTGTAAGAGCAGATGTCTGAAAAGGACTTGCAAGGTCCAGAAATAAATTCCTGGAAGAAGCAATTTCTAAGGTAGGGCCCGAATCAATAAGACATTGGTAGGTATGAGTCATAGGTGTGAGTCAGTATGTGAATGTGTGAGCAAACCTGGAGTTGAAGGTGAAAGTGATGTCACCAGAGAAATGAAGGATTTTCCAGGCATGGGGAGCAGTGAGGATAAAGAGCCAGAATATGCAGCAAATAGAGACATTATTTGAGATTATGAGAAAGGGAGGGAGGAAATGGAGGTGAAGGGGGGAGAGAGAGAATGAGGGAAGAGGGAGAGGTAAGGGAAAAGGGAGAAGGAGTAGAAATTAAAGATAAAAACATAAGTAAGTGGAAGAGAGAAAGAAGAGGGAGGAAAGTGGAGAGAGACAGAAAGAGCCAGATGAGGAAAGAAAGAAATCAAGGACTGAGAAAGAGCGAGAGAGACTGGAGCAGGAGAGATTATAGAGAGTGAGGGCTTCATAAGCCACATTAAGAGTTTGATCATTTTCCTGTGGGCAACAGGGAGCCACCAGAATGACTTAGGAGGGGCTTGATGGACCAGATCTATGCTATAGAGAACACTGTCTCGTTGCTGGGTGGAGAAGGGACTGGTGGGCAACAAGAGTGGAAGATAAAAAGAGATCAACTGGGTACCATGGCTTTTCTTATTTTTTTAACAAGCCAAATAGTGTATTTGAAGATAAATATTGCAGGTATAGAGTTGAAATCCATCTAAGTCTTCAGTGAGGCCAGCAGAGGAGGGGGATACAGGTAGGGCAGGTAGACAGAGCGTGCCTGGCACGTGGCACTATTCCAGCAGAGCACACCTGGGGTTGTGGCATAACAGTCAGGCAGGACAGGGGTGCAGGTGCTGGGAATGAAGATGGAGGAAAGGTAGTGAACCCACGTGAGACGGAGGGGCCACTGGATCACTAAAGAGTTTAAACTTCATCCTTACTCAGTGTCAACCCATTAAAGGTGGCAAGAAGAAGACTGGTTTGAATTTCGGTGAGTTCTTCTGAAGGAAATTTTGACTGGTTGGATCCTAACAGAGAAAGGGTTTCTGCTCTTGTGGCCTGTAGGAGCCATCATGAAGTACAGTGCGGAGGGGAAGGTGAACCGATGCAGAGGAATTTCAGGTGCCAAGGAGAGGAACAGTTCCTGAGGACAGATGATTCTGAGATTTTTTTTTTTCACTTGGTTTATTCAAGATTTTTCTGTGTATAAGGTACTTTATAAGACACAGATTTAGGGAAAGTAAATCATGTGCTCATTTGGAGAGTGAATGTACGGACTCTGGAGAAAATCATTGGGACTTGGCGCAAGGAATTGGAAATTCAAGTCTGGGTATCAATAGAGCTCAAATGAGTACAGCTATTGATGTGAATTTTCAGGGCCCTGGGTTAAGTTGAAGTAATGAAAAATGGGACAGGGTGACCAGAGAGAGGTAATGTAAGGAAAAAGGGAGCCACACCTGGAACCTCAGGGGACACAGGCATTTAGAATATGATTGTTAAATGCAGAACTGGCTACATATGTGGAGGCCCAGTACAAAATCAAAATGCAGGACCCTCTACTTTAAAATTTTAAAGAATTTCAGGAAAGCAACAGGAGAGCATTAGGTCAAGCATACTCATACTGGTCTCCAACACAATTCCCTTACCACATGGGTCATTCTAGCTTTCTCTCCTTGCCTGTCTGTAAACTACTCTCACAGTATCCTCCATCAATGTACTTAATTGTTCAGTTCCAATACAATGATGTAATGGTTTTAGAATTGTCAACTGGTACCCTGATGGGAAAGGCTTTATCAGCTGGCGAGCAGTGCTACGTAATGGTTCATTTCCTTTTAGTCTCAGGGACGCACTCATTTCCAAAGTCACTTAGGTTATCAGTTTTCCCCCACCCTCTTCTGTGAGGTTGTTTCGTATATTTGTAAATATAGTTAGATGCTACATTCCATCAGGAGATCCTGTGTCAAGTTCTATGGACTCTAGCAGATGCAGAGTGGTGCATGTCCACCGCTGCAGTTCCATTCAGAATCATACAATGGTCTCCTCCTGATACCCACGGGGGATTGATTCCAGCACTCTGCACAAAGCAAAATCCACAGATGCATAGTATTTGCATATAACCCGTGCACATCCTGCCCTCTAAGTCATCTCAATTGTTTATGATATCTACTACAATTTAATACTATGTAAATAGTTGTTATACTGTATAATCTAGGGAATAATGACAAGAAAATGTCTGTACATGTTCAGTACAGATGCAGTCATCATAAGCCTAACTACATAGTATATGTCAGCAACAACATTTTTTAAATATTTCCCATCTGCATTTGGTTAAATCAGTGGATAGAGAACTAGTTGATCCAAAGGGTGGACTGCATCACATAGTTCTTCCATCTTAAAAAGTCCCCTGTACCTCATCCATTTAACCCTTGCTGTTCCTCTGGGAATCACTGATCTTCTTACTGTATGTACTGTACAGTTTTGCCTTTTCCAGAATGTCATTTAAATGGAAGTATACAATGTATGGTCTTTTCAGACTGGCTTTTATTGATAAAGTCTTTTAAAAATAATTTATGTCGTTGCATGGCTTGATAGCAAATTTGCATTTACTATAGTTAAATGGCATTTCAATTAATGTACCACAGTTTACCCACTCACCTATTGAACGAGATCTTGGTTGCTTCCAATTTCTAGTGATTATGAATAAAGCTGCCGTAAATTTTCATGTGCAGGGTTTTGTGTGTACATCTTCAAATTGGGTGGGTAAATACTTGGGAGTGCAATTGCTGGGTCATATGGTAAGATGATATTTAGCTTCACCAGAAACTACCAAACTATTTTCTAAAGTGGCTGTGCTGTTTTGCACACCTATCAGCAATGAATGACAGTCTTCGTTGGTCACCCTGCATCCTTGCTGGCAATTGGAAATGTTTTCTTGTTTTATATTCACCGTTTTAAGGGATATGTAGTGGCATCTTGTTGTTTCAGTATCATTTCCCTAATGACAAATTATGTTGAGTAACTTTTCATATGCTTATTGCCACTCTGTATATCTTTTTTGGTGAGGTATCTTTTCAGATCTTTTATCTATTATTTAACTCAGTTTTTGTTTTCTTGTTGTTGAATTTTACAGGTTCAATAGATGATAGCTAGCTAGATAGATAGAGACAGGCAGATAGATACAAGTCCTCATCAAATTTGTTTTACAGATAGTTTCTTTCAGTTTGTGAATTCTCTTTTCAGTCAATTATAGTGTCCCTTGCAAAACAGATGTTTTAATGAAGCCCAATTTTCAATCTTTCTTTTATGCATGTCATTGGTGTTTTATTTGAAAAGTCATCACCAAACCCAAAGTCAACAAAAAATTGTCTGCCGCCTTCTTCCAGAAGTTTTGTAGTTTACCATATTTCATTTAGGTCTATGATCCATTTTGAGTCACTTATTATGCAAGGTATAAGGTCTTCATCTAGATTCTTAATCTTTTTGCGTATAAACATCCAATTGTTTCAGCGTCATTTATTGAAAATGCTATTTTTCTCTATTAAATTATTTTTGTGCTTTTATAAAACAAAACAGAACAAAACAACAAAGTTGTATATGTTTGTTTGGATCTATTTCTGAGATTTCTGTACAGTTCCATTGGTTTATGTCTCTCTGTTTTTTTCCCTTGGCCAGTAACATACCATCTCGACTACTCACATTATTTAATTTCAAGCTTAATGTTAAGTCTTAAAATTAGGTAACGTGAGTCCTTCAACTTTTTTGTTCTCATTCATATTATGTTGGCTATTCTAAACCTTTACCTTTTCATGTACATTTTTAGAATCAGTATTTCAATATCTACAAAACATCTTGTTAAGATTTTGATAGGAGTTGTATTGGGGCTATAAATTAAATGGAAATAATTGACATCTAAACACTACTGAATCTACCAGTTCGTGAATGCAGAATATCATCTCGTTTTATTTATTCTTTGATTTATACCATCATAACTTTGTACTTTTTAGCATACATACTGTTATATTTATACTATGTATTATACTTGATTATATAAGCTTTCATTTACTTTTGTACCTTGATCTTTTATCCTGTAATCTTGATATATTCAAATAATAATTATGTTATAGATTCTGTATGGTTTTTACATAGGTAATCATGTCATTTGAAAACAAAACAGTTTTAATTCCTTTCCAATATATACTTTATTCTCTTGTCTTATTTATTTACATTATCTAGGATTTCCAGTATGATGTTTAATAGGTGTGGTACAAGGAAATTTTATTGTCTTTTTCCTGATTTTAGTGGGTAAACATCCAGTCTCTCATCACTAAGCATGCTATTACCTATAGGTTTTTGTAGATTTTTTAAAATCAATTTGAGGTATTTATTCTCTATCTTTAGTTTGCTGTTATGAAGTGGTATGGAATTTTTTCAAATGCTCTTTCTATATCAATTGACACAATCATAGGATTTTTTCCCTTATTATTATTGATGTAATAGATTATTACACTGATAGATTTTCAAATGCTGAACCATCCTTGCATACCTGTATACCTGTAATAAATCCCAGTGGTTCATGAATATAATTTTTGTAGGTTGTTAGATATGATTTGCTAATATTTTGAGATATTTTGCATCTGTGTTCATATAGATTTTGATTTTTAGTTTTTCTTTCTCATAATGCCTTTACCTGTTTTGAGTATTAGGGTGGTGCTGGCTTCACAGAATAAATTAGGAAATATACTCTTTGTTTTGATTTTCTGGAAGAGATTGTAAATAACTAGTATTATTTCTTCCTTAAGTGTCTGGTAAAATTCACCGGCAAAATCATCTGGGCCTTATACTGGTAAAGTTGATCAGTTAACCGTCTGGGCTTGGAGCTTTCCTCTCTGGTAGGTTATCAATTATTGATTTAATGTATTTAATAAATATAGGAATATTCAGCTTATCTATTTATCCTTGAATGAGTTGGCCTTTCATCTCATCTAAGTCAGCAAACTCGTGGGTGCTACAGTTGTTCATCGTATTCCTTCATATCCTTTTATGCTCATGTGAACAGTAGTGATGATTGCTCTTCCATTTCTTATATTGGTAATTTATATCCCTCTTTCCTTTTTTCTTGATTACCATTGCTATAAGGTTATCAATTTTATTGGTCTTTTCAAAGAAGCAGTTTTTGGTTTTGTTAAGTTTTCTATTGGTTTCCTGTTGTGATTATTTCTGCCTTGATTTTATTTTATATTTTCTTTTGCTTGTATAAGTGATTTACAATTTTAGAAGATCACTCCAGGTACTGTATGGAGATTGAATTGAAGAAAAGCAAGAATAGGCACAAAGAGATAAATTATAAAGGTATAGAAGAAGACAAGGCAAAAGATAATAGGGGTTTGAATCAGGATGGAAGAACTGGAAAGAAGCTCATGAACTGCTGTAATCCAACCTTAATCTACAGAGACAAAAATCAATCCCATGAGTATGTGTGGAGTGGACTCGGGAGAAATAAACAGACACATAAAGAGGAAGGATCAGTCTATAAAACAGAAAAAGATGTAACTTCAAGTGACTACTTGCAATCGGTGGCATTAGTGAACGTTTAACAGTCACCTCTACAAAGAAAAAAACCCCTGATTCGTAGTGTTTTTTTCATGTATATGGTGAAACACTCCCCTTATGGCCAATTTCAAGCTATCCAAGTGACATTACTGAACACATAGTTGGGAATAGATGCCTACCAGCCAGGGCAAGCAGGCACAAGACAGCTCCATACACCACAGCTTCTAAGCCTTTCATGTTTCTAAGGGTTTCATGAGGAACTTTGGAGAAACTAATACTGATAATAGGGGTTTTAGACTTCAGTTATAATTTCTTTCTTCATTATTCCTACTGAATGTTTTATGGTATATACAAAATAAATTTAAAAATGAATAGACGAAGACAAGGGTATGAGACAGGTCCTACCTATTATGTGCCCAGCTAATAAAAGGTCTTCATTACTATTTGTGGAATTGAATTGAATTCTACCATATGCTTTGTCAGTTTTTACCCATATGAAACCAGGGTTGTGATCTTATCATAGAGCTAATAAATAAGTAATTTTAAACACTTGAGTTAAAGTTAACATTTCCCTATGAGATGCCATTGCCATCTCTTTCTCATTTAGTGCTTTCTTGTGATTCAGAGTCACATGAGTGTAAACGTGTTTCCTCTGCTTTTGCGTGATAGAATAACCCTGGAGCATGGAGGCGATCCTGCCACCTTGGTTTTCACCTCTGAGGTGAGGAACATGATTTATTATGAAGCTACAGGAAATTAGTTGATGAATATTTCAATATGGAGAGGAAATAATGTAATTTCATTGTTACCATAGAACCACTGTATCTTGGAGTAACCTGTAGCCATAGTAACAAGATAAGCGCATATTCTTTAAATGTTTAACTACTATTCTACACTTCACACATTCAAGTACAGCTGATTCTTATTATTTATAATTGAATTAATTTTCTGATACATTTGGGGTCCACTTTTCAACAGTGGTTCTCAATTACTTTAATTTAAGTTGATGAGTGTAATAGCATTTTCTTTAGGCCATTATTGTTAGAACAGGAACAGAAGTACTTTAAGTACAGAAAGCAGCTAAAAAGGTATTTTTTTGGTTGTTTGTTTTTTAAATGAGTAAATATTTTTAAATAAGCTAAATAGTGTATTTGAAGATAAATATTATAGGTATAAAGTTAAAATCCATCTCTAAGTCTTCAAAAGTGATGACATTAATATCTGCCCACTATAAGTACCAAGTAAAAAGATATTAACTATTAGATAGTCTTAATAATGGCACTCATACAACAATAGTTCATGTGGTTTGAGAGTTTACCATGTACCTGAATACTGTCAAGAATTGTTTTATTTAATCCTCAGGAAATCCTATGAAGCAGACACTATTATCACCTCCATTGTATATGAGAAAACTGAGGCACAGAGACATTATTATATCTATACCATGGTCATCTGGC
Organism: Noctilio leporinus; assembly: GCA_004026585.1. Lineage (NCBI taxonomy): Eukaryota > Metazoa > Chordata > Mammalia > Chiroptera > Noctilionidae > Noctilio > Noctilio leporinus. The sequence continues at coordinate 544,943 of PVIW01000101.1, read as the reverse complement.
TGGTAGATGGCAGGGGTAGGATTTGAACCCAGTAGCTCCACTCTACAGACCATGATTTTACTCGCTGTTCCCAGTGCTCTCTCATTCCTCACAGCTGGTCAGAAAGGGCTCTGAGTCCACTGTCCCTGTCCATGTTCTCTCAGCCTCTGTGCCCCATCACCTCTCCCATTGTGAAAGGGTAATACCTGCTGGCTTCTGATCTTTGTATCAATTCCATTGAATTCAAAGCTATGGTTGTGGTGGTGTGCAAGTGTGCTTAAAGACATGACCTTGGAGGCCAATGGGAAAGAAACACTGGGTGAATGAATCAAATACCTCTACTATAGTAATTTCTTCAGGAAAAATATAAATAAAGGCCCTGGCTGGTGGCTCAGTGGAAAGGCACCAGCCTGTGAATCCAAAAAAATAAATAAAACAAGTGCAAAGCAGCAACCAAAACAAGGAATCTGTACGACAGTATGGTTTATTTCCAGTTGCTGCACTGTGTTGACAAGATCCTTGGTGTCTGTTGAACAATTAAACCCATGCAAAAATAACAATGCATCATTGCTTCTAATAATGACAACATCACCCATGACATGCCAGGAATGCTCCCAGTATCATAGCTTCATTCAAAAACTCCGATCTTCAAAATTGCACCTCCTCTGTGATAGTGATTTTCTCCTTTTCAAGCATGGCAGAGTCATAATGTTGGGTTTCAAACGATAAATATCAAACCTAATGCTGTCACTGCCCAAGACTGGTGGCTGGCAGCCGATAGGGGGTTCAGCGTCACCCCTGCTCGGAGTTTGTCAGAAATCAAGGCGACACTGCAGCCTGTGGCTCCCCAGCAAGCAGCCCATTGCCATAATTAAAGCAGAATTTGGTGTCCTACTGCTTTGTGCTTCATCTGCCTTCATGTGGACAAATAAATTGGAGAAGCAGCATATGGATGGAGACCAAAAATTAAATATAATGTCCCCATGTTTATATCAGCAAGAGCAAGAAGTAACACGTCCACTGTGTCCCCAGTACAATCAGGCCATCTGTATTGCAAACCCCATGATGCCAAAGAGGAGGGAAATCACGTTCCCACCGCTGTTTTCCAGGCAGCGTACGGTAGATCGTCTCCACTGATCTGTCTGTAGCCCAGGGAAAACAGGGTCTGTAGCTGCTGTTCATTCAGAGAGAAGGCTAGTTCTACCACTGTTTTGCAAAAATAGGATGCTGTTCTTGAAACAGACACCTGGGTGGATGGAGCCTTCTGCTCACAGAAGCCAAACTCTCTAGGCCAGGTAATGAATTCATTCTGACAGCTAGAATTTTATGTGATATTTCAGGGAAATTTAATTTTAATCAGGGAAAAAACAGACAAATAGATGCTCTGACTGCCCCCCCCCCCCACTTCCTTTGGCAAAACCTGGGCACAGGAAAACTGATACAACATCTGCAGGAAACAGATACTTATTCAGTCAAGAAATGGTGTGTCTATAATGTTCCAGACCCTAAATGTACAGTTGTGAACAGACCAGGTCTCATGACACTTATATCTGATTTTATTGCTGATCATGTATTACCATGTCCTCAACAAAAAAAAACATAGAAAATAGCAGACAAGTAGATTGAATTATCGCTTCAATTTTTTTTTTTTAATATTCTGCCTAGGCAATGATAAATCAAATTAGCATCATTTATAACAATGCTAGCATATTAGTTAAATCCTGTTCATTTATATGGTAACTTTGACTCAGAAGAATGTCAACTACAGGAATAAAAGATGACTTCGACACCCAAATAAGTACAATCCTATGTCACTTCTTTGCAGGAGAAACTTTACAACCACCTAACACCTGTGTAGGCTGATTTTGGCAGGAAGGGAGAGAAAGAAAACAGGGCACATTGACCAAGCATTTGCTATGTGTCCAGCACGATCAACTAAGAAATTTTGTTTTATCCTTCCTCAGTGTGGATGGTGGGGATGACTAGCTTTGTCTCTTATAAGAAGAAACATCACTCGGATGATTAGAGTGACCTGAGCAAGTGTCAAACAGTTGGTCACCAGCAGAACAAAAACTACATGCAAGTCTGTCTCATTCCACTTTCTTGAGTCTGGATGACAGGATTGGGACATGCCTGGACACTAATTCCTACCCACAATAGTTTCAAAGCAGCCAATTCCAAGGTAGCTAATCGTACTAGAAGAAGGAAGAGGGACAGCAGGGTGAGAGAGCCTGGAACCAGAGGAGATAAGCGAAGTATAAAAAGCACACACAAAAATACACAGCAGAATGAAGCCACTTGAGGTAAGAAAGTTATGATATCTTCACGCTTCTCAGGCTCAGAAAGTTTAACATAATCTATCTGATAGCCATAGTACCTATTTTTCCATGATGTCACTTTTCCATTAATAATGGGTACGTTAACTTTGGTTTTCTTAAGACAGGGAGCTACTGTAGAAAATATTACAAAGATATTGGAATTCAAGTGGCTCCCTTTTTCAAAATGTTTTTGCCTCAGTTACCTGTAATATTTAGCTAAAAAAATAAAAACATTCTCTTCACAAAACTAAATATAGAAAATGTCACCCCATGATACAAAATGTACTCTATATGAATTATATAATGTATGTATAAATACATACACATATATTTGAATTTCTGAAACTTTCCCAACTATCTCTTTTTCCTGCCAAATTTATCATTTTACCCTTTTAACAGTAACTAAGAAAATAAAGGAAAAATTACATTTATTAATCTCAAACTTAGCATTTATTCTACATATGAAAGAATATATAGGTACTTGTAGGCAGAAGTAAAGGTGTGTCCTTTACTGTGAGCCCACTGTAGGGAGACCACTGGAGTTGAATTTTTTGATTGTTCACCAACAAATATGTATTGAGAGCCTTCCTTGTCTGTGTCATATGTATGCCAGGTGCTGAGGATAGAATGGGAACAAGTTAGGCAGAGAGCCAGCACAGGAACTATGCTCTCTGGGATTATCCTGTTTGGGATAAGTCATGTTCCTCAAACACACCACAGAGTCATCTAGTGGGACACTTTCATTAATATATTTCCACTTCCTGGAGTTCTTCAGCCAGCTCTTTCCTGTTCAAAGGCTGGCTTGGCCCTATAGCCTGCTCTGACCCTGGGAGGGCACGTGGGGCCTTTACCTGAGCTCTTAAGGCTGGACCACCCTGTAAGAATATGTTAACAGCAACAAAAAGATAAGGACTAAGATAGGATTTAGAAATGAGCCTAGAGATGGTTGGACACCCTGCTATCAATCAGGGTGATGTTGTGCTGGGCTTAAGGATCTAGAAAGTCCCCAGGCAGAGGCAGGACATTGTTTCAGGACAATGGAGGCTCAGAATTTCCCATCTTTGACCCTGGGCAAATCGTTTTCCATCTGATGGACCAGGCCATCTTCAGGGATGCTTTCAGCACTAATACTCTGTTGTTATCTCTCTGGATTGCTAGAGGAAGATTGAAATGTTGATAAACCTAAACACAACCTAAGAGCAGGAAGAGCTTTAAAGTCAATTCTCCTGACCTAGGAGGGGCACTAAGGGACACTTCAGAGACTAATGTAGTTCACTAGGGATGCCAAATGAGGATGGATGTGTGAATTGTCTGTTCTATAATTTTCGTGAAAGGACCAAGACTCTTGTTCAGTTTGCCATGTAAGAAATCTTCCTTTAGCTGGTAAAAAGGTGTGGCTAGAGGTCCTTGGTTGGGTCATTCCATTCCCAGGAGGCAGAACCCGGGACAAAAACAAAAAAGCATGAAGTGTTCTTGAGCTGTTATACTTTTTTCCATGTCTTAAGAATTTTTGCATGATGGCTACTTAGTAATGTGTCTAAGGAACAACAGAAGAAGGTGGGCTTTCAGTGTCCCGATTGAGAAGAAAAGGTTCTGATTGGATGTCTATCATTGGGAAAAGGTGGAAAACCTTAGTGCAAAGAAGTAGCAATTAAGTTGTATCCATGGAACTTGACCATAGGTTAATCTGTGAGGCCTGTCCCGGAACAATCAAGCCAATGTCAATATAATTAAAATAGTTTCAAGACAGACCTCATATAATAATAATAATTATTATTAATGTTATTAGTATTAGTAGTAGTAGTAATAGTAGTACTGACAGTCTCATCTAAAAAAGGCAGCTCAGATGTGTAAAGCAGTTTATCCCAGCAGATGATTGAGAAACCAGTGTGCCTATCTGATATTTCTTAATAAAAACTTAGTTAGCAAAGAACAAACAGACTTTGTTAGAAAATCTTTTGACTTGATGTCTGTTTCTTGGGACCCTACATTTTTCATGTTTTGTCTCATAAAAAAGAAAAATGATTAAATTAAATGCAACCTGTTCAGAACAAGAAATTCTCCCTGGTTTTCTCCAAGAATTCCCATCAAACTGGCTGAAAGACTGCCTCATCCTCAGCATCTGGGGCTGGGAGGGAGGATGCTCTAGCAGAGCCCGCTTCCTTGCTTCCTTTGAATGGACCCCAAAAGCCTGGCCATGAGCTGATACCATGAGGACCTACACAGGTGGAGAACCAGTGACCTCCTCTAGTTTCTGAGGGTTAAGACAACAACTTTTAGTGTATGAACCAAAGACACAGAACAGACTCTTATTCTGGCTAATACAGATAGCTGTCACACTGGGTAGGAAAGAAACTGGATATATATATATATATTTAGAAATAAATCAGTAAATAGGTCACCTAGTTCACTCCCACAATTCATTGTATAGTTAGAATAACGGATTTAAATTTAAGCCTCTACCCAACCCACTTTAGCAACTGTGTCACAGAATTTACTAAAATTGACCAAATAATTTCACAGTTAGGTATATACCCAACTGAAATGTGTGTGTGTGTGTGTGTGTGTGTGTGTGTGTGTATGTATGTATATTCACTCAAAGGCAAGCAAAGCATCTTACTATTTGCAATGGTCCAAACTTGAAATGATCCATGTTTACCTCAGCAGTGTAAAGGATAGAGTGTGGTATATTCAGGAAACAGAATGCTATACATCTATGTGCCCAACAACACTGCAGATTGATTTTACCAGTGTAATGTTGAGTAAAAAAATTATAAAAGCCCAACACAGAACACGTGCTGTATAACCCCATTTATATTATGTACCAAACAGTGAAACCAGCTTGTGGTGATGGAGGTCAGGGTTGGCTACCCATGGATGGTGTGGAGTTAGTGCTGGGAAGGCAACAGGAAGGGGGCTCTGGGGCTGGTCATCTTGCAACTGGAGATCTGAGTGCTAAGTTCATAGGTGTGTCCTGTCTGTAAATAAATCATTGCAGTGCATATTTATGATTTTGCACTTTTGTGTCTGTATATTATATTTTAATAAAGAGATCACTAAAAGCCTAGCATCACCACTCTGAGGCATCAGAGAAATCCACCCATCACTGTTTCTGCCTCTGTAAGGGCCATGAAACACCTCTGCATGGCTGTGGGGGAATTAGTGATGGGAAATACATAGCACCAAGCCAAGCACCCTTCTCGTAGACGGCAGTTATTAGTGGTGGAGAGGCAACAATACAAATGAAGTGTTTAATGATGAGAAAGAGAACGTGAGTGACAACAATGGAGGGATCATAGGAGGAACTAAACGGCTTCAGGTGTATTCCTCTATATTTCCAAGAATGTATGGGGTATCCAATTACCTATATTTTTAATTCTCAACAGGGCTGAGGATATATTGCCCCAGGTTCAGTGCATCATAATGAGAACAAAAATGTTTCTGACTAAGGGGGCATGGGGATGGGTGGGCTGAAGAAGCTGATGGTGTCACAGGGAAGCAAAGCTGAAATGGAGATGGGAAAGAATGCATCTGAACAGGGACACAATGGGTTTAAGCCTATTCCAGGCAGGAGTCAGCTTCCTATTGTCTTGACATGTGCTGTTAAACTAGCTCCTGATGGCTTGTGTGTTGTGTGAAGTTTCATATAATGTAGCAATCAATCAACATACATAGCTATGCAAAGACTTATAAATGGTGATGGTCCTGGCAGTAAAATTTACAACTGGGATACATTAGAAGAAACAGTTAAATGCCAGTCATTGGGGATAGTATAAGAGGTTTTTAAGTGTTTTTGTGTCCAGTACTTTGGCATTTGGTAAATTCTGTGGCATCTTTCTCAGAATAATATTTTAAGTGCAATAACATTACATTGAATTACAAGGGAATCCCATTTATTCATGGACTCCTTTGGGGTCTGTAGACCCCATAGTAAGAACCTCTTAACTCAACAATGGCTATGCAGATGGCACACCATACCATACAGCCTTTCACAAAGACATAAAAAAATGAATTTGAGGATACAAAAGATGTTTCTAAAACCTTGGTGAGCAAAAATCAGGGACTACCTGACAGTTATGTGTGGGCACTGCACATTTAGGACAGAGCTTCTCCAACTGTGGACCTCAGAACTGCAAGTACAGCAGCACCAGGGTGCCTGTAGGAGTGGTAACTCTCAGGCCCACTCCAGACCTATGGAACCCAAATCTCTTGGGAAGAGGCCAGGAATTTGAGTTTTTACAGACACGTACGCACCTTAAAAGTTGGGAAGCATTGCCCTGGAACGTCCACAGTGGTTATCTCAAGTGGGGGGACTTGGGGAGATTTTTATATTGTTATGGTTAAATTTATGTTTTTCTTTAAGGTTCTTACAATGAATATCTATTATGCTTATAATAAGGGAGAAAAGTTATTAAAAAGAAAAGATAAATTTATTGCACAGCATGTTAGAAATGACTTCCAGATGCAAATAATAAAAGCACCACTTGTGAAGAATTTCAAGTTGCCAAATAAATGAACTAAAAATTGAGCAACACAGAGTCTGTGAATTGTGCATACTAATGTATAGCCAAACAGTGACTTCAAAAAGAAATTACCATCTTCTTACAACATACATGAGAATAAACTCAATATGGATTAAAGGCTTAAATTTTAGACTTGAAACCATAAAAATCCTAGAAGAAAATATAGGCAGTAAAATCTCATATATTTCTTGTAGACATCTTTTTTTTTTTTTTCCCTGATTTGTCTCCTCAGGCAAGGACAACAAAAGAAAAGATAAACTTTTGGGGGGAATGGGTGGGTGGGGAAGGGGAGAAAGGAAAGGAAAAAGAGGATGGATGTAATACAAAAACAATAAAATTAAATTAAAAAAGAAAAGATAAACAAATGGACTATATTTGACTAAAAAGATTTTTCACAGCAAAGGGAACCATCAATAACATGATGAAATGACAGCTGACGGAATGGGAGAACATATTTGCCAATAATACATCAGATAAGGGTTTAATATCCAAAATTTATAAAGAAATTATAAAACTCAACACCAAAACAATAAACAATCCAATTAAAAATAGGCAAAGGACCTAATAGATACTTCTTCAAAGAGGATATACAGATGGCCAATACATACATGAAAAATGCTCAATGTCACTAATCAGAGAAGTGCAAATTAAAACTACAATGAGATATTACCTCACATCTGTTAGAATGGCCATCATCAATAAATCAACAAACATCAAGTGTTGATGAGGATGTAGAGAAAATGGATCCCTCATGCACTGTGGGTAGGAATGCAAACTGGTGCAGCCACTATGAAAAGCACTATGGAGTCACCTCAAAAATTTAAAAATGAAATTATTTTATGACCCAGTGATTCCACTTCTGGGAATGTACACAAAGAAATTCAAAACACTAATTCAAAAAAATATATGCACCTCTATGTTCGTTGCAGTGTTATTCACAGTAGCCAAAATTTGGAAGAAGCCCAAGTGGCCATCAATAGATGAGTGAATAAAAACTGTGGTATATTTATACAATGGAATACTACTCAGCTGTAAAACAAGAAGAAAATATTACCCTTTGCGACAGAATGGATGGATCTAGGGATTATTATGCTAGGTGAAATGAGCCAGTCAGAGAAAGACAAGTACCATACGGTCTCATTTTTATGTAGAATCTAATCAACAAAATAAACACACAACCAAAATAGAAAGAAACTCATAGATACACTATGTGAGGTGGTCCTGGGAAGGATTAAGCAAAAACAAACAATAAAAACCTTCCAAAACAAAAATTCATAGACACAAACAATAATATGGTATTACTAGAGAGAAATGGGGGTGGGGGAGGTAAAAGAGGGTGGAGGGGATATAAATGGTGATAAAAGGAGGCTTGACTTGGGGTGGGGAACACACAAGGCAATATACAGATGACGTATTACAGAATTATACACTTGAAACCTATACAATTTTACTAACCCATTAAGTTCAATACAAAATAAGAAATACATTTAGAATGAATCCGAGGCCAGAAGGCCAAAAGCGAACATAGCTGTTACGAATTTCTGAGCTAGCAGAAAAAGGAAATCCAAATCCCCAGCATGGAAGGACCATGGATCAGGTAGGGTTTGGGAAGACGCGATCGATGAAGGGACACCTGAAATTCTCGTGCTCCCACAAGCCTGTTGCTACCACACAATGAGTCTATTCCCTAACAGAATGGCTCTCCATCTCGTCTGTAAGTCTATCTCTACATAACATGCAGGTTGGTCTGTCTACCCTGATAGGCGTTTGCTCTTTCTTCAAAGAAGAGCAAAGAGAACACTTTGGAGGTAAGGATAGCAGAGCTGCTTCTGTTTCACGACAGATTTACTGACCCACAGTTAAACCCTGAGTCTGAAGAACTTTCTTTAGCATCCTAGAAAAGCATCATATTCCCAGCTAAGAGGGACCATTCCAGTTTCCTGCACTCCCCACCATACATTCATCCACTCACCCACATATGCTACCCTTTCTCCTAGACCATAGCCCTAACCTCTGTCTTCCCTCCAGTTCCCCTGCCCTTCCCCTGCCCAGATGTCTTCATTGCCCATGTGGGCTTTGTCACAGCCTTTGTCTCTCCTGCTCCTGGTTTTCTTAGTCTTCAGATGCAAGCCACTGCAACCAGACTAATCTTCCTAAAATGCTAATCTGGTCATGTCATTCCCCTATTTATAACTCTCTGTCACCTGTAGAATAAGCTGCAAATTCCCCAAGGTAATTTTTAAGGTAATTCATCTTCTTGCCCTTGGTTATTTCTCTAATTTTATTTGTGAGAAGCTTGCCTTATATCACAGCTGTATTCAATTATTCTCAGTTATCCATCCTTTCTCTTGCCTCTAGATATTGGACCATGCTCTTCCCATCGCCTGGAGAATTCTCTTTCTTCCCCTCTGACTTTCACCTTGCCTACCAATACCAATCCATTAGGCAGGAATCCTCTTAGGAATTGCTTCCTTGGGCTTCTCAACTTCTCCATGTTCCCACAATTCTCTATCCTAGTGCTTAGCTAGCCCATGCTTCCCCCAGAATAGATGTCCTGGCACATGGTAGTTCCTTGATAAATATTTCTGAACAAATTAATAAATGAGACCTAGCCCAGGAAAAATGTTTGCCTCCCCACATGGCTTAGTTGAGGCTCTTTTTTCACCTCCCTACTGAAACCACCCAATGCAATAGAAAACTCAAGCATTTCTAATGAAATACTCATAGATGGAAAATTTTAAACTTCTTTTAAAAAAAGGGTCTTTGTGTCCCTGATCTCCCGCATTACTGCTGCAGAGACAGGCCAAGCCCAGGTGCCTGGAGGCATGGTTCCCAGCAGCCCAGCCTCACCTCTCAGTCTCTCCCCCTATGACTCCTTTGGAAGCCAGGGCCAGTTCCAAGCTAGATAAGGAAATAAATGTGCGTTCATCATTCATTTCTCCCCCTCTTCACAAAACCCTTGAGTGCCCTTTTTCTGTCTACATCCCGTTTCTGCCTCAATTCCCTTCAAAGCTGGGACTAAAAATCTAACCACAAAAAGGCCAATCCTTTTGCCACAGTGCCCTTCACAGCCTGTATCAACTGAGTCAGCTGCAGCCTCCCAGCTGAGAAAAAGGAGCAGTGGTATCTCTTAGTTACACCAAAGCTGGCCTCCTCTGCGTTCACTTGTGGTTCTCTTTAAACAAGGTTGTCGACAGAGACCCCAACAAAAAATGCGCTGGATGATGCAAGACAGTGGTTTTCCCTGTCGGGTGAAGCAAGCCTTTTTCTGCTGTCAACACATGGTCTATTTGTTAAACTAAGACATGACCTCTGGCCTTGACTCAATGTGCAAACATCAAATAAATGTTGGTGAAGTTAACCTCATTTCTCCACACTTCACAGGGGATTTTATCTCTCTCTGTCATTTCCCAGGTAGAATTGGGACAACTGGTACTGAATTTGTCAGCCTCAGGAAACTGTCACGGGGTTTTTTTTTTAATCCTGTTTTACTAATCCAGTCGGGAATACCTAATGGTCATAATAGGATTGGCCGCTTTCCCCACTTGCCAAGTCCGTGATTATTCAGTAGCAATAGCAATGGAAATATTGGGAAGAATGTCTGTCCAGATCTGATCTCGCATGAAAGCCCAGTGCATTCCACGGCTCACCTTCTCGGGGCTTTGACCCCCTTGTTTTCTGGGGTTAACAAGTTACTGGAAGAGGTGCAAAGGGCCCTCAGTTCAGTGTTTTGACTGCTACAAAATAATCATACACATGCAAACATGCAACAGAGGGGTGATTACAAACTCTAACAAGTTCATAGACTGAAAAGGCAGGAAGAAATAAAATATTTTTGTATCCTTTTCAGGGGGAAAGGTTTTCTCAGTTTCTGAGGAGTCAACATTGTTAGACTAACAATACTTGTTTCTGCTCATGCTCCTTTGGTCCTGTATTTAGTCAATGTTCTCAGAAACTAGTAATTGGCTCTTTTAAAGTTTTACTTTCTGGAGAGGATGTGTATTTTTGTCTATTTCTGTGTCTTCACTGATATTTTAGTAGAAATTTGGGAGGTGATGCATCAGCAGCAACCAGCCTGATACCATTTTAAACTGAAATCCAAGGGACATTTAGTTTGATTGCACTACAAATATTAACTTCATGTGATTTTCCTCTAGTCAATGGCTTCTTTCCTTCCCATTACACATACTTGGGTAGCTCAAATGGGTGAGTTGACGAGAAGCAGGAAATGATTCATTCCATTCCAATTTTGAATGTGACACTTGTGAAGCCAGGCTCATGCTCTGCATGCCAACCTTCCTAGCACCTTCCCAGCACACTGCCTACTTTTTACTGTGCAGGTTTTCTCATTCCATAAGCATCCTTTTGTTAGCGGCCTAAAATAGGCATGGGTGTAAACCTCAGTTCAGCGGCCCCAGTTCTTAACTTCCGGCTAAGAGAAGAATTCAGAGCCAAGACTCAAATTGTAAGAGAAAGTTTAGAAAGTCATAGAGGTGGAAGAAGTGAGCCATAGAAGAAATGGGCTCAGAAAGCAAGTTACAGTAAAAGAAGGGCCCTTGGAGTTTAGAAGAGAGAGAAAAGTGAGGCAGTGATAGAGTGAGAGAAAGAGACAAAGACAGACAAACAGAGAGAGACAGAGAGACAGAGACAGAGAGACAGAGGGATGCTTTGAGAGCCAAAAGAGGAAAGAGGTTTGGGTGAGAGAGGGAGGAGAGGAGAGGGAAGGAGAGGGGAAAGGAAGGGAGTGGAGGGGAGAAAAGGATAGTGAGTACCGCCCCGCCTCCCCCTGGGGAAAGAAGGGGGGTGCAGAAGGGCCTGGGCATGCTCCATAGATAGAGCCACACATGAGATTTTGGGGCAGAAGGCAAGTACAGCAGAGCTAAAAGAGCAAAGGTGCAAGACCTGCATCTCTTTTGCACTTGGCTGTGTGACAAGTTATTTAATGTAATGTGAGGAGCACAGTTGTCCACAAAATGACGCCTCAGGCTCACCCTGGACAAGAAACTTGAAAAACCTGGGGTGCATGGGTCTATGGGTAAGCCACTTCTCCATGTTAGAGGTTCCACTCCAGCACAGCTCCCCCTGGGGCCAGTGCCCTCCTGACCCCATCCAGCATCACATTCCATGGCCCCAAGGTGAGTGGTATGCTGGAGCCAGACTTTACTGCCAATTGTTAAATACTCAATAATTTTGCAAATCAGTAGTTTGACATTGCCCACTATGGGAGTATTTGTACCAAAGAAAGTGGCAAACACTACAAATCAGGGCTCTCCTTGTCCCTAAGAGGCAGTTTCCCAGTATACTCCTGCCCAAAGCATCTGCTTTGAGTATCTAGAACCTCAGACAACTCCTGCAATTGTGGGTACCTGCACTTAGGCTGCCAGGTACTCCAGTGGTTGGATTATCCATCTCCTGCCATGGTTGTATTTGACATGGCCAACAACAAAGGGCCCACCATGGGGCACTGCGCCTGTCCTGGCAAACCTATACCATGTGTGCAGCTATCTGCCCAGGCCCTGGCATACGGCAGTGCTTCTCATTTCTAGCTGACTCCTGGCTTATATGTCCCTTTTTTCCCAATGAAACCTATCCTTTAACCCATGCCACGTGCTATTTTGAAATCGACTTAGAGCTGTGGTATATGGCTGGTGGCAATCCAGAAGGAACTCAACTTATATAACAACTCAATCTGTATCACAAGTAGTCCATCTTGCACAGTGCTGCAGCCTCAGCTTTGTCAATAGCACAATGAGAGTACAAAATTGGTTTCTGGGAATGTGTACTAGGTATGTGATGATTCATGTGAGCACACTATACCAACAGGCAAGACCCAAGGAAACTATACATTTACATATGTTCTGATGGAGATCATTGATTTGGAATTGAAGAGTTTTAGGTTTCATATTAGCATGGCCACTCTCTTGGGCAAGTTACTTAATTTCTCTCCATTTCAGCTTTCCCACCTGATAAATGGGTATAGTACTTCATAGGGTTGTTGTAAGAACAAAAACAAGAGTAGCCGTGTTTGGCTAAGATCCTGATATTCATTAGATGTTGAAGGTTTTAGCTGAATTTGAAAATTCCTCAACTCTCCTACTTTGAGGATTCTAATTCAAGTTGAAATACCAGATCCTTTAATGTTCACGAATAATTAAACATAAATTCAGCCTGGGGCCAAAGGCATATAATAATAAAGCTTTGAGAAACTTTCAAATTGAGAACTGAAAGGTGATAAACTCAGGGCTAAAAATAGTGCTTCCTCCATAGCCTCGGATGTCTGTATTTGCTAGGTGTACATCATGGAGGTCATTTTTGCATGTATCTATCTGTATTTGGTAGAAAACCAAAACAACTCAATTATGTTTTATCCTTAATTAAACTCTGTGGAAAAGAACTTGCTAATGATGAATATAAGCTCTTATTAGCTCTTATTAGACTTAGTAAAAATAAGTTAGAATCTACTCTGTTCGGTTGTAAATAAAGGAAATTTTTTTATTCTTTAAGTGGCTTTTACATATTGTATGTATGAGAGCAAATCCAGAAATAGACAAGCCCACTTTTTTTTTCCCTTTCTTTCTATCTGTCCCTCTCTACACACACACACTCCATCAACATCAAATTTATCACTCTCTGCTAAGGATGCTTCTATGATCTGACATAATGGTTGACTGCCAAGCAATTTATCTGGTAGCCCCATTGCCACTGTGGAAAATTAAAATTTACATGAAATATCCAGACTGATCATATAATGGTCTGTTAATTTCATTTTAACAACAAACCCGGCTATAATCACTTTAACGAATCGGTAACCAGTAAATGCCCTATCCAACCAGCCATAGACCTGGCTGGAATTCAAGTCAAAGAATATTTGAGTCCCTACTGTGTGTTGGGAACTATACTGAATAACTACACTTGAAGAATTATAGTTAATAGGAAGATAAGAAAAATATAAAAGAAACTAAGCTGCTGTTCAAAATACATTGTGTTATCAAAGAAATAGGAACATGTATAAAGGAGATCAAACAAAAATCCCATAGTGGAAACTATCAAAAGTAAGCTTTAGCTCAGCACTGCTAATAGAACTATAATGCAAAGCACATAATTTTAAATTTTATGGTAGCCACATTTAAAAATGTAGTAAGAAACACATGAGATTGTTAATCACACTAACACAAAGTATTTTTATTTCAACACAACAGCAATATAAGAATTATTAGTCAAAGAATATACTGTATATGAAGGACAGACCAGCCCATGGACACAGACAATGGTATAGGGAATGATTATGGAAGTGAGAGGCAATGAAGAGATGGGGGTAAAAGGGAAAAAATTGGGACAACCATGATAGTATATACAATAAAAAAGAATTTTCTATATTTCTGTGAGTGTTTGCTAAGCCTTTGAAATCCTGTGTACAGATTAATCACACTTACACTTCAATTTGGACATTATATTGTCAGCAAAAATATTTCATCTGTATTTAGATTAAAATTTACAGTTGAAAAGGTGGAGTTATGTCCCAAGTTGTTCCAATAATTAAATCAAATAGCAGTTTTTAAGTTTAAATTTAAATCAGTTTCTCAATTTCACCAGCCACATTTCAAGTGCTCAATAGCCATGCGTAGTTAGTGGCTGCCATATTGGGCAGCGTGGACATGGAACTTTCTGCAATGGTGTAAACATCCCATTGGACAGTGCAGCCTTAAAATGTAAACAGAGCAGCCACTGTGGAGTGAGGAGTAGAATGTTTCCAGGGAAGAAGGAAGTGTTCACAATCATGGAAACAAGAAAGGCATAGGTACAATTGGGATTGCTGAGTCTAGCAATAAATTCTGCTGTCGTTTCATGATGAATTTTTGTGTATTGAACCTCTAGATACCTTAGATCCTCTATATTCAAATATTTCTTCTATACACTCAACAATGGTAAGTTTTAGTTATTGAATAAGACTGCTAGTTGTTTTAAAAGGGGGAAATGAAACAAATTTTTGAGAAGAGGTTGTTAGATTTGTTTAAGAACTATGAATCAATGTTTAAAAGAGGTAGAGATCTGAGGGTGATTCCATAAAATAAACAGACATAGGATGGAGTAAGGGATGCCGGGCCTATATTTCTGTAGGAGGGTGAGATGGCATGGTGCTGGGGTCAGCGTCAGATTTCTGACCCAACTTCTGGGAATACGGCTTGGCACCCAGGGGTTCTCAAAGTGATGCCAATGACTGGTACACAGGGAAAAACAAATTTAATTCAACACCATTAGACTCCTTAGCACCTATTTGTGTTAGTGGGCATAAATAAGAGGTACACAAGACTTAGATGTGGGGAGACCTCTAATAAACATATATCCAGAACTCTGAGGAATATTTAGCAATGGCCATAAGTCATCCTCATGTCTGACTGACATTCATGACACAGTCACAGCCCCTTCCTGGTTGAGTGGTTTTCATGGCTTGGTTTAATGTTGATTCTTGATGTATGTTGATTCTTTACAAAGAGCACATGGTCCAAGCACATATTTCTTTCATTCTAGGTTAAAGATGTCCTTCTAAAGGCCCATTCTACCAATTTATAGGGGATATAAAAAAAGGATTTTCAGTAAAATATACTTTCATTGGTTTTGATGAAAAGGATTTGTGATGAAAGTAGAATCTCTAATAAGCATTTCATAAATGACTTGTCTTTCAAACTTAATATAAAACAGAATAAAATACGTCTCCCAAGACCTCTTTGCTTCCTCACAGATTTAAAGTCCCATGTTCTCAATCAATCTGGTCCAGGAACTCAAATTTCTCTAAAGATGCAATCAAATATTTATCAGCGAAAGTTGGTAAAACTAAGAAATAATTTATGGCCCAAATTTTGAAATAGTCACACTTTGAAGGGGGAATAAGTCAGCATGGGAAGTATACACTTCTTACCAAGGCACAGGCTCCCAGATCCTCCCTGCTGTCTGGAATTTAAAAACAGGAAGGAAATCACAGGTTTTAGGGAGTATGTTTATGGCTCCACGTTTTGTCCTCTTTTCAGAAACATTCAGAGATATGATGGAAAAGCAGCCCCCAAATTCTAGTAATTTAGCTTCTTACCAACCAATTTATTTGGCAGATAGATGAATTATGCATCAGTCAAAACAGTGTCTAATCCCTAGAGCAGCCTGCATTGCATTTCTGTGAATATACTATTCTATTCTACATGGCACAAGTCTCAACTAGGAACAACCCCTACAGGGGCCTAATTCCCTGCAGCACCTTGCTTGATGTCCTTACCCTTTGGTTATGGGACTCCTTTCATTAAAGAAATTCAGGTTGTGAGAAAACATGTGGGGAGGGGGATTTAGTTTCCATTTATCCCCTTGAAGTACCCCCCAAAAAGTACCTTTGTGCCAGCATGCCAACTCTTGTGTTGTTTAATGTAATTTTATATTTAGCTAAAGTTAGTTTTTCCAGTGTTGTATTATGCATTTCCTAATCATATAGGAAAATAAAAAACATAAAGAAGTTTACAGTGACCTACCATTCTCCCATCACCTAGATTCTACCTTTAACTATCTACCATACTTGTTTTATCACACATCTATTCATTGATCCATCATTCCCTCAGTCCAAATTATTTTTGGAGTGTTTCAAAGAATTAAATTCAGTTTTAATGTTGTTTTAAAGAGAACAATTGTCAGCATGGATATTTCATTCTATGGAAGAGAACTTTCAGACTGTGCTTAGCAGCCCTGAGCACATTGGTTAGGGTCACAGACTGAGATCTCTGGGCTGTCACAAAGCTTGTCTCTGCTGTTTAGGGACTGTGGACTTTGAACAGTTTCCTCTGAGTCTCATTATTATCATTTGGCACATTGGAAGATAATCCCCATGGGGCTGCTATTATGAGAGTTCAACATAATAGATAAAAACTGCTTACAATTCACAGTACTGGACAAATAATGAATTTGTGATGATTCTCTCCACTCTGTAATCTTATAAGATCAAGCATATTGTCTGTTTCTCTTTGTCAGTAAATCCCCAGCCTTTAGCATGGTGCCTTGCAAATAGCAGATGCTGAATATATGCTTGTTGACATGAACTGAGTTGAATTTCAGAAATTTTCCCTCCTGAGATGCAGCAAGTACTTACTGATGGAGAGAGGCAAATACAGTTGGTTTCAAAGGCATGAGACACAGCAAAGATAGTTCAGGGAATGAAGTGGGAGCAGAGGTAAGGCAAAGAGAAAATCTAGCCTGAAAAGAAAAAGGATTATACAGGGTGCAGGCGATCAATTGGCAACAACTTTGCATCTCCTTATTTCATGTGCTTTTATTAATTTTGAAAAACTATGTTTCTAAGGTTATGATTTAACATCACTGTTTCAGATATAAATTACTAAATTCTGAGAGCAATAGTCATATCAAAGGAATACAATGTTAGAGCAGCCATAATTTCTGGACTGCATGCAGGGCGAACTGCTGAGGAAATTGTGGACTTCAATAACATCCCTTTACATACAGCTGACCATGTGAAGAATGTGTAGGATGTTGATCCTGATGTCAACACACCAACAAGGAAAATACGTAAGGTACTCAAGGATTGCGCAAGTCTAGATACTTTACAAGGAATCCAGGAGATCCTCAATGAAGATCCAGGATGTTTACCTTGACATTTTGAAAGAAGTAGTTGTACCATGGATGAAGCAAGTCATAAATGGACATCATTTTATCTTCCAACAAGATGGTGCACCAGCACACAATGCCAAAAAGGTACAAAAATTTCTCAGTGTCAATGTTCCTGAATTCTGGTCAAAGGAAATCTGGCTGCCTAGTTCGCCAGATGCAAATCTTTTAGACTATTATATATGCAGTGTTTGTGAGAAAGAAGTCAATAACCTCATTCCAATAAATAAGCTAAGATTGACAACATTATGATGTCCATGGATGAAGAAAAGTTACAGCATGCTCAAGATTCTGAAGTTGAATTGAGTCTATTATTGCAGCAAATGGAGACCTTTTGAACAATTAAAAAAATGACTATGTTTATGTATTTACATATAAAAATAAATTTATTTCAAAATATAACAGTTTTGTGGTATGTTTATTTTACTAAAATTTTTCCAATTGATCGCACGCACCCTATATATTGAGTTCAGTGATGGAGCAAAAGTGCCCTCTCCTGTCCTTTGGACACCACCTTTTCCCTGCACATCACTACCTTCTAGCTGCTTTGGGCTTGTGGCCTGAAGGCTCTCCACCAAGCCTCAGAAGCCTGTTGTGCCTGTGAACAGGGCACAGGGCAGGTTGAATGTGCCAAAGAATCTGCACCTCTAGCACTGTCCCTCACCCTCATCTGACAACTGGTGGGGTTGGCATGTAAATATCCCAGCTCCCTGCCCCACAGAGTGAATAACCCTGACAGTGTGCTATGTACCACTTTCTAGTGCTCCCTATGGGATTATGATCCAGTAGCTCAGAGTGTTAGCTGTCTTGATAAACAGGTTTTGCAAGTGGCTGCTTCCCTTCTCTTCTCACTCCATCACTCCCTTACCAGTATTCTCTTTATGTCCTAAATAAAATACCTGCATTTACATTCTTGTCTCAGCAAACTCAATGTAAGATAAGTGTCTTTACTTTTATAACCACAGAATCCCTTCAAATTGAATTCTATCCTGAAGTCTGATTTGGAGTTGTCCTTGCTCAGGCAGTTTGGGTGGATGGGCATGATGCGTGGAGGCCAGAGCCCCGCCTCTTTGGTCTCCATTTCCTTCTCCCCACCTTCCCAGCACTCACTGAAGATAGCCTATAAGCTCTCATAGCTCTGCACAGCAATGCTTGTCAGCTACTAGTGGAGCTGACAATGATAAAAGATATAAAGGAAAGAGTGAGATGAATGAATAAAAGCAACAAAGCACAAAAAGAAAAGTAAACTCCTTCAAAGGCATAAAGAGCATGGGAAAACTAGTAGTTTTTGGAAGGCACTGCAGTTAATCTGCAAAAACCATCTGGAGTTTTGGGAAGCTTTCACACATTACAATTCTAGTAGACTATCACATTTAGGAAAACAGTTGCTTTGTAGAGAATCCAGGTTGACAGCCATGTGGACAGAACAGAAAGCACAAAGGAGAAATGAATCCTCAGCTTGGAAACAAAATTTTGTTAAGAAACAGTGCACAAATTTTTTTTTTAGTTAGCTGTACACTTATTGACCCATTATATATTTCAAGAAAAGAGGTTTGTGGAAACTATTTAAAATACTTAGGGGGATAAACATGTGGGGAAGAAGGAAGCTTTAGGATGATCACATAATTTAATGTCCACATCTGAATGTATTTAAGAGAAAAGGTGGCATTAATTACAATAATGCCAGGGTAACCAATTTTCCAAGTAGCTGAGATGTATGGTCACCCTTGTCGTAACTTAATTAATAGGACTGAAACTCCAGTAATGAAATTATTACATATTAATGGGAGACAAGAAAGGAGAAATTATTTTAGATCAGACCTCTGTAAACTTGGGTGTGCAGCAGAATCACCTGAATGGTATGCCCAACAGATTCCTGACCTCAAGAGTTTCTGGCTCAGGGGGGTCTGGCAGGGGGTGACCCCAAAATATGCATCTCTAGTGAGCAACCTGGTGATGCTGCTGCTGCTGCTTCATGCTCTTGATCTAGGACAGGTTTAGATCAATGGTGCTTAGCCTTGGCTGAACATCAGAAATTATGTGAGATCTTCTAAAAATGTAGCTGCTTCATCCTCAGCCCCTGAGCAACTGAATCAGTCTCTGAGGTTGGAGACTGGAGTCTATATTTTAATTGTCCCAGTGATCCTGATGCACAGTGAGGGGTGAGAGCACCAGGCTTAAAGAACAGGGACACAACTTGTGTCTTTGCAACTGTTTGGGGGCAGAGTCTTAAAGACTTGAGGACTCTGGCCCTTTGGCAATTGCCATTGTTGGTTTCAGGGAAAATTACACAAAGCCATCAGAGTGGCTAGGGCTGTCCAAAGGAGCAGAGCTCATCAACTCCACCCCTATTTACTTGGAACAGCTTTGCTTCCCTTTACATTGTACCCTGCACCTCTGGCAAGGTTTTGTTTAAAGAGAGATATCTGGCACAGTGGTAGTTTAAAATTTTAAACACAGTGATTACAAAGACATTGGACAATCCAGGTTTCTAATTTTTAATAGAAGTAGTGTAGAGTTATAGATGTCCAAGTCACCCCCACATCTCCAGATCACTTCTTAGCCCATTTCTGTGTGCCCACTCTTCTCTCCCACTCAACTTTACTTCCACAAATCATTCCTTACCAAGTCAGCCAGAATAATCTTTCAAAATACACACACACACACACACACACACATGCTGAGCAGACACACACACACACACACACACACACACACACACACTGAGAAGACTTCCCAGGGGTTTCTTGCTACTCGCACAATAAAACCCCACCCCTCGTTACAGCCCCTAGGACTTCAATTTTTACCACTCTCTTCTTTGCTCGCTGCATTGTAGACAACCAGGCATTTTGCTCCTAAAACATACCCTATTCTTTCCCATCTCTAGGCCTGCATTTCTTGCAGTTCCCTCTGCCAAGAATACAGTTTACCCAGATATTCCCATGGCTATCTCTTTCTCATCTTTCCAATCTACACTCAAATGTCAGTAACTCTGACCAGCCTTCCCAACCATCTGTGTAAAGATTCCTTCCTCCCTCTACTCCCTGGTCCTGCCATTTACTCTTTTCCACATCACCTCGTTTCAGCTTTTCACAGCATTTGTTACCTTCTGCAGGTTTTTTGTTTGTTTGTTTATATATTTACTAATTGGAATATTTGCCTCTTCACTAGAATACAAGCTCTATCACACTAAGGGCCTATAGTTTGTTCACACCTCTATTTACTCAGCCCAAATCCTGCAGTTTATTTATTAAATAAACAATTTATTTATTTAATGAATGACTAAATAGTCCAATAGCCCTACTCATAAGATCATTCATTCAATCAAGCACTATTGTCCAAATTTCAAGTTCACTAAAAAAGAAAAACTAGTTAAAATTGGAATCTCCATATTGTTTCTGCTATGGGGAGAGAATGTGTTAACCAGGCAGCAGCAGTATTTCTGTTGACTTAACGGTGACTTTCTTCTTGTCATTTTGATTTATGCAACAGTGTTTTCTGGATCTGATTGGATGATTTACTTTCCTTGATCTACTTCCTTTGATCTTAGTTTTCAGAAAGCTGACCCAATGATGCTCCTAGAATAACACATTTGAAAACTAAAAGACCACATATCATCACACTGCTTACTTATCTGGATAGTTGCCCTGACTTTATCTATGAAAGCTATGAGTCTGTTTCTTACTCACATCCTTCTGACACAACTTCAGCATCATTATCCAACACGCAGATCTCCAAATCATGACAAATCATGATATTCAAGGCTGTTATCCTTTTCTTTTTTTGCAAATTCTCTTTTTATTGTTGTTCAATAAACTATTGATTTTTTTTTTTTTTCCAAAAGAGCTTGCCCTTCTATCATAGAGAAATTGAGGCCAATTCCATCCAGCTGGTCGCCAAGAAAGTCAACTTATCTCATGTATGCTTATCTCTCAATAAAAAACATGCTTTTGTTGTCATTTATCTTTTGTTTGACCTACCTTGCCAACATCTCTCGGGAAAGGTTGTCTCTGATTCTCTGGAATCAAAATAGGAGATACCACAATGGACCTCTTTTGTCTTGGGACAGGAGAAGTTCTCGCAAATTTAAATATATCCTAAAAGAGAACAAACACAATCAATTGACCCCATGAAGAGCATGTATCAGTCTGCTCAGGGATAAGGCACCTTTGTTGTGAAGGCATTACTGCTGTTTGGACATTGTTCATTTTATTCTATCAAACCTCATTAGCATTAGCAAGTACCTCCTTAGAATTATACTAAAGCTGATATTGTGATTCACAATGACTATCATTAAGCTGTTTAATCCCATTTTCTGAATCATTCTATTCACATGGTCAGTCTTGAGTTATATATCTTTGAGTACCATGTATTACCATTCTGCTCTTTATCTGCCAAGTGAGGAGATTGTTCACCTGGCAATGAACCCACAGAACTCACTGGGTAGATAGAAAAGTGACTCTCCTCAGGGCTAAATGCAAGGTCCTCATACTCACGAGTGAACAGGGATGGAGGTGCAACTGTCGGGTATTACAGAGACTTGCAGTCAATGTTTTTCTCAAGAACCATTTGTTATTATTAGAGGGAGGACTGTGGGATGTACCCCCTATTCAGTGTGCCCCAATCTTCAGTCACTGGGCCATCCCTTCCAGGAGCTCTGCCCTGTCTGTCCCTCACCTTTTACAATAAATACATGTGTGCAAAAGTCCCTTTATATCAGTATTTTATTTTATTTTTAAAGATTTTATTCATTATTTTTAGAGAGAGGGGAAGGGGAGGTGAAATAAAAGGAGAGAAATATCAATGTATGGTTGCCTTTCATCTGCCTCCAGCTGAGGACCAGGCTGGAAATCTGGATTGGAACCTGGGTATGTGCCCTGATTGGGAATCAAACCAGTGACACTTGGATTCACAGGCTGGTGCCCAATCCATTGAGCCACACCAGCCAGGGCCTTATATCAATCAGTATTTTAAATAAAGTACTGATTTTTATAAAGTGTAGGAAAATATAAAAACTACTGATGACCAAATGAGAGTATTAAATTTGAGCTACAAACTCCAGGAAAAAAAGCTCCTTTTTAAAAAGAGGAGATAAGAAAAGGCTAGAAGGGTGTTAAAGTGTTGTTAGCACCATACTGAGACTTCCTCCTTGATCTGATCAGAGGACTGAAAAAGAACTGAAAATAGAATATCATTTTCAACATATAAATTAATCTCATTTGTTGCCACATACTAAAATTATCTTATCTATCATCATCATAAGTAAGCACCGTGAACTTTTACAACTGTTTCTTATCAAAATCATGTGGCAAATGATAATTAAATATTATCACTGATACATGCTCCATAAAAGTATGTATGCATACACATATATAACGTATACATTTACATAAATATATACACATACACAAATATACACACATATCATAGTTTTAAAGGAAAATTTACATAAAGTGAAACAAAATAAGGTCAGCAAAGGTCAGGGAAGCAGCTATAAATAATCTTTCTTTTGGTTTGGCTGGGAGTATAAAGTGATGGTGTGCTGGTGGGAAGAATCAGTAATATTTATCTATTGAGAACCTTACAAATGTACATATCCCTCACTTTGTAATTTCAGTCCTAAGAATACATACATATAGCATTAAATTCAAAAGAAGAATAAAACTGAATTCAAGAAGAGGTTTAGTGAGACATTACTTATAAAGGGAAAAAATGGCAACCAACCTAAATGTTCAGTCTCAGGACAAGGTTAAAACAGGGTGTGTGAGAGGGAGATTCTCTTATGTCCAACGAGACAGTTGTGAAGACCATGTTCTTTCACATTGCCATTGTTTGACTGCTGCATCAGTCACCAGCACACGCTGCTGTAGCAGCAACAATTTAGTAAGCATGTGGTGGGCCATGTGCCAGGCACTTTACATGTACTTACTCTAATATTTGCAATCAGCTTCCCAAGTAAGTCTTAGCCTTCCTAAACCGATGAAGGATATTATCAAAGTTCCTAGGGGTTGTATTAGTTGCTCCAACTCACCTAGTCATCAGAGACTATATAAAATAAAATGTGTGTAGGGAAATATAAAATATCATATTGGATACCTTTCATTTTGTATGAAATTATATTGAGCATTGAAAAATTGTATTTGAAATCTCAGTGAATGAGTCCATATAAAACACTGTTTGGTCTCTAGGAAGACCAAAGTGTCAATATTCAAGCAAAGACAGAAAACTAGGGTGTGTAAAACTAAAAGACAGGAGACAGAGTAAGAAGGGTTAAAACAATAGCAACAATAACTCAATAAATAAATAAATAAATAAATAAATAAATAAATATATAACCCAACCATGCCAAAAACAGCACAGAAAGAGAGTATGGAACAGATAGTGAAAAAACAGAATGGATTATAATCATAAACCACCAACATGTGGCTATGAAGATTCTGTTGGTTTATTAGGGAATGGGAAAAGAATAGAAAATGTGTAAAATATGTGCAATATATGA
Organism: Noctilio leporinus; assembly: GCA_004026585.1. NCBI lineage: Eukaryota > Metazoa > Chordata > Mammalia > Chiroptera > Noctilionidae > Noctilio > Noctilio leporinus. The sequence continues at coordinate 520,968 of PVIW01000101.1, read as the reverse complement.
AATTCATTTACAATAAAAAAAATCAGATGAGAGAGTGTCTGGGGAAGCACTTTGAAAAGATTTAAAACCCTCTGCAAATGTAAGAGATTGGTGAGTCTGCTCTATAACAGAGCAAATGTAGGTTTTAGTTCATTATGACAATATATGTGTAAATGTATCTAAAGTAATGAAAGCACACTGCATTATCAATAGCAAGTTTTCTATTGTTTGTGGTAAAAAGCTTGTTTGTGTTTGCAAGCTCTTTGTCCGCACGAGTGCCTAGTGGTCAGCTCCGAGTCCCCGTCCCCACCTGCGGTGCGTGCCCAGCTCACCAGGAGTCAAGCCTGAAGCTACCAACCTGTTTTTCTGACTCTCACAGCATCCCAACAGCTTAGCAACAAGCACAATTGCATCAACCCCCAAGTCTAACACACCTATGAATAGAAAAAGGAGGTGCAGAGTCTCAGAATGGGACATGGACTTGGGAAGGGAGGGATGTGGGAGGTTAAGTGACCAATTATAGAGGCACCTTGTGCCTGAGACTCTGCGTCCAGGGCAACCTTTTTCTCCCAACTTTTAACTTTTGCCTTAAAATGGCAGGAACCTCAATAAATATTTGTCACGGCTGTTTCTATGTCTGTGGCTCTGTTTCTGTCTTTGTGATTTATGCATATATCTATGAGTTTGGTGACAATATGTACTTAGGTATTTGTTGTTGTGTCCACCTTTGATTGGATCTGTGCTAATGAGCTTTTCTGTGTGCTCTCAAGCCATGTGCTTCTATGTGACTGGGACCATTCTGAAACCATAGCATCTGATTGGAATGACAATCACATACTATATGCATATCTAGGCACATTTGTGTGAGACCATGTTTATGCTAAACTCTGTGTGTGTTTGCATTTGCCAACCCATTGTGTGAAGCCTCTGAATGCACCATACTGTGGCCATAAACCTCATGGGAAGACAAGACAGAAGCAGTGAGGATAAAAAGAATGTGACCAATTCAAGAAATGTTTGAATAGGGTGTGGGAAAGCCCAGAACAGAAGGGTAAAGGAGATGCTGTGTTGGGACTCATTGCTTTGGTGATGCCATTACCAAGAGAGTAGCCAAAGGGGAAAGAACACGGTTTTGGGCACAGATTCAAGGTGGTATAGACTTGTTGACTTTAAGGGGCCACTGTACATCCAAAAGAGATTTCGAGAGGGAATTCAGAGGGAGGGTGAATCAGAGGGAAAATGTCACTGTCATCTATGTACGAGTAGCTGGACATGCTGGAAAAGCTGACCCTTTGATTATGTGAAGATGGAAAAGGGGGGAACTCGATGATTCAGTGGGTTTCTAAAAGGCCACAGAAACATTAGTTGGCAAACAAGAGAAATCACAGAAGGACTAAGATGGGAATTTCCGAAAGGAAAGAGTGCATGACCGTATTACATAACACAGGCATCCTTTCCAACAAGTTGAACACTCTAAGGATGGGTTGGGCTTCACAATGAACAGATAATTGATGACTTCAGGAAGAGCAGCTCTAAGAGTGTGTTGGTGTGGAATGTCAGAGGAACAATGGGAAGTGAGGACTTGGGTACAGAAGGAAAGGAGGTAAATGGGAGGTAGTTTGTCAGTTAAAGGGGAGACCAGGCCGGGTGTGGGCTTGATGAGGAAAGAGTCAGAGGAAGGAGGCTGTAGCTCAGGGAGAACGAAGATGTAAACTGGAGGTGGGTGCCCGAAGGAGACAGGAAGGGAGTGGATCATTTGCAGAGTCAGCCTGAGAAAGGAGAATGAAATCCACTTTCCACGAGGACAGAGGTTTAAGGGGAATTTCTCATCTATAAAGGAGCATCATTTACTGTTCTTTTTGGTTATCAGCATAAAATGAGAAATTATATGTGGAGGCAATCTGTGCTCTCCAAAGAATAGCACACAAGTGAGGGATGGGTCTTAGGAATGTAAGAACAGCAGAGGTGAAGAAATGAAGATGAGCTGCTCAGTCCCTTTTAAGAGTAATTCAGCTCTGGATGGCAGAAGGGCAGATCTTAAAGGAACATACACCTAAATACGCAGCCACCTAAAGATTTCCAGATTCTCTCCCCTCCAGTCATTGGACAATGATCCATCAGCAACTTTGAACCCAGAAGAGCCTAGGGCCTGCAGCAGCTTCATCCAATCTCTTGTATAAGTCAAAGGGGTAGAGCTGTGTCCTCAGGGATTCTTACTCTGATGGATTTTATTAGAGGAAAATGGTCACCCCTACACAACATTCCTGTCTCCTGTAAGCTAACTGAAGCCTTCATCTTTCTGTCCTAAGGTATCTGGGTTTACAATTTCACTTGCTTTCCTCCCTGTTTCTCAATTTCAGGAGGAATTGGCAGTGCAGTAAAAGCAAAGTTTATGATACCTGGGGGGCAGGAGTAGGGGATTCTTATCACATAGTCCCAAAGAGCACTTCAGAAATAAAGGGGCAGGGGAACCTTTGCAACTATGAGGGTGAGGGTGGGACCAAGGAAAAGACTAAGGCAGAAAGAATAAAACACATGAAAATGGGAGAAAGGATGGATTCATATTCATTCATTCATTTTCTTAAAAAACTACCTGCAGATCCCCTCCTCCCTGCCAGGAGCAATTCTAAGCATGTGCGGTATTGTGGTGATCTAGAGAGCCAAGGCCCCTGCTCTCATGGAGCTCACGTTGTAGAAGGAGGGGAAGACGAGCACAGAAAGAACACACGGTGCAGAACACGAAGGGAAGGGACTGAATGTGCACAGAGGAGCATGTGCTGTCACTTGAGTGGGAGGCAGCTCACAGCCTGAGCACTGGAAGCAAAGAGGGGATGGACCAGTGGCCTGGAAAAGGAATTCAGATACTGGATGGCCAGCTGTGTAGACCACAAAGAGGAGTCTGGCTTTTCATCAATGTGAGATGTGAGCCGTGGGTGGGTTTCAAGCTGAGGAATGACATGACCCCCTTACAATAAAGTTTTATTTATATCATGCTGGCTGCCATGTGGAGAATACTGTAGACTTGAGGCAAAAGTGAGGACATGTTTATTTATTGGGTTTTTTCCTTTTTTCAACCCAATCTTCACAAGATACCAAGGTTTTCTCTTGAAATGCAAATCTGACCATTTGATTTGGGGAAAGAAAAGGAGTTGGGGTCAACTTTCCCTGCCTGAGTCCCTCTATCCTCTGTGGTTTCCACAATATTTTTAATGCATTTTTAGGTATAATTAATACCATTAACTTCACCCATTTTAAGTGTGTATTGCAATGACTATCAAGAAACTTAGAGAACTGTGCAATTGCCACCACAGACTAACTGTAGATGATTTTCATCATCCATTGGCCATCCCTGTTCTGTTCTAAGTCCCAGCCACTGACAACCACAAGTCTACTTTGTCGGTACACATTTGCTTTCTCAGGACATTTCAAAAACGGGAGTCACAATGTTTCCACAGTATGTTTATGGCTCTGGCTCTATTGCAGAGTTGATGTGAAGATCGTGAAGCGGAAAAAGATGCAGCTGATGTCCATTGACTGGCAGGGTGAAAAGGCCTGGTCTCCAGGTGGGGCCGCACTCACAGGGCATCCAGCATTCCTGCTGGCCAGGGTGGCTGAGCCCTTCATTGTAACTGAAGTCAGTTACCCCTCAGTCAGCCTCCTGCTCTGGCCATCCGCTGCCCTGTATCCCACACAGGTATGGCTGCCAAGACCCCTCCCCAGTTGACCTCCTTCAAACGGATCACAGGGTTTGATGGCTGGGAACTCACTAATAACACCCCTCAGGGTGAAGTGCCCAGCATAAAGGCTCAATGGGCAACGGGCCCCAAGAGTGAAGGGGAATGGAATGGATTGGTCCAGAATGGTGTCCTACAGCCGAGACCATACCCCATGCTTTGGCTGTCACTGCTCACCTTCTCCACACCTAGTTGAGGGCTTAGAGGTCTCCCAGCTGGCCCCTCCAGTGGTGAGACTGGAGAGGAAACAACCCTGCTCTCTTCAGACCTGACACAAGCCAGAAAGTAACTTGGGCCTGTCTTACCACCACCCATCTGGGGCAGAGAACTTGTTTGTTCTTCTCCCTCTCTCCACCCTCCTTGTTTCTGTCTTTTTATCAGGTAATAAAATGAGTGGGGAAAATAGTAACAACTTTATAAAGAATCACAAGCCTCTGCCTTGTCCCCTCTCCTACATTCACAAGTTTTGGGAAAAATCATGAGCTAAGAGGAGATATTTTCACAAGGCAAAGCACTGCAGAAACTGGAAGCGTACCCAGCCTGGCCCTAGATGGACAGTCTTGTGACTCATGGTAAGCAGGTTGGGTGTGCTGCCCCGCAGCCGGGAACCTCTGCTAGTTTCGTGCAAGGGTGTGATGCTATGTGTTTGCATTCCATGTCCAGTTGATGGATCCTGAGAAGTATTCCTTTGAAGAATTTGAAGCTTGTGTTTCAGACCTGAGTCCCAAGTCATGGAGCCTATTTCTTTCTCATCTTTCTACTCCTAATATTACTTGGCATCCTGGTCCTGGACTTACCAAGTCTACCATAAGAATTATTGCCCACTTACTGAGTAGTTATCATGTATCAGGCATCATCTAGGCATGTGGTAATATTATCTCAGTTAATCCACCCAACAACTGGCAGGTAGAACTGAGGCAGGAGACAGTCAGGAGAGAGGAAACTCTGGAGGCATCCCAGGACTAAGACAAAGGACATTGATACAGAACAGAAACCCTGGCCTAAGACCTGTTTTTCCCAATTTTTGGAAAAACTCTGAATCATGACTGCACCTGTGCAGAAGATGTTACATGACCTCTGCTTCATTATAATAGCGTTATAATAAATTAGCATTGCGGGACCCCTTTCTCTGGTGGCCAATCATGGGAGGAAAAATCATAGGAGACCACATTCATAGTAGCATAAAAGTAATATAACTACTTGTGTATAAGCAATAAAAGCTGGTCAAAACTAGTCAGGGAATATCTGTCCTATCAGAACAGATTCCCTCCAGCACCTGAGGTCAATCTCTGCTGGGAATTGTCCTGATCCCATTCTGTGGAGGCTACTATCACTTAATAAACCTGCTCTCTCTCTTTCAGTTACCGTGTTCAATTCAATTCTTTGTCCGCAGTCACCAAGAACCTGGTTACCTGTGCCCACCTGTGACAGAACCATCATGGCTGCTTTCTTGAGGTTCAAAGATATGAAAAACTTACCCAAAGTCACTTAGCTCTTAGGTGAGAGATTGGAACGAGGCACCTGTGACCCCGAAACTCTGCTCTGAGCACAATGCTGTTTACTTATCACAGGGCCACTGCCAGCACCACCTATACAATGAGGTCTGAGATTCTTTAGCCCCGGGGGCTGAAGTGTAGCTGGAGAAACACGGTTCTAATCGGGCAGAGGGAGAGAGCAAATCTCAATCAGCCTCTGGTTAAAAGGGGCAGCCACCACCTCTACTGCAGGGCACAGCTTAATTGTCTGCAAATTTCTGCAAATGGATGCAGCTGCAGAAATCAATCTCCAATTTATTCCACTCTGATAGCTGATCTCAGGTGCTTGAACGCTGCTAGGAGAATGGTTCTGTGCTGCTCAGTCGAATGCTGTCTACAATCAAATGCTCAGTTCAGCCTGTTCCACTGGACCTGAGGCAAGATTTAAAGTTTGCTTTATTACCTCCTGGGGCTGAAGTTTGCTACTGAAGGATGAAACGGTTAACAAACACCAAATTTTCAGCAGCGAACTTAGGAGGATGGAGAGCCAAAATATCATTAAGCTTGCTTCATTCCCAGCTGTCTGCTTGCCCAACATTCCGCAGCCCAATGTCAGGCGAGCTGAGTCATCTGCTGTAGGTTTACGGGGCAGAGTTGTGCTGAAAATAAAATAGGGTGATGTGGAAATTGTCTGTCAGTCCCAAATATCATCTCATAGTAGGAAAGCAGGCGTCACGGAGCTAATTTTAAAGGTGGGACAGGGGGAAGATGAGGCTGGTGGACTCACAGAGTCTATGATAAAATCACGCTTGTTGAGGACTGCTGGTGTGCAACAGGAAAGAGTGGGTGCAAGCCACTGTTCCCTAGGTTCCCCAAAGGTCGCGCCCTCCCAGAACAACTGAGATAGGGTACATGGTGAAACAGCTGCAACTGATAAAAGCTGCAGGGACTGTCAACGACCAAGAAAGGCCACCCTCCGTGGGGTTTATGGCTTAAAACCAGCACACATCAGCTCAATGAAACATAGCTACTGATTTCACCTGATGGTAAGTCCTAGCCTGATTATACATTCATTTTAATACATTAGCATGCCAAATGACACACTCCGTGTTTCCATGCTAGGAAACAGTAAGCTTCTGTATAAACACAAAACGGCCAACAGAGCTCCTCTAAGAAATCTCCACCCCTGTCCCAGGGGAAGATTCCCCCTTGTTGAATACCCTACCCCCAATCAAATAAACCTCAATAAAGAAGGCAAATTCCGCTGGTGGGGGGATGCTCTGCCTCAATGCACACTCATAAAATCACTTTCACTTTAAACTCTATGCTGGTCCAGCTTTGAATTCTTTCCTATATGAAATCAAGAACTCACAGTGGGTCACAGTGGGTCATGGACCCTTGCATCCCTGGATCCCCAGAGCACCTTCATCATAATCACCAGTGATATTGGAAACAATTTCTCCGTTATTGAAAGTCATCTATCAGGGCTTTGGAGACGGTCAGTCTGAAGACAGGAAACCTCGCAATGGAAGGTCCAATAGTGGAGCATCAGAATGACTAATACTGAGAGGGTAATAAATACCCAATGTAATGGATATGACAGTCATTTCTGTTATGTGTATTTAGGGTGGAGAAGAAAGCCTTTGGTCAAATTAGTCGGTGGAGAAAAGAGGTTCACTCAGGAGTTTGCAATTTGAGTAATGACAGCAGAAGTTCTCTGTGCAGCAGCTGGGAAATCTTTTAAAACATCCCTGTTGCCCTCACAAACGCCACATTTGCTTCCTCTAGCCCAAAGGTAGGACTCCAGTGTTATCAAGACTCAGGAAGGCTAGCTGGCTAGGCTGTGAATGACATCTCCGCCCTCAGGTGCCCTCATTGTCCTCCTGCCTCTGCTTCTGCCGTGGGAGCCCCTTGGAAGTCTCAGGCTGCAAATGCTTAGCTGAGGGCTCTTACCCGGAAAGCCCTTCTCCATCCCTTCCCTCTGGCGCCTGGTTCCCCACCAAGCCTAATCTCAGCAGCAAGCACCATTTCTAGAGATTGTCAGTCTCCTTTGCATGTGTGAAAAGACACAAAGGCAGAGTTGGCCGAAGATCTGAAGGACTGACACAGAGAGACTCCAGATGCTCAAGAAGAATCTGAAAGGAGAGACCAGATCTCCCTTCCCCACATGGGATTGCTCTCAAGCCTGAGGACCACAGAGGCCACTGAATAGTTTTAAGCAGAAGATTGGGATCTGACCTTGCCTCTGACCTTGCCTTTGACCTTGCCCTACGGGAGCTAAGGAGCCATCCTCGGAGAACACATTTTCTTAAATAGGCTTTCTTCTTTGCTATTTGTTACCCTTATTTAAAAAGCTGGGTTTAAAAATAAACCACAAGTAAAACAACAGCCAATCCCACATATATATTCTATCACTTGCTTTAAAATGCCAGCTTCCCCGTGTTTGAACTGCTAGTTAAAAAAATAAAACAAAAGCATATACTTTGAATGAAAATTTACCAAGCCACACTTTCAAGATGCAATTGCCTCTGAAATATTTCATGAATCTAGCAGGAGCAGTAACAACACAAATCAGGACTTGCTAGTTTCATTGGAGGTGAAAAATGTTTTAAACATACTCAGATTCTTTAGTTAGAAGCCCATTCAACCATGTGTGATGGTGATGGGAATATAATGGATACAATTTCCTTCTATCTGCTCTGGCATTGATAAATTATTCATGTTAAATAGCTACTTCTGAGCACCTGGAGGCATCTTGCAGAGTTTTACAGATGGGCTTGTTTTTGTAATACACACATGGGCTCCCACCTTAGCCACCCTATTAATTTGAGTACATATTCTAGATGTGTGAGCACGTACCCCAGATCCCAGTATTTCTGGTCTACCTGAATTTGTGAATGTGTGATTGGCCACTAAAAAGAAAGCCCCCATTAGAAAACCCACATGTGGAAAAAACAGTTCTTTTCAATTCAGTGGGTGTTTGCCATGCACTTTTCTCATGGAAGTTGCCTAATAAATGAGACCTGGCTATCCTGCTGGCACTTCAAAATCAAATCAAGAATCCTGCCCTTCCCAGCCACTCCTGCCAACATTCTCAATGTTGCCTTCCTCCCTTTTCCCAGCTGTTGAAGGGCTGGGCACTTACATCCTATATTTGGCTTATTTCCTTTCTACCATACTGCACCTCCAAGGGGTTGCCATATCCGATAGTTTCCATCTGGGGGATTTTTCCTTCCTTCTCTAGTGTAACATTCCCTGCTATAGCCATCACATTTTATCTGCTCTACTGTAGCCCACCTGTGGCTTCTTCATGACTTACTGTTTCTTTTATGCACGAGCCCCACTGGATAGGAGAATCACAACAGATCTGAATACTCTTAGTCTAGGTTTCCCAGAAGCAGGCATTGAGTTAAGGATGTGAGAGCAAGTAGTATTTTAATGTTTTCTACAGTTTCTATAATGAATCTATTCTATTTAGAATCAGAAAAAAAAAATGAATTCTTTAAGTCACAACCTTGTATCAGACATACGGAATTATATTTCAGTGTCCTTCCTTCCAGGCTTTCATATGCTTTTTATTTAAGTTAAAACTCAAGAGTCTGAACAACTTTGTGTCTGGCTTCTTGAACTTAATGATAAGTACCAAGTTTTCTTTCTTCTCCTGTCACATATTCTATAAACATCATTTTAGTAGTGTCACAGTACATTATGTGGATGTGTTTGCACACATCTGACCAGTCCCTTATTGATCCGCTCATATGTTTATATATTTCTTTTCCTTGTTGTTACAAATAAAATACCATGGTATGTAAACTTTTACTTGCTTACTTGTTGGTTTTTCTCTGATAAGGATTCCTTAGAATGACCTAGTAAAAGTGAGATTACTAGGTCAAAGGGTATGGACGTTCTAAAGGACCTGCAACATCGCCAGACCAACAGTTGGCACTGGAAACAGGTTTGCTCTTGCCACGGCAGGGCATTTCCACGTGGCTCCATCATCTCTCCCCTCAACAGCTCCTGCAGCTCCAGCCATATGTTCTTGTCCAAACATGCTGTGCTCTGCCATGATTTTATGCCTTGATTTGTGCTGTTCCTCCAACTAGATATTCTTCCCTCCCTCACCTCTAACCTTCTCCACCTACCTAATAGCATGTACATACACACACATTCACACACAGCAAGTGCCGATCATGTGTGTTATCTCTGGCTCAGGTTAGATGGTGGTTACTGGATAGTTCTATGAAATTCAGGTTTCTTTTGCCATATCTTATTAGTATGCAAATGCAAGCTTTATTCCTTAGACTTTAATAAATGTTATCTATTTAATAAATATCTGTTTAATAAATGCTATCTAATATCAGATGGAGAGCTGATAGGATCTCTTTTCTTCCTTTTTTCAAAGGAGTTTCTGAGTTTCCCATTCCTTAAGGTGACCCCAGAAAAGAGGAAAACCTTGCACTTGTACTTAACACTGAACGCACTCAATGGGCAGACTGGAAAGGACACCCAGTGTCCTCTCCTGTGTGGCTGGTTCACCTCATTAATCAGGAGAGAGAGCCAGCAGTGGATGGGAATAGCACCACACCCTGCAGCGAGACTTGATCTCACCTGGGTCCCACTCAAGGGAGACAACATGATGATGAACGTCACCAGGCTGTGCTGGAATGGACTCAGAGAAAGCCAGTATATGACTTTATCAAATATAAAAACTGTTGCTTCTTTCCTTTTTTACCTAAGGAAAACCCAGCTTCTCCAGCAGGGTCTTGTTGTGGTGATTCAGGGGAAGGAGGGTCCCAGAATGAGCTTCCCCAACTACAGGGTTGAAAATCAACCTTCCTCTTAGCAATATCACATTCCTGCCTCAGACACAATGACAGAGGTAGGTGACTTAAATCAGTGTCCAGGTATTTAAGAAAGAAAGTACTCATTATCAACACTTATCTCTGGATTTGGTCTAATTTCTGAGATCCTTGTTCCTCCCACTTTTATCTTTTTGCTTTGTTTTGGTCATTAACTTCTTGATGTTAGGGCTGCAAAAAGTAAAATTAGAAAGCTATTCCCCACACTGGCCACCAATGTCAATTGCCTCCTTTGTCTAACCAATTTTTAAATATCCTTTATGATTAAAATTCAAGATTATTTTGCTGAGGGAGTTATTCTCAATATTTAACCTAAATTATCCTCTTTTCCCCCCCTCTGTCAATTTCTTCTCTTTCATTGATGTTTCTTCCCCCCAACTTCCAATACTATTCCTCTTCCTCTTTTGTTCAAGATATTTTAATTAAGATGCCAGGGTTATGTTAACCTACTTAAGCAACCATCTCCTTTTATGTAGCTCTCTTCAGTGAAGCCCCGAATCAGCAAAGTGCCTTTCATCAGCCTGTTCCCTGTCTCTCTCTTCCCTTTGTTCTGTGTTTTTTGTTGGATTACAGATTCTCACATTTTAATTCACTCCAACTGCTATTCTACAGTTTAAACTAATAAATTTATCCTCACAATGATGCATGCAAGTCGCACATCTCCCATGTCATTGATTGCTGTGGCCTTTGAAGATTCAAAGGTGTGTCAGATCTACCAGGAAAAAGGGAAGAAAAAATAAAAAAAAGAGACCACATCTGATATTCTCCTACATCGGAGGTTTCCCTGGGCCCAGTAGTTTTGATGTTGCATGGTAAAACAACAGCTGCTTAAAAAAGAGGAGATCATGGTCTAACTATTCAACTGTCATGTGATACCATTCTTCCTTAAAAGGCTGAAGGTTCAGGCTCCCTTTTCAAAGTCAAAATTGACAAATACAACTATTTGATAATGGAGCTCAGAAAATCTATTATGGGACTGAGAGAAATGTGTTAGCATCCCAGCTATTCTGTGAACTTGCCCCACAGGAAGGGAGGCATTTCACTTGTTTTCAGCTTCTCCACATTAAATCTTCAAGCAGTTTACAAGTGAAAAAATGTCTTTAAACATCAGTGAATTCTAGATGCCAGGAGAGAACCCTTTCTGAGTACTTACTACCGGTGAGACACCTGGTCTTAGGTACACACCTTGCTCCTTTAATGCTCGCCCACTCTTTGTGACGTACGTGCTATTATGCTCCCGTGCTGCAGATGAGATCCATAAATCCCATCTTTAAAATATGGCTTGTACTTTTACTTTAGCAAAGTCTTTCCTGATCCCAATACCCAAAATCACATGGGTATCTCTCCAAAACTTCCTATCTCTCTGTTTTATTTCTACCTGCACCACTGTTACCATCTAACATGTCACAAATTTTACATATTTGTATTATTTTTTGTCTGTACCCCCACCCCTACACCCATATATCAAATCCATGAGGAGGGATTTGATTTTATTTCTCTCAATTTCTGTTCTAATCCTAATAAACCAGAACAGTCCTTGGTACATGGTAAGTGCTCAAGTATGAATTGAGTGGATGATGCATCAATCTAGTTGAGAAGGTAAAATGAGCCTATGGGGACTAATATAACCCATTGAGATGCTAAATTGTGTTGACTGGCTGTTTGCAGAAACAGATTGTGCCTGAGTAAACTGGTTAGGGTGGCAAGGTGAATGCTAGCTTGGTGTTGCAGGACATTTAAGGTTTAGATGGACAAAGCAGGAGCTCCCAGATAGGAAACAACACCGACATATTACACTCACTCAGTGCTTGCCATGAGCCAGGCACTATTCTAAGCACTTTACAGATGAAATCTTTTATTTAATCATCAAAAAAGCATTTTGGTAAGTGCTAGTATTAGCTTCATGATGCAGAGGAGGAAACTACGGCATAAGGGGGGCAAGTCATTTTCAAAGAAATGGATCCAAGTTAACAGACACAAAGTTTGGAGTAGTGACAGTATGGGTCATTATTTTAAGGATTAGAAGTCATAGAGGTAAAGCATGTATGTAGCTCCCAGAAGAATATGCCAATATGATCCTATCATTATTGGTGCAATAGGTAGGCCAGAGTAATCAAAACTAGGATCTTGCTGTTATTTCCTTTCCTGCTTGTGTTGGCTGGGCTGATGCCTGAGTTTGGACATGCTGGTGAACTCCTTCCCTTTCACCTGCAGAAGTTTCTATTTTTGTTGAACACACTAGGTGACACCAATGGGTAGGAGTTCAATAATCCCCTGCAGTGTCTGGCTAGAAGTCTGGTCAATAAGATTATAGTCACTTACTATTTGAAGGAACAATATCTAAGCCAGCAGCTGAAAATCAGACAGGAGCCCATTGCCCTGACAGCAGCATCTTCTATGTCCTGAAAGCAGCCTTCTCTTTCCCTCTTAGCATGAAACATTTATAACACAGATGCCCTCTAGATCTGTTGTTATTGGAATACCAGACTGTCATTTGCTGTAAGAGGAAGTTTAGAATAGTGGTTGGAGGCCTGACTATTAATTTGATAGTGTTGAAATCTTCCCTCTACCACTTATTAATTATGTGCTAAAATAATTCAACCATTCTGTACCATAGTTTTAACTATGTAAGATGGATATTATAATAATACCTACATCATAGGAGTATTATAACTACAGAATGTGTGTGTAGGTACATACCCGCACAAACATATATAGTGCTCCTCAAGTGTCAGCTTTTACTTTTCTTGAGGATGCATTCGACAATGATATTTCTCTTTCACCTAAGGAGAGAGTACTGGGCTTCAGGAAGGAACCATCAGTTTCAATTAATCTGTGTAGTTTCACATTTCTTTTACCTCTTTCCCAGTGCTCTCATCTTATCTGTTTCCAGGCTCTCACGATTCACCCCTCAGCATGTTTTTTTTTTTTTTATCATAATCAAAATGCTTCAAACCAGTAATAAAATAAAATCTTAAGTGTAGCCAGGGGGAAAAAGACATTAGAAACAGAGAAAATAAGATAAGAATGACAGCGGATGTCTTGTCATGAACCAGGCAAGTTAGGAGACTGCGGAGCAAATCTTTAAAATGCTCAAAGAAAAAAAAAGTCAATCCAGAATTCTAAACCCAGTGAATATATCTCCCCAAATGGAAGGTGAAATACCTTTTCAGGTATACAAAAGGTGAAAGAATTTACCAGCAGCAGAACAGCACCATGGAAATGTGAAATAGCCCTTCAGCTGGAAAGAAAATGATATTGAAATGAAAATATGAATCTACATAAAGGAATAAAGAGCCTAAGAAATGGAGGCTATGAGGGAAAATGTGATTTTTCCATTTTTAAACATGACTGAAAATGCAATTGTTTGTTTAAAGCAGAAATAATAACAATGTATAATGCAGCCTATTTACTACATAAGATGAAGTGGAATATGGAATGGCAATAGTGCAAAGCTGGGGAAGGGGAAAACAGAGGTACATCTTTACAAGGTTCTTATATGTAAAGCGACATAATATTATTTAAAGGCCAATTGTGGTAAGTTAAAGATATACTCTATAAATCCCAATGCAGCCAGTAAAATGACCAAGCAGGAAACGTGTCTTGAGGCAGTGCTCTCCAGTCTGGTCCCAAATACTAGCTACTGCTGCTCTGCACCATCGGTGCCCTTGCTCATCTGGACCGGCCCAGTAGCCCTCTGACTGCTTCTTCTCTTGCCCTACAGTCTCTTCTTCAGTCAACACAGATATGCTTCTCCGCTAGACATTCTGAGATACCATCAAATGTCATCTTTAATGTGGTACAGAATAGGTACTCAGAATCAGTGACTATTTATTGAAAGAAGGAATGAACAAGTTAGTTCATGATTCTTCTCTGCCTATAGTGTAGTCTACTCTCTCTCTTGGCTTGACATTCAAGGCCCTGGAAAGTTGGAGCTCAGACAACTTTTCTAATTTCCTTTCTTTACCAGAATCATCTGCTGTTGATCAAATGCTACTGCATGCTGTCTGCTAAACAAGTTTATGTTTTCCTGCTTTTGTATTTTCCCCCCTGGCACCTGTGTTACCTGGGATGGCCTTCCCACTTAAATTATGATAGCCTACGCCTCTCAGATGCTTTTCTTATCATCTCAGTCAAGCACATTGTGGAAGTTAGGAAAGGAGTTGGCACCCAGGTAGTTAGGCTGCCCCTAGCAATTAAGTAAAACAAACAAAATTTTTTTTTATTTTTAAGCTTGCAAAGCCTTGTTTCTAAAAGAAGAGCAATGCTGCATAAGGCAGTCACATCACAATCTTGAATTCTATTAGGTCTTTCTGAGGTGCACAAAAGGTTGAACTCCAAAGAAAAGATCAGCATTGTAATAGATTACAGACAATTCCAGATTATTCGATTGCCAAGAATTGTCTCTTCTCATTACACAAATTTTAATGGGTCAGTGCGTATGTGTGTCTGGGCAGTAATGTTACATACTTGTTAGATTCGTGATTCTTTTTAATGATAAAAACAAGGGTAACTGAATCTCCTGTCCATATGTTACTATCGTATTTTGTTGAACAAAAATGAGGCTTTGGGATGTTAAGTCATTTGTCCAAGGCACAAAGAGAATTGGTGACAAGTGGAGATGTATTGATTGAGTCTATATCAATATTTCTCTAGAGGTACACTCAATCTTGATGTTATTCAAAGAAAAAGATTAAGATTTTTTTTTTTTAAATTTTCAAAGGTGCTCAGGGGATTTTTAAAAGAGACTTAGAAAACACTTAAGCATGGCCCTGACTTTTAAAGGCATGGGCAATTTTTCCTTTCAACTAAAACTCAGATATTAAGAACTCTGATATAAAATGTCACCATTTTCAAGTGAAAACTTAACAGTAGTCTGAAATCTATTCTTGTGGTTGATCAGAAGTAAAAGAGAAAATATTACATGTAATTAACGCAATATCCTATACCTGTGCAACCTTGCTGGACCCCTCCCCAACCCATAACTGTGTTCAGTCCAAAAAAATTAAATTCAAATTGGCTGACTCTGCATGAACACATGCCTGTAAAGCACAGACTCTCATATTAAGGATTTAAATTGCGCTTCAGCAGAGACTGTCCGTCCTGAAATTGAAATCATGAGTCGTGATGGCAATAAAATACTCATGAAATGTGGTCATAGCCCAGGGATAATTTTTCTGTAATTGCACTTTCATTTCTGTGATAGGTTCTTTAGCAATGGGACAGAGAGACTGCTTTCCACCTCCCATTAGAGGATATGTTGGATAACTTCTTCAAGAACAGGAGACTGGTCCAAGTATGCAGGTCCCAGCTGCAGATCCCTGCCTGAGTCTCCACTCTGAGATGTTGTTCTGTCCCCTGTTTGGTTTCTGGCTGCTATCAGAGAGACCTGTGGGCCCATATTACAGCTTGTGATGGTTGCACCAATTCTCATGTTGCTGGTAAGAAATCAGCATATTAAAGTAGCCATGGTATTTATTTTTTAAGATTGTTTAAAACTTTTATTATTTTTTGAGAGGGGGGAAGGGAGAGAGGCAGAGAGGAAGGGAGAAATCAATGTATGGTTGTCTTTCACCTGCCTCCAGCTACAGACCTGGCTGGAGACCTGGCTTGCAACCTGGTTACGTGCCCTGACTGGGAATCAAACCAGCGACCTTTGGATTTGCAGGCTGGTGCCTCATCCACTGTGCCACCAGCCACAGCTAGTAACCATGGTATTTCTTCAGAACAAATCCAAATGTGTCCAAGTGGAGAAATTCATGTTACAGCATTAATTATTCCAATAATATAATAAGAGCTAAAGAAGGCAGAAACTGAGTAGAAAACAGGGAGGAGATAGAACAAGCAGTTCATCTAACAGAAATAGACAAGGCATAGTGGTTTATTTTTTACCTTTTTTTTTTTTTTTTTTTTTTTACCTGAGGATATGCTTATTGATTTTAGAGAGAAGGGGAGGGAGGGAGAGAGGGAGAGGAAAAGACACATCAATGTGAGAGAGAAACACTGACTGGTTGCTTCTCATATGCACCCCAATTGGGGACCAAACCCAAAACCTTGGAATGTGTCCTGATAGGGAATCGAACCCATGACCTTCTGGTTAACAGAATGATGATCCAAACAACTGAGCCACATTGGCCAGTGCAATGGTTTATTTTTTAGATGAAGGTGGAGTAAGTCTAAATATTTCCAATAGAACTAAATGAGCAATATTAAAGAGGAAGAGAAAAGTAAGGTATTTTTGTAACCATCCTCATTCCCACATTATCAGTAGATACGAACCACAGTGCATCCCTTCACCAACTCAGAGAATTACTTAGGTTCTGTAGAAAGCATGGGTAAAAATACTGTCAGCATTAGTTTCACAATTCAGGCAGTCCTGAAAAACTTTCAGATCTTCACTCATATAGTGATTGAATCATGTTATACTTAAGAAAAATGGATTTACTAGATTTGCAATCTCATGAGAAAGATTTGCTGAGTGAGTTAGATAAAGTTAGCTTTCAAGTCTTTGGGTGTGTTTGGAAAAAGCTGAATGTACCTGAATTTCCAGTCACTCAAAATATACAGTGAAAATGGAGTTGCACAGCCAATGAGAGGCTCAAGAATTTTACTTTTAAAGTGACAGAGAAGAAAACCAGTAATAAAAGGAGAAAGAAAAGAGCGAGTAACAAAGGAAGACGGATGAAGCCTGTTTAAGGTTTCTATTGATTGGCACTATTTTACTATATTAGTAAGGTGCTCAAAAGAAACTAGGGCTGACAGGTTAATGAACTCTAGTTAGAAATGTCCAGATGAAAGTGAGAATGGCATTAGCAACTGCCTTGTCCCAATCATCTGAAACCTTGCCTTGCAAAAACCACTTGATCATTACAGGGAGCCCACATTACCTACATGAACCATAACCATCAACCAAACGCTAAGACGACAAAGGTTGTGCAAATCAACAAAGAGGTAATGGGAAGGGTTTAACTCAAACCAGCATGCACTTGGATTAGAAGACCTAGATTCAAGTCTACACCCCATATTTAATAATTGTGTTTTGAGTAAGTCTTTTGAAACCTTCTAAGATCTGCTTCGATACAAATGGAAATAATAATGTCTATCTTGACAGATTATAATCAAGGTTGAATGTGCCATGAGGGATGGCTTACCAGAGTTCTTTTATTTGACAGGAGGATGTCACACGAATGAAAATGCAGAGGTTCTTTGACACCAGGGATTTGTAATTCCAGCACTGTCTGTGGCCATGAAACAATATTCAGATTCTTTGGACCTACTCAAATTATTTTTGAAATTAATTTGTTAACTCACAGATGTGAGAGATGCATTTATTCTCAGAAGGCTTAAGAAACACAGCTTTACAAGAACCTAGTATGGAAGAACCATGGACATGGACAACAAGTGGGTTTGACTTTGTGGGGAGTGGGTGGGTGGGGAAGGGGATAGAGGGGAGTAAAAAGGGGATGGAACAATAAAATTAAATTAAAAAAAAAGAAACACAGCTTTGAAAGATCTCTTTCCTTTGTCTACATTGTTTTTGACCTTATAGTTCTTTATAATGATTCATAAAACAAATATTAAACACCTACTATATACCATGTACTATCCTAGATGGTGGACATACAGCAGTGAACCAAACAAAAAAAACAAAAATAAGCTAATATGCTATTCAATTTATTCTTCAGAATAACATCATGTGTTAAAGTATTGCATATTTAGAGAAAAGTAGAGATAGAATCTTGTGCAAGAGCATCCTGTGACTTAGTGGCTAAGCTGAGCATCATGACCTGGTTAGAGCTTTCCGTAAGGACTCATTCCAATAGCCCCCAGGAATGAATGCAGGGATAAGAGGCTGGAATTAAATCAGAATTATCCAGGTTGCCTGGTAGATATGAAACACACTTAGGGTGTTTTTTGTTTTTGTTTTTGTTTTTGAGATTTTTACAAAAAATGGCAACACCATACTGATTCTGCCATTGGCCTCCCCAAACTATATTTAAGGGGAAAGAATGCTCCCCTTACTGTTGGCTAAAAATTTATCATAAGGAAATAATTCAGCTTAAGACAGAGAATTGCCAAAGGTTCATGGAACATTGCTTCTCTGATAGAAGCTGAAAAAGGAAGAAAGGAAAGAGAAGAAGAGGTGGAAAAGGGAGAGAATAGAGAGAAGGAAAAAGAAAAAAAGGAAGGAAGGGAGAAAGAAACCACTGAAATGTTCCACAAAAAAGAACTGTTTAATTTTTACGTTGTTGTTTGTCAACTAGAAGAAATATTGTGCAGCCTTTAAAAATAAGATCATGCTGAAACATGGAAAATGTGCATCATATAATAAGTGAAAAATTACAGTAGAAACTAGTTATTTTATATATATGTATATATATATATACATACATATATATATATACATACATATATATATATATATAAATGATATATTTGGATGAGAAGCAGAAGGAAATGTTCCTAGAGTATTTTGCAGGGGGATTGCAAATGACTTTGTTTTTAATCGAAATGGTTTTAATGCTGCCATAGATTTTATACCACAGAAGCATAAAAAGCATATGTCCCAGATTTGTTTTTATTATTCTGTATTATAATGGATGTTGAAGTCTGATCTGAAAAGCAAATTTGCTTTGAAAATAAAGGGCCTCGAATTATTGTTCTAAGTTTTAATTACCAGCATTCGCAGTGGGAGCAGACAGGTTGGGAAGACTTGGAACCAGTCTGACAGGATCACTGAAAGTGAACTACTTGCACCAGAAACACTGCTATCTTTTCTCACTTGAACTGGAGAAGAGTCTTAGCATCTCTACCCAGCGTCTGACTGGGGTGGTCTGAACCACAAGGTATGCTATGGGTTGGGTTGGGGGTGAGGAGAAGCCTGAAATCATGGGAAAGAGGGAGGTGGAAAGAGAGAAGCAACTGGTAAATAAGGAAAACATTTATGGGGTGAGGACAACTAACAGCCAAAGTCTCAAGTCCAGTGCAGTCGTCTCCGTTTTTGTTCACGCCTGCACTTGCCTGCTCAAAGCCTGGCCTTTACATTTGAGAACCCACACGTGTTTCATGCTTCTAGCATTAAATCTGAAAGGTCTAAGAGGAGCCTGGACTGTTCACTGGTCATCACTTGCTACTCATATCACGGTCCTCAGAGTATCTTCTGGAGCTTATTAGACATACGGAGCCCTAGGGGCACGGACTTAGAACCTGAATTTTCACAAGGTCCCAGCTGCATGCCCCTAAGCAGCCATTCCTAGAGCCTTTGTTTGACTCCGTGTTGGTGTGTACTCAGGTCCCATCTCCTACTTCCAGCCTTAGAGCAAAGTCATGGGCTTGAGATGCCTGGCGAGTAAGCCGTCATCCCATACTGCATGATGTCTCTGGTCTGTATCACGTCCTAAAAACCAAGAATATGCCCCACAGGCAACAATTTCCCTCTGGACTAGGAACTCCTTTTCTCCCACCTCCAAGGCAAGGACCAATCCAGGTTCCTCATTGTAACAGAAGAGCCACATTGTAACTTGGAGCCACATATGGTCACACTTGGTGAGCCAGTGACAGAGAGGGTAGGTGTGCTTAAGAGCCCCAGAGCCCATAAAATCCATGTGTAACAGCCTAGAATGTGAGCTCTAGGTTGAGGGGAAGCTGTTTGTTGACTGCTGTGCCCTGGTGGATAGAACAGTGCCTGCTGCTCAGGAGAAGCTTAGTGAGCAATGATTACGTGACATAGCCATGCCATTAATTATACAATGGAACACATCTTTATAAAGTAAAACTTATGAAGGACTGAAAGGCTATGTCCTAATGATCAGATATAGGATGTGGTGTTAATGGGCTGGAATTAACCCTTGGCTCTACCTTAGCTTACACATCTGGAGAATGGGGATGATGTCCACCTCAAAGATTACTGTGGTCTTTAACAAAATGTATATTTGGATCTAAATCAAGAGATGGAAAGAATTCCGTAAAGAGCTAAGGCAAGGGTTAGCAAATTTTGTCTATATAGGACCAAACAGTAGATATTTTAGATTTTGAAGTTCCTGTTTCAACTATTCAACTATTCAACTATGCCTTTGTATCAAAGCAGTCATGGAAAGTATATCAGTAAATGATTATTCTGTGTTCCAATAAAACTTTACTAATAAAATCAGGCAGTGGGCCATATTTGTTTGGCCTTTGGGCCATAGTTATTCAACTACTGTTCTGATCTGTTATGTACATGAGTAATCATTTCCTATCAGCTTCTATATGTTGGCAAGAAACTTGACATAGAGCTCCTTGATGTATTTGAAATATTGTCTAATGTATAAAGTTTTAAAATACTAGAGAAGCACATACAGAAGTACTTTAAACTTGTTGAATTATGTAAAATACCACAGTTCTTTGATGACAACCGGCAATTAAAACTTCATTGTCACAATAACCCCATGAAGTAGGTAATAATACCTTTATTTTTCAAGACAGGGGCCCAGGCTCAGAGAAGGAAATCAGTTTATATGAGGTTTTATCAGAAATGGCTTTTGCAGAGAGGGGCTACAGATGTATTTCACTAAAGTCCTGGGCTTTGTGACATCCTTCTATGGGCAAGTGTCACAGGAAACATGAAAATGTTAAAGGGGAAGAAAAACAAGGATACTGCAAATCATGTCCACAGAATGCCAACAGCCTGCTTTTTGCTCCTTTGTTACAGTGACAATCTTGACATTTAAAGTCATAGCACTGTGAGTTATAATCCTAATAGGCAGCAGGAAAAGCACAAAAGCCATAAGACTTGACAAGACACCCTCAGCATAAGGAAATAACATGTCAGAGTCAAACCTGCCACATGTCAACACAAGCTAAAGATGCAGGAATTTAGAAGATCTTGCTGTCACCAGCAGAAGGGGGATCGCGCATCTGAATAAAGGTAAAGTCACAGTAACGGGTACTTCTTAATTATCTCTGTGATACCCAAGTGCATGTAGGAACCGGGAGATAACTATTAACAAAGGCCTTGGCAGACACTGGGCCTGTTCCAAAGTAAGTGTTCAATAAAGGTGACAACCATACTTCTTCTCTTGCTTCTCTTGTTATTAACACAAATCATCCTAATAAGCATCCCTTAACATATAGATATCTTTTTATTTTTCAATTTTTATTTCTTGTATTCTCATCTGAGGACATTTTTTTTTTTTTTTTAATTGCTTTTTAGAGAGAGAGGAAGGGAAAGAGAGGAACATCAATGTGAGAGTGAAATATTGATCAGTTGCCTCTTACCTGTGCCCAGACCAGGGATCATATGCTCTCAGACTGAGAATTGAACCCACAACGTTTCAGCTATAGGACACTGCTCCAACTAATAGAGCCACACTGGCCAAAGCAAGACCTTTTTTAATTAGCACACATCTTGTACACAATCATACACAAACTTAAGTGTTTGAAGAAAATGTTCTTAGGTTTAAAAAATTCAATGAATAAAAAGAATGTTAGAAAATGATAACAAGGACTTGTTAACACTGTGGGTGCTAAGTTAAGCGTTATACCTACAATGATTATAGAATGTTTTAATC
This sequence comes from Noctilio leporinus, assembly GCA_004026585.1. NCBI lineage: Eukaryota > Metazoa > Chordata > Mammalia > Chiroptera > Noctilionidae > Noctilio > Noctilio leporinus. The sequence goes on along the minus strand of PVIW01000101.1, from coordinate 499,372 downwards.
TTATTATTTTGACCTTGCTTGCGTGTGTGTCTATCAAAGCAGTTGAAGTGAATCAGAATTGTATCAATGAATTTTACCCAGTAAAATTTTCAAGCAAACTTCTGTTAAGCCAAATTCAGTGCCTGCTGAGATTTCTACACTGCACAAACTATTTCAAATTAAAAAAATTAATTTTACTTTGCTGAAATTATTTTGATTAGGAATGTGTTGTGTATAAATTTTATGCCAAATATTTGATTCACTGATTGTTTTTGCCAAATGGTAACCTCTGATTTGAGAGTTTTGTTTTATGATTTTATTCTACCAAGTCCAATTTTGCAGTTGTATATTTTTAATAAAATATTTTCATACTCGCATTGATTTCTAGTCAATAATAAAATTTCCTTTGTGTGGTTTTGGCCATTGCTATTTTATTTTGTTCTCACTCTTTCTACCAAGTCTAATTTGCCACAGGACATTTTCTGTGCTTTTCTATGATGCCAGCAATATTTGACCTTTTAGCCAATTTCCCTTCTACAACAAATTTTACTGTTTTCAGTTTCAGCCATTGTTTCATTTTGTGTGTATTATTTCCAGAAGCAATATATTATGAATCAAGCTCAAGATTGGTGTACCTATTTCTTGGAGCAAAGAATATCGATAAAGCAAAGGCATAGCACTTGAGCTCAAAGTATGGTCCAGCTGCCAAGGTCAAAACAGCAATATCAAAATTTGCTTTGAAAATTATAAGTTAAAGCTATATAAGACCTTAAGAAATAAATAATCCAGTTTAGACTTAACACAGATTGGGACTCAGCCTTTAAGAAGAGACCTGGGCTGAAAATGGTTTCCCTATCTTGCAATGAGCACATTATAATCATTATCTCATGGAGTCTTCATTACAGCTCCAGCAGGCAGGAACCATCCCTATCTTACTGATTAGGAAACCAAAGATCAGAATTTCTTTCCCAGGATCACACCGCTTATAAATGGCAGAGATGGAATCTGAACCCTGTAGCTCTTAGACACTAACACTATATACGAGTACTGTCTAGACTTGAGATTTTACTGAGTTTTCTGGGAGGAATGTAGTGATTCCCATGTCATGTCAAGGCTATGTCTAAGAAAACCTCTCTCAATTTTGCCTTAGACCTGACATGCTTTCGAAGATTCCAGTAGACTGCTATTTGAGTTTGGTGTTCTACTAATCATTTTGTATTTAAGCTACTGTCTGCTCATTATAGGATCCATTAAAGGCCCCAGTACCCTGATTTGTTCGCAATTACAGCAGCCAGACACATGCCTTTGGTGTAGGAGGCTGTGCTGATTTGAGACAAATGTGTTTAACTCTCCCAACAAAGGATGTGAATTAGAAAAAAATATAGCATTTCATGGTATCACTCAGGACATTTCTGAATTAATAGGTATTCCAAGAAAAAAAAAATAGAAGTTCTGTATTTACTTTGGCAAAATACTGGACATAACCACAATCCTCATCAAAGGCCTACATATTTGCATTTTGAAAGCTCTGAGAACTTGTAAGCAAGAAGATAAAGCCAGTATACCCAAATATATGTATTTGAGCTAACAACCTATAGCGACTTTGTTGGTTGTATCCCTAACATTTAGTTCTCTACCCCTCCTTGTTCTGAAACTTAGAATTGTTCAGGGCACCAGTGGAACAGACAGATGGTTGCTGTTTCAGCCTCTCTTGCAGCTGGGGGAGGCTGTGTGGCAGGGTTCTGGCCTGTGAGAAATAATAGCAGACTTCTGGTGGTTTCTGGGAAGAATATCTTTGCTGCAAAGAGGAGAAAAGTGGCTGGCTCACACTTTCTGTCTTGTCTCACCCTTGCTGGCATGATAGCTGGATATGCTGCAACCATTTTTGCAATCATGACAGGACATGTATGAGGGTTAAAGCCAGCAAATGAAGGACAATGGTATCAAACTGAAGAATAACCTAGCTTCCTCATAGCACTGTTGAGCAGTTGAATTAGTGCCAACCATCTATTAGTCGACTTCTTGTTCAATGAGAAAAACAACTTCTACAGATATAAGCTATTCTTAATCACGCATGTTGGTTACTTGCAGCCAAATACATTCTTAACTGATACATGCTCAATGATTGCTGAATAAATGACCATATTTTTCCCAAAATATTGAAAGTTGAAAGAACTGCTTTCTGAAGATGTGACATAAATTCCCCTCCACAAATGTCCTCTGAAAATAGGAGTCACACAGCCATTCTGCCACACAGAGTGTGTAAACCCCAAAGGGAGGGTGAATAGTTATGGATCAATGTGATCGTAAAAAGGGTAAGGGGAGGCAAACAAACTCCCAACGTTCCATATCAAAGTAAAGTTGTTCAAAGTCACTGATCCTTTCCCTGAATATTCCTTGCTATATTTGTCCCAGCCACATAAATTCCCCCAGCCAGTAATGTAATCAATTGTCTCCAGTCTTGTTTATGTGATCATTAGTTCAAAACCAGAGACAAGCAATTTGTTGGGTATGAAAAATGCCACCTATGGCACCCAAATTTACATCTAAACATTGATTTTTGTCACATTAAGATTTTAGGACTGCTTCTTCTGGAAGTTGGTGCAGCTAGAAAGCATAATAAAAATTATGATGGGTTCATAGCAGCATGCTAAACTCACTGTAAATTTCTGCTCTCCAAAGAGCCCAGGAAAGTATTATTGATGACACAGTGAGGCTTATCTGGAGCCATCTTTCTTGATGATCTAATATTGACAGCTCAACTTAATAAAACATAACTTGGGAGAGGCAGAAGAGTGTTATAATAGCCTGACAGCCTTCATTATATTTTGCTTTCCAATTAGATAATGAATATTAGGCATTTTAGACAACTATGTCTAAGATTAAGGACTGCTAAGATTAAGAAAGTTCTAAGCACCAAGGGAGAGTCAGGCTCATCAATTCACAGCTTGAAGGGCAATAGTGAAAAGAAGTTTCCAACTACCTACAGTTCTACTGAGCTTCTTTTTGAGCTGGCATTTTTTCCAATACCAATTTCAATTTTCATGTTATCGGAAGAAAGCATAAAGTAGTAGATAGAAAAACATAAGTTCAGTGGGGCTGATGCTGTTTAGGATCTATTACTCTTTGCTTCTGTGATATGGGGCATGCCAGTAGCTTCTTCAAGTCTCAATTTCCACATCCACAACATGGGGCAGTAACCTTGTTTCTCCAACAGCAAACATGAAAGATTGCACAGATGAGAGCTGTGTGCGCTCATCTTGCCTTCCTTCCAGTTTCTCCTATCCGCATATTCTTTCCTTCTTATTTCATCCTTGTTTATCCTGTTCAGTACAGAGTTAAATTGTTCTAATGCCTTATTGAAACAGGTGGGACATACAGTGACTGCACAGAAACACTACTGAGAGTTTCCCTCAAGGGTAATTTGAGAAGCAAGTCAGATAGTGTATTTAAAACTGCACATCCCATACCAACACATTATCATTTCCCTTTAGTTATGGGAGAGCCTGACTTTTATAAATATCCAATTACTATACATTTAGTAAAGCTATTTAAAGAACACAAAAGCACATCAGCTTCTATTATGGTTTTGAATCATTCTTATTAAGGATCAAGTTAATTGCCCCCAAGCTTATTACTTATTTCCCCATAAAAAACAAACCATCTTACCAGAAAAGTCTGTTGAAAGGCAAGACACCATTCAAAGCATACCATGTGGGAATAGATATAAAACATGTTTTCCTTTCTTTTGCAAGCTTTGTAAAATAAATGTGTGAATTCATTATTGCTGTTACAATAGCAACATCAAATGATTTACTAATTAATATTAACCCTGTAGTGGAGGAACATTTTCTGGCCTTTCCCACATAAGTTGTTCTCATGCCAAATCTGATTTTGTACTTAACTTGCATATCTTAATTTGAGAACTGAAATTGCATCTTCATGTCTTTAAGTCCATTTCTCCAACTTAGTGAGATCTTGCTGGATCTGGGAAACTTTCATCTCCTGTACTATCTGGTGCTGATTTTTTCTTTTTCATCTAGCTTATACCCTTTTCTTTCATCTAGAAATATGGTTCTTACCCTAGGCGGAAGTCCCTGATGAATATCCTAAGCACCCTTGACCTCCTTTGTTAGCACAGTTTTAATTCCTCTTCAGTGCCTATCTTCACCTCTCCACTACAGTATCGGGGTCATGTGGTATGGACCACATGTAGCCTCTGGGTCTGTCACTGTGGTTGATGCATATAGGTAGTCAATAAACGCTAGTTAAAATTATCAGATTGGTTTGAATCTACTTTTTATTTTTAAAGGTTTTATTCATGATTTTTTGAGAGAAGGGAAGGGAGGGAGGACAAAAGGGAGAGAAACATCAATGTATGGTTGCCCTACACCTGCCTCCAGTTGGGGATATGACTGGAGACCTGGCTTGAAACCTGGTTATGTGCCCTGACTGGGAATCAAACCAGTGACCATTGGGTTCACAGACCTGCGCCAATTCACTGAGCCATACCAGTCAGAGCTGAATGTACTTTCTTAGAGGTAAAAGACTATCTGGCTCCAATGATCCTTCTTTACTAATAGGGACTGAAAAATAACCCTCTAACTTTCTCCCAAGATTCCCATACTCAGTGATCTATTCTGTAGGTTAAAATATAGCTCATCTTATTGCTATCTATAATCTAAGGACACACTTTTCACTACTCAAAACAATGCAAGACATATGCAAACTTAAAAAAATTAGTAGTGCAAGATTGTTGGCAAATGTGTATCAGCTGTGGACACTAGAGCTGGTTATGATCTGAATTTCAGTTTTCTCATCTTTAAAATGGGGCTAATAATGCAGATGGATCATGGTAAGCATGTGAGAAGTGTTTCATAGAGCACCCAGATGCAGCTGCAAGATAAGGAGATACCATAGAAACCCCATCCACTTGTTCATTCAATAAATATCTAAAATGAGAGTGAGTGGGAGGGATCTGAACCCCTCCCCCCTGATCTTTTTCACTCACAAACATTCAAAGTTTCCAGGATTTGAATTTGTCACCTCAGATAATCAGAATGATTATCTGGCCGTCATCCCCAATCTAGGACTTGTGACTGCCTGAACCATCTCCAGAGTACCAAAACCTGAGAGCACTTTATTATCATAGCACCTGACGCTCCACCTGCAAAAGGCAGAGTCTCCTTGACCTTCACCCATGCCACAGCACTGCTATAAGGATCTTAATGACATAAAGTGGATGAAGCACTTCAATTTCCTTGAAGAGGGATAAGGCAGCTATGTCATTTTTATTAGTCCAAATATGAAGGTGATTTTGATGAACATTCTAGTTTCTGAAATGGGCTACTTAACTTTATCTGGCTGACATTGTCTAGTATGTGCTAGTCTACAATGAGAAATAGGGTTGTTTTGCAGGATTCTCCCTCAGATAAATTTGCATAATATACCTATGTAACTTCCATTTTTCAGAAACATGAGTCATCCAAATAAATAATGGCTTACATGCAGCCACTAAAATAGTGTTCTCAAAAACAAATGATTGACATAAAAATCCTCAGTTACTTATAAAAAATGGAAGAAACATTTGATTATATGTCATTTATTCTCCAATCCTTTGTTTATAATCGCATAGGATAGAAATTTTTTAAAATTTTATTGTTGTTGTATTACATCCATCCCCTTTTTGCTCCCCTCTGTCCCCCTCCCCACCCACCCATTCCCCCCAAAGTCAATCCCACCTGTTGTCCATGTCCATGGTTCCTTTATGCTGGGTTCTTGTCTAAGCTGCTCCCCTTTCTTGCCTCTGCCTCCCCCCTCCCCCCAGCCCCTTTCCCCCTGACCACTGAAGGCCTATTCATTGTATTCATATGTTTGGTTCTGTTTTGCTTATTGTTAGTTTTGCTCATTATTGTCCCGTAATGGGTGAGATCATATGATATTTGTCCTTCACTGACTGGCTTATTTCACTAAGCATAATATTCTCCAGTTCCATCCATGTTGTTGCAAAGGGTACAAGTTCCTTCTTTCTTTCTGCTATATAGAATTCCATTGTGTAAATGTACCAAGAAATTTTAATACAAGAAGAACAACAAAAAAGAGGAGCTAAAACCTAATTTATTATGTGCCAGTTTGTTTTTTAAATATAGTTTCCTTTTAATTATATTCTATCATTTACACTATTACAGTTGCCTCCAGTTTCCCCCCTAATACATTACTCCTTTAAGTTAATGCTTGCCCAAGTTGCAAGCCAGGTCTCCATCCAGGTCTGTAGCTGGAAGCAGGTGAAAGGCAACCATACATTGATGTCTCTCTCCCTCTCTGCCTCTCTCCCTTCCTCTCTATCTGTAAATTATATATACAATCTTTAAAAAATCTTAAAAAATACAAAATAACAAATTAATGCTTGCATTTGTTGGAAATTTCCTCATTTAAGTCCCACTAAAGCACATTTATGGCCACTATTCTTACTGCCACTCCATTTTATAGATGAACAAACTTGAGCTCAGAGTTGTTTTTGCTTCACTTCTGAATAAAGTACATATCAGAGTGAGGTTGCTTTCATGTCAGACCCAAAGTTACCATACTAGCAATTAATACAAATTATATGAATAACCATCAACATAAGGTAAAGTTAATAAATGATGGTATATCCTTGCAGCAGAATATTCTGATGTCAGTGCTTATGTTAGTTCAGAATATTCCACTTCCAGTCCAGCTGGGTAGCCTGTGTTTGACCAACCCATTTGTAGTAACAGCCACAGATATGTATATCTTGACCAATACAAAGAACTACGAGGAGCACCTGGTGAGTGAAATAAAGGGGAGAGGGGCTAGAGAGAAGTGAACACTTTGAAGGAGAAGATGGTACTGGCTGAGTTTCTATGTCTCTCCATTGAGGGTAGAACAAACCACATGATTTTAGGGAGCAACTGAAAGTCTGATGGAATCACGTTACCTGCAATAACTCAGAAAAATGAAATGCAGTTAAGGAAGAAGAAAAAGTAAGAAAATGTGGATGTACATTACATGGAAGACATGCTGTCTTTCTTATTCACTGCTACAAAATATGTGCTTATTTGTGGGTGTGTAATATATAGATTTTGTTAGCAATTTATGTTTTATAAATAGCAATCACCTGGTCATGGGTGTGTTGTGAAATCAATCAATCTTTAGGTTAGAAAAGATGCTGAGAATGAAGACCAATTTGGATGGAAGTTGCAAACTACTAAACTATATGATTTGTGTACATAGACAATATATATTCTCATATTAGCATATAAATTAGATGAGATGCCTTTCAAATAAGTTGTGGAAATATACATGTCCAGTTATGAAGGCCCCCAAACTGGGGATGTTTGGGAAAACAAATTAATGCTATAGTAAACTTTATTATTGAAATGTGAACATACCTAATCTCTACCTCAACAGACTCTTAAATAGTTCAGTGGTCAGTTTAGGACCACATAGGAAGTCAACCACAAGTTAAAAACATAGCTATAACACTATTCTACTAAATTATTTAAATTATTTAAATCCTAGGGATTTTTATTTTTTACCTCAATTTAGTAGACATACCAATTTCTACTCTGGGGATTGGCTGAGCACTGCAAGTACCATTATTTCTGAGGGCTTCAAATTGTAAAAACACATGTAGAGGAAAAACAGAGGGTATTGAAAGAAGTAAGACCTATGCACAGCCTAAATAAATAAATAAATAAATAAATCTACTATTTAAGATGAAAAACTCCAAAAAGTATAAGTTGTAGTTCCGGTAGCTTAAAATAAAGTTGAGTTGTATTATTGTATTCATTTCTTACTAGGGGTTTGGCACTGTCTCTAGGACAACTTTCACAAAAGTGAGTTCTGCAATACACCATTCCTGTGATATAGTTCATGAAAACAGCATTCCAGAGTAAAATAAGTATTAAAGAAGAGAAACACTGCTTAATTTTGCTATAATATGTATTAAATATTATCATTTAATATGCAATAATTATGTTAGCTATTGGCATATTTTAAATCTTTTTGTATTAACTCCTCAAAATCCAGTATGTACTTTAAACATGTATAAAAATATGTATGGGTGCAAATGTATATTTGCATGTGTTTGGTAATATTGCAATGCATATTACTTAAAAGAGTCATTCTTTAAATGAATTGACATTTTGGGATAATGAAAAGAAAACTTTGTATTAATATGATTTGAGAAGCTGACAGAAGGCAGTAATTAAATGGTGAATTGTCTGGATGTGAAAGAAAAAAAAAAGTACACATTGGTGGTTACAGAATGGACAGGGGGATGTTAAGAAGAATAAAGAAGCCAAAGAACTTATATGCATGACATATAGACATGACCTAATGGGGGCATTGCTGGAGGAAATGGGGTTACTGGGTGGAGAGGGGCAAAGGGGGGAAAATTGGGACAACTGTAATAGTAAAATAACTAAATAATAAATAAAAATTTAAAAATAAATAAAAGTCTGGTGGAAAACTGACAATGTTGGTGGCTTACAGAGCAAAGGACAAGGGTCAAGACAACCACAGCCACTTGATATTAAATGGGGAAAACTCAGAAAGTCCCCATTTTGTGTAGAAACTTAAAAAAACAAAACTCTTCCCCAAATTGCTGTTACTGACCCATGAGGCAGGCATGAAGGGGCACTCTCCAAGCATGAGTATTTGATCTGCTACAGTTGCAGGGGAGATAGAGCATGCATATTTGAGTTTAGCCAAGTTAAAAATAAAACAGAGTAAACAAACAAACAAAATGTTCTTTTGTAGAAACAGAACAGGATCCAGAGTTTCTATCATATATTTTATAAATGTTCAAAACACAATCCAAGATTTGATTGACACTAAATCCATAACAGCAGGAAAATATGAACCATTCTCACAAGGAGATGCAATTGATGGAGACCAACCCAAAAGGGCACCTAGATTTTGGAATTAGCAGTCAATGGCTTAAAAGCAACTAAGCTATGATCAAGAACCTAAAAGAAAATCAGCTTAGGATAATGAAATGATAGGGAATCTTAGTATAGAAATAGAAATAACAAAAATGAATCAAATGGGAGTTCTAGAATGAAAAAATAAAATGTATGAAATAAAACATTTTGAATGATCTTAGCAACAAAATGAAGATGAAAGAAGTCAGTCAACCTAAAAATAAATCAATAGAATTCAACATGAAGAAAATAGAAAAAAAAAAGAAAAAAGGAATGGATCTCTTAAACCAGTCAGACAATATCAAAGGGTCTATTGTCCCAGAGACTGGGGCAATAAAATGTTTGAAAAAAATATCAGCTGAAGGTTTCTCAAATATAGTTATACACATAAAATTATGGAACCAAAAGCTCATCAAATCTAAAGAAAGCTAAACATAAAGAGAACTATGTGCAGGCCTATCAGAGTCAAACTGCTGAAAATTCAAAATAACAAGAAAACTTTTACAGTAGCTAGAAACACACATACCTGACCTCTATTTTATTCATAAAAATTAAGTCTATATGGGTCATAGACTAAGTGTAGAAATGAAAGCTGTGCAACTTTTGGAGGAACATGTGAGAGAACATCTCCTCTACTATGGGTGCAGGTGCAGATTCCTTAGACTAGATATAGGCAAACATTAAAACTAGACTGTGTTAGTATTAAAAACTTTTGGCCATATAAAAAAACACCATTAAGAAAAAGATGCCCTGGCTGGTGGCACAGTGGATAAGGTGCTGGCCTGTGAACCCAAGGGTTGCTGCTTCAACTCCTAATAAGGGAATATAACCAGGTTGCAAGCCAGGTCTTCAGCCAGGTCCGTACCTGGAAGCAGGTAAAAGGCAACCATACATTGATGTTTCTCTCCCTCTCTGCCTCCCTTCCCCTCTCTCCAAAAATAATAAATAAAATCTTTAAAAAAAAGAAAAAGAAAAAAAATTAAAAATAAAAGAAAAAAGAAAGAAAAAGAATATTCAAGCCATACACTAGAATAAAATATTTGCAAAATCTACACCTGACAAGGGATTGGTACCCAGGATATAGAAAGAACTCCTATATGTCAATGGCAAAAAGACAAAAATTTAAAAAGTGGATAAAACATTTGAAAAGGTCGCCCACAAAGAAAGAGGTATGAACTGTCAAGCACATGAGTCGTTAGGACAATGCAAATTAAATACACAATGAGATACTGCCTTCCCATAAGAATGACTAAGATTAAAAAGATCAGCAACACCAAATGTGTGTGCAAATGTGCAGCAACCACCATTTTCATACATTTTGGGGAATGAAACAACCATTTTGGGCAAAGGATGGGCATTTTCTTATAATACTCAGTGAGAATCTACCCCAAGATGCAACAATTTTACTCCTAGGTATTTACTCAAGAGAAATGAAAACATATGTCCATACCTAGACTTGTACTAGGTACAAAAACAAACTGTTTTTGGCAGTTTATTTGTGGTTACCAAGAACTGGAAGCAACTCAGGTATTCAACAAGACAATGGATTTAAAAGTGTGCCACACTACTTGGTAATGAAAAGGAATAAATTACTGATACATGCAACAGCATTGGTGGGTCTCAAAAACCTTATGCTGAATGCAAGAAGTCAAACAATGTCTACATACTATATGATTTCATTTATATATAATTTTAGGACAGACAATTCTAACCTATGATGAGAAAAAAACATGATGCTTACAGAGAGTGAGGCAGATAGTGACTGGAAGGGGTTTTGAGGGAGTTTTCTGGGGTAACAGAGATGGTCTCTACCATAATGGGGGTTTGAGCTGCCCATCTGTATGCATTTTTCAGAATGCAAATATTGCCCATAAGATTTGTGGATGTTATAATATTATAGTATATACATTTTACCTTGAAAAGAACCATAAGCAAATATACTCTAATTATTAATGTGCATGGAGGAGTGTATTTGTCATTGACTTTGAAATGCACAAAAAATAAGATGGACTGATGGAAGAAATAGGGAGAGATGGACTGACGTGTGATCAAACAAGTAGGCTGTCCATTGCAGAGCCTAGGCTATGAGCCCGTGGTTGTTCAGCATACACTTCTTTCAGTTTTACGTTTGAAAAGGTTCATGACAAAATGTTGGAAAGAATGAAGGTTCAGAAGCTATTTAACGACATGGAAGGATGAGCTTCCGTAACACTGTGAACACATCCACATCCAGCCAACGAGTCAGCAGCTGCCCCCAGAGGGTGAGCTACAGAAGAGTGGGGTGCGGTGCGGTGGTGAATTCTGATGCAGACTCTTACAATACTTAAATGACAGCATAAATGCTTTAGCCATTTCCCGGTTTTATATGGGGCATTTGGGAAATCTGGCTCTATTATTTTCTTTTTGGAATATTATCAAACAATGCTCAAAAGCTCTTTGTGCCAGAGGTAAAAGGCCTGGTCTTGCCATCGTGTCGAGGATGATGTCCACATGGGCTACTTGGTTTCCTCACAACTCTTTCTCCTTTTTTCCTGTCAGCTTCATACTCATCAGGCAGGATGTCTGGAATCAGCAGACCAAGGCCCGGCTTGGCCACTTGTCAGCTTCCAGCCGTTTTGCCTACCTCCCTTAAAAACTTCAGAGCATCATTTCCTTTCTTTCATGGTTTGGTTGCAGAACTGCTCCTGCTACTTAAAGGTAAAACCTAGTCGTGCATCTGCATGGAGAGGATTTCTGCAGAAATTCTGCCTGTGAGTATGTCCAGTATCAAAGAGCTTTACCTGCATTGACTTCTAAAGTATACCTTCCATCTGCAAAGTGAACTCAGGGATCTACAACCTTTGCCAGAAGCAGAGGGAAAATCTGATCACAGGTGAGAAGAAAAAGCTGTTTCCAACATGATTAATATGTCTCTGTTGGAAAATTCAGAAAATCTCACATATAGCATTTCCTTGCAAGCCTTTTGTGGAAACCGCTCATGGGATTCAGTAGACGCAGTGCTGAAGTCTGCCTCACAGACAGCATCAGCAGCCGTCTGACCCGAATGTCCCGGGAGTACAGCAACCGACGAAGTAAGCATTTCAGGCAGTGCTCAGAAACCATAGCCCGTTCTCGCCGTGTCCAGGACTATTTCATTGAGCTATGCGTGGGCCATTCCAGGCCGGAGTCATTCATCTCAAGGTTACGACAGGTGAAAATGGCCTGGAATGAAAGGCCCAGCTCCAGGGCTTCTGGTGAAATGTAACTTTTATGCTAAGATAGAGATCTCAGGTGGTAAAGCTTGGTCCAGCCATTGTCACAAGATGATTTTTGCAGGTTTACTTAATCTTTTTCCTTTGGGGTCCCGCTGAAGCAGACACTGAGGCAAGGGCTTGGATGAAAGTCTTTGACATTGGAGGTAATGCCCGGAAGCACAAGAGGGAGTGGGGACGTGAGGGCAGGCAGGGGGACCAGCACACACAGGACTCATGAGTGGGGAGGCTACCACTGTGGAATTCAATCTCATTGAGGTCCTTTGAGATACAGGGGAGAACGTGCCCCACAATTGTCCACAAAGGGACAAAGATGCTGGAGAATTAATCCACAGATTCTATCCCGCACTTGCCGAGGGTCCCTGGGGCTGTTCCCAACTCGGCAAGCTATCAGCTGAGGGGCAGAGGCAGGCTGTGGAGGCAGGGTGCTGCCATGCTGAGAGGTGGCTGGCGGACTCAGAGGGGAATCCGGGAAAAGGGTGGGACACCAACGGGAGGGCAAGGGTCTCTTCTCTGCTCTTTATCTAATTGAATGTTTTCTAGGACGTACACAATGTCTGGAGTCAGCAGATCTTAATTTGATTATTGACTTATAACTGAATATTGATATCATTGACCATTGACATATCAATTACATACTTAAGCTTTTGACATTAATTTCTTCATCTGTAATAATAGTATCCAATGAAGATTAAGTGTGAGCAAGGGTTTCACTGATTCCTACAAGCAGAAGTCAGTCAATGATATAGAGTTGCTAGCTACACTGTACTACATATTACATGTATAGTGTTTTATATATATATGTACATATATATGTATTATACATGTATACACACACTATGTTATAGTATAGTACTTATATCATAGATTATATTATGTTGTTACATTAATCGTATTATATTAACTATATTATATTTTTAAATTATAATGGATGGGTACAATATTAAGGTAATAGATACAGGATCCTTTTGTAACCAGGCAAGCCCCATTTTTTGCTTCTTTCCTAAGATCAATATATTCTTTTTCTTCTTTTAAGATTTTATTTATTTTAGAGAGAGGGGAAGGGAGAGAGAAAGAAAGGGGTAGAAACATCAATGTGTGGGTGCCCCTCACATGCACCCAACTGGGGACCTGGCCCACAACCCAGGCATGGGCCCTGACTGGGAATCAAACGAGTGACCCTTTGATTCATAGGCCAGTGCTCAATCTACTGAGCCACACTATCCTGGGCTCAACACATTTTCTTTACATGAATAAAATAAAATCTTCAATTAAGGGGCTCCAGAAGCAGCTTCTTTAAATCTAGTTGGTGTGTTCCCAGGTAAACTTTAGAAAGGGCCAACAAGGAGGGAGTTATAGGGAATTCTTATAATCATATGGGTGACTGAATGCCTATCTTCTGTGATAGTTGTTAAACACTGGCTCCTAATTAAATGCATAGAATACGTCAACATTCCAGTGCTCTGTTACCAAAGGGAGATAATATAGTATAGAAACAGATAAAGATCACACACACACACACACAAAAATACCAGTGACTGGATGGAGCATCCTGGGCTCCACCATGAGCTCTGTTTCTGACCAGCACAGTGATTTAGTTCAAGTTGTAGAACTAGACAACTTGTACTCAATTCTCAGCCTCACAACTGCTAGCTGTGTAAGCCTGGCTGAGTCACTTAACCTTTCATTCAGCTTGTGTCTCCTTACCTGTGATGCGAGGAACAGCAGGAACTTGCAGGGAAGGGATGAACAGGTGAGCTGCTGCAAGTCAAGTGACTACCCAGCACTGTGCCCGACACACACAAGCATGCAGTGCACGTAAGTATTGTTATCATTTGAACGTGTTTCTTTCAGGTCTTTGAAAATGAAACTACTCTTTTGAAAGGCCATGCCATCTTAAAATAACTGTTTCATTCTTAGGTATATAAAAGCAAAATTTTAGAACCCAGGGAGATTTTGGAAGTCCTCCAGGCAGTTTTTCACTAACTTTTTACGAACCTAGGAGACCTTGTTACAATACGGATTTGGTGAGACCCAAAATTTTGCATTTCTTGCAATGATGGTAGTCCACAGATCATGCTTTAACAAAACTAATATCCTCTAATATCTATGAATCTATGAATCCAGAATATCTATGTTGAATAGTGTAAAACTACCCAGCTCATAGTAGATTTGAAGTTTTCTGACCCAGTTTGTGCTCCTATTGACACCTGAATGCAAATATTGTTTAGCTTCTGACAGGAAATTCCTCCCAGTTGGTTGCAAGGGGAAAAGGCACTTCTATTGATTTTTTCATAGGAAGGGGGACACTATGATGAGTTAGACGTCCAAGGAGAACTATTTATGTTCTCAGTCTGAAAGATGGGATTGCATTGAAAGGCACATGACAAACACCTGTAGCATTTCTAGTATTACACATATGCACATCAGCAACCTAGTCATCGTCAACAGACTAATTTAGTTATTAGAAACCTTTCAATATCTTTGTAACACCTTGAACATGTGAATCTTATTTTTTAACTGTGTATTTTATGAACTATGAATAGAGATCAAGTATACCCAATGAACATATAGTATCCAATTGAGAGGCATTCTAACTTTAAAATATATGTAGGATTTTAAAAACTAAAAATGGGATGCAAATTAATAATTTTTATTTGAAATGATCATGTTTGTCTATATTGGGTTAAGTAAAATATATTATTCAGTTAATTTTGCAGGTTCCTTTTCCCTTTTTAAAACGTTGATAGAAAAATTAAAATTGCATTTTGGTGTAAATTATATTTCTATTAAACACTGCTTTAGACAGAGAGATGGAGAGATGAGCATATAGGTGATAGAAGGCTAGAACCAACCTTATGTATTTAATTTATAATCTAATATATACAAAATATAAATTAGATATATAAAATTAACTTACCAATTACATCCAAATTCTCTCATGCATACCTGTTACGTCAAGTTGATTATACTACATAATTCACCTATCTATGATATGCATTTTAAAAGGGTTGTAAAACATTTAACATGGTTAAGTTTCTCCCACATGTTGCCACATTAAAGTTGCTTTTCTGTGTTCATAATGACACAATGACTACCAAGTCTAGCCCGTTTGTACTTGACAGTCAATTTCACAACTTAACTAGGTTCTCAATGGCATAGAGAGGGCCTGCAGCCTCCCGGAGTCAACATGCCTCCCTCCCTCACTGATGTGTCCCTTAGTGGTTCAGCAAAGTCAGCAAGTGCCCTCCTGCCCTCTGAGAGCAGAGGGCCTGGCATTTCAGCTGAGATTTGGAGCATCAGAGAAGGGCAGCATAGTAGCACAGGCGTATAGCTTGACTATGCCCCTTAATGCATAAGTTTTGGGAAGATATTTAACCTTCTTGATTCCCAGTCTCCTTTTCTGAGAAAAGGGGTCTATGAAAGCACACAACTTCTCAAGTTGTGTGAGGACCAAGTAGTGTATTGCTTGCAGAGGGCTTCACATGTTGCCTGACGTAGGCTAAGTGCTCAGTTCACTCTGGCTATGATGGTAGAGACTTCTAATGCACATGTATAATGAGTCAGGTCTCCTGTCTTCTGAGCATGGGGAGAATTACACTTTCCTGTCACCTTTGAAATCAGATGAGGCTATGTCATTATTATGGTCAATGATTACAGAAAGGAGTAGAATCTGTTAATTTCAGGACAGAGTTTGATTATAATTGCAGAATCTGGAATGCCTTTCTTTGCCATGGAAAACTCATATGTATCATGTTAAGACTGTGTCCTCATGACATCACGAGGCATGACTTCACAGAATGCAACGCCCCTCTAACCAATATGGGTTATATAGCATGAACAATAAATAACCTTTTGCTCTGAATGCCATTAATATTTCTAGGGCTGTTTATTACTGCAGCATAACTTAACCCAGCCTGATTCACATCTTGTTGCCTAAAGCAACTGTCTGCTAAACTTGGTCTTTTGATTTGGACTTAAAAGGCAAAGCTCCTGATGTATAACCTGTCACAGATAAACACAAATACTTTGATCATTCCCTCCAGAGTAACTACAGGTCAGTTATTTTGGATGTCTCATCTTCATCCAGTCCCACCAACTTTCTCCTTCCTGAGCCAAGTTACTAACAAGGTATGCATATGTTTATTTTTTTGGTTTTGAGAAAGCAGATTATATATCATGTTCACTGCTCTAAAACAACTTTTTCTAAAACAGCTTTTACAACAAAGATACTGCTTAAAATACTGTGCCAAGGTTATTAAAAGAAATGTAAACTACAGATCATAAAAATGTCAACAATGAAACACTCATTTCTGTGCAAACTGTGAAATAAAATCAATACATGTTAACCAATTAAGAACAAAGGAAGATAAAGTGAAATTTCAATATTTGTTTTTGTTACTATTTAATCCAAATTCATGGTTCTATATTTCCTTACGACTAGAAGGGACCTCAAAGGTCATTATGTCCAATACCTTCAAATTATGAGTATCAAATGTATAGTACTTCATGTCCAATATTAACAAAGACAGATATTACATGTATTTCCAATGATACATTTTTAAAGGATAGTACATGATTTTTGAGTTTTCCAGAAGCTGGGAAAGCTGAGATTTGTTGCTGCTAAAGAAGAATTTCCTAATAAGCATGCTAAAAAGAAAGAGGATTCCAGAATAATTAGTCTGGTATTTTAAGTGAAAGCAATTTTTTCCAAATAGAGAAGCATTAAGTTCTTTGGCAAAAAAGAAAAATTGTCCTTAAAGATGTGGGGAATTTTTCAAGTGCCATTGGCCCAATTTTTCCTCCTTTTCTTATTTTTATTTCCTTACCTAGTTCTTGTCCACCTCAAGAGAAAAAGACCAAGAACCCAGTGTGTTCAAACTGAAGTCTCAGGTGACACTTGGCCCAGGCCCTGACCATACTGACTAGAATTATTACCATTGGCTCAGTGGTCAGAGTAAGCATCTGGAAAGAGCTGAGAAGGATGAGGATGACTCCAAGTCAGTGGTGCTGAGGAAGCAGTAATAGTGTTTCTGAGAGGAAGAATGGCTTAGTGGCTGAAACTTCCTTGGTTTGAATCCTAGCTCTGCATTTCCTAGGTAAGTGACCTTCCGTAGTGAATTAAACTCTTCCTGCCTCAGTTTCTCATCTGCAAAATAAGGACAATAATGATGGTCTCTACCCTAGAGGGTTGTTACATCAATTAAATGTGCTACTACTTGTAATGCACATAAAACAATACCCAGAGTATACTAGGTACTGCATCTATAGGTGTTTCTTTAAAAGACAATGCTGTTAGAGTGATGCAATCATGTTTACAAATGGTATTTATTAATAAGAAAGCTGAAACACAGCTTCAGCATCACAGTTCCAATGGAGAACCACATGGGTGAAGTGAAGCCGGCATTGGAATCTTAACAAATACAAGTGGCCTTACTTGAATGAGATCAAGACTCCTTACTACCCCTCCAATGTAAGAAGCACATTAATATAAATAAAACAGAACCAGATACCTGAATACAGTGAACAGATCTTCAGTGGACAGGGGGAAGGGGAGTGGGGGAGGGGGGAGGAAGAGGCAAAGAAGGGGAGCAATTTAGCCAAGAAACAAGTATGGAAGAACAATGGACATGGACAACAAGTAGGATTGACTTTGTGGGGGAGTGGGTGGGTGGGGAAGGGGACGGAGGGGAGTAAAAAGGGGATGGATGTAATATAACAACAATTAAATTAAAAAATTAAAAAGAAATAAATAATTCAAGATCTATAATTATGAGGTGATTTCATTTAATGTTTTATAGGATACTTTAAAAACCACGCATTTGGGATTCTGAGAATCTACCTTAAAAGAATGTAGTTATTGATCCTTATTCTTGAGTTACTTGGACACTGAATTGAGGAGCATGGCAAATAGACAACTTTTGCCCCCAACCCCAGTTCTTGTCAATGTTTGCAGTGAAAACATTCTTACCAGAGAGTGGTGATCATGTGTCACAATGCAAAAGACCGTATTTCCTTTGTAAAGTTTAGTCACTGGGCAGAAACTTAAGAACAAGGGAATGGGGTGGATAAGGTTGAAAAAGAAAACAAAACCCAAGATGGACAGAGACGGTGCCCTCAAAGAGCTTTTAGTCTTCAAATAAAATAATAAAGCTGCAAAGATGTAAAACGTTCCAACTACCTGCTTAATTTTTGCAAGGCTGTGGATACATTTAAAAATAATAGTATTAAAGACAAAGAATATGGTGGATAGTCTGTTCAGTGACAGCAAAGGCTCAGCCAGTCATGAGTACTGTCAGGAAGCTAATTCTGAAGACTGTGCCTTAAAGAGGCTGGCTGAAACAAAAAAGGAGTATTAAATGTGAGAATTCTACTGCTTCACATTTTTGGTTACTTGATCTGTATTTGCCAGATTCTTAAGTTGTCTAGTTTAGCTGAGGCTGTCATTTTGCTAAGACCCACCTGTATCATCTGTAGAATGGCAGAGATATCCCTTTAAGAGAGTAACTGAGAAGATTAATGAGATGATTGACTGATCATGCTCTAGTAGCCCTAGAGTTTAAAACAAGGGCCTAGGCTGTGAACATTCATGTTAGGTCCTTCTTCAAGATTTTGGTTTGAGCAAGTGGTAGAATGGAAGAAGGAAGACATGTGAGGCCTGAAACATTTCAATATATAGAGGTCAGGGAGAGGAGGAGAAGAAACAAAGCAGGTTGAGGAGGGCTGGCCATGCAGGATGAAGAACCAAGACAGATTACTGATATGCCTTTTCTTTTTCATTGACGCACCTCTCTTCATCCTGTTCTATTTCAACATATCCTAACACATTTATGTTTCCCTTGACTATAATAATTCAATAGCACTAAAATATTATAGGATGTACATTTCTTTCTCTAAAGCTAAATATTCAATAAGACCCTTTAATCATTAATCTTAGTTTGTTTACATTGTAAAACACTCAAACTTCAAAAACTTCAAAATTTTAAATTATTACATAAAATCATAGTACTTTGTAGGTTATTTGTTATCACTTATTAAGTATCAACTCTATTTCAAACACCATGTTGGTCCCCTTACATGTTTGGTATCAATTTATTCTTCACACAACTGAATTTAGAAGGTCCCCATTTTACAGACGTGGAAACTGAGGATAAAGGGATGTAGTGATTTGCCTAAGTTCTCCATGGTAGTAAACTAGACAGTAGGATTTTCTCACTTCTAAGTCCATGTTCTTAACCACTCACTGTCCTGCACAGCCTCTCTACAAACTAATTGAGATTACTGAAGAACATTACAGAATTGTCTTCTGTTGCCCTAAAATTTGGCAGTAAGACAATTAAGGCTGCTTTCAGGGATGGGGGTAGGAATCTGTAAATCAACAAATAAGGAATGAGAACAAAGATGAGTGTGAGAAGCTGAAATGGCCCTTGGAACAGTGGAACTCCGCTATCTGTTTCAAGCTGTTAGTACATCAGAAGACCAAGCCAGGATTAAAGGGATTAGTCCCTGATTATAGGTTATAGAGAAGCTTCATGGAGGCAATGTTGACAGGGTCCATCTGGAGGCAGGAAGAGCTGCTGAGGCAAAGACCTCAGCGTTCACAGGACAAAGACAGTCTGCGCCAACTGGTGGTATTGGGCCTTCAAACATTCACTCTAACCACATTTCACACTTACTAAGCAGTCTTCTGATTATGATTTGCTTTTCCATGAAGGGTGGAACAGAAGCAGAAAATGTGCTGACCATGTGGACTTTGAATATCCATCTGGTCTCTTTGACAGCAATTTCTCTTTGTAAAATAACAGATCCACTCCACCATAGAATTTGCTGATCATTTGGACTCTGTTTATCTCACTGCCTGTGATCATCATTCCTCATTTTAAATTAATAGACTGTCTTCGCATTGGAAGAAAAAAAATGCTGATCACATGGACCTGGAGTGTTCCGGTTCCTGTCACACTCATTTCCTTTTGCAAATTAATCAACTGGCATTCAGGTTATATGATCCCTTCGTAAGGATCAGTCCTAAGAAGTGGTGGTTTTTAGGCTGATTATATCAAGAGGTCCTTGGTTAGAAGGCCTCCCAGCTCAGTTGGGTGACTCGCTCATCCTCATTTGTCCAGGACTATCTTAGTTTTAGCACTAAAAATCCCACAGCTTGGGAACCCCCACTAATTCCAGAAAACCAGGACAGACTGCTTTAGACTGTCTTAGTTTTTAAAAATGGAAAGTTTTAGATCCCAGGAAGCCCCCGAGCCAGGCAAACTGTGATCATTGACTATTCTATAGCCTACCCACTTGGTGAGGAAAACTCAACATCACCACATAGCTGAGAAAGAGCCAAAGTGCTTCAGAAATTACCTATACCAGGTCTGTTCTGGAAATAGTGGCTGTCTGAACTGTTTTAGTTACATTGACATTGGCTCAGTAATCTCAGGACAGAGCTCATATATGCCAAACTCAAGTTTCATATCTAGTTTTAGAAGGACCTTGAAGCTGTTACTGTTGTATGACTTCTGGATATTACACCACAATATAATTCATGAGTATTTTGTTTCACAGCTCTTATATCTAAGATATTTTACAGGAGGCAAGCTTTTACACTAATATATAGGAGTTGATTGTTTTATTCTAGGACCGTGTTCACAATGCAGTACCTTCCTGGCTGCAGACGGTTCTCCATTTTAGATCCCAAGGCCTGTCCCAGCTGCTACATGGTGGTGCAGTATGGCCTCGAAGGTTTGCAAATGGACAGCTCCCCAACTACATTGCTGCTGTACCCCTCCCTTTAGCACCCAGAGGGAATAGGAACAGAGTGTGTTTGATAGTCACAAAAATATCCAAAGAATAAACACTCACAATTAGTTTTTATTCTATATTTCTTCCAGTTAGAACCAATTCTGCGTTAACTTCCCTGTCCCATCTCACTTATCTCACTTATCTTTTCTCTAGCATTCAACAGAGCTGACTACAATCACTTCTCCAGGCTTTTCTTCCCTCCACAACAGTTCTCTTCCCTGGCTGTTTTTCTCCTTTAAAGCTTTCTCTATATGCAACCCTTAAATGCTGGGGTTTGTTCAGGCTAACTTCCAGGACCTCTTCTCTTTGTGTGTGTGTGTGTGTGTGTGTGTATATATATATATATATATATATATATAGCCACTAGCCATGTGTGACCATTGAGCAATAAAAACATGGCTAGTCTGAATTGACTTCACCATACTAAATTTCTAAAACTTACTATGGGAAAAATAATATAAAATATTGTTTTTACATTGATTAAATTATGGAATGATAATAAAAATCCATTGAATTAAAGAAGATATTAAAACTAATCTGTTTCTTCTGACTTTTTAAATGCAACTACCAGAAAATTTAAATTTCCATACACTCACGTTGTATTTCCATTGGACAACACTGCTAGAAAGTCTTCTCTTAAATGACCTAAACAATGCTCACAAACCTTTAGATTGATAAATTCAACGTATGTATTTCCAGCTCTGAATACAAGACTCATACATCCATCTGACTTAAAAATGTATATATATATCTCCATTCGAATCTCACAAATTTCTCATACTTGACTTGTTTGAATCTTGATTATTTCCCCTTAACTTGACTCTCTTTAATTTCTCTTACTATTCCCAAGGCTCTCATCCAATAAGATGATACAAAGCTGATTTTGAAGATGGAGCCAGGTGCTGTGAACAGCCTTTAGAAGCTAGAAGAGGCAAAGGCTAGATTCTCCCTTAGAGACTCCAGATAAAACCAGCTCTGCTTACACCTCAATTTTAGCCTTGTCAGAGTCATTTTGTACTTCTGCCTTTAAAATTGTAAGCGAATAAATTTGTGTTGTTTTAAGCCATTGTTTGTGATAAAATTTTTATAGCAGTAGTAGGAAAACAATAAAAATAAAAGTACCACCCTTGTCCAACTACCCCAAGACAACCATTATCAAATCCTGTCACATCTACCTCTGATTATATTTTAAGCCGATCCATTTCTCCCTATCTCCATTGCTACAACATTAGGCTGGGTTTATTGTTATGACAACCTAACTAGTTTTTCGTTGGATTGGGTTAAAAATGGCTGCAAAGTCTCTGTCAATCCTCCCATGAAGAAGTGGAGTCTATTTCTCCTCCTTGAATTAGTGATAATCCTGGGCCACTCTGACCCATAGGACACAGTGGACCTGGCTGTGTGTAACTTCCAGGTCTGGGCCGTAGGAGAGATTTAGCTTCTGCTGACACATGCACGGACCGCTCCCCTTGGAAGCTAACCACTAAGTAAGACCTCTAATTAGCTCTGCAGAAGCTCAATGAAGCATATGAGAAGAGGTTATGTGAAGGAGCACCACAGTGCAGGATTTATGAATGAAGCTTTCGTGGGTCTTCCAGCTTAGCCAAATGAGCAGCTGAAAGCAACTAAGTGAAATGCCCAGCTGATATCTAGCTAAACTTTACCTGAATTATTGACCCACTGAAACATGACCAAACAGAATGATCGTCATTTTAAGTCTCTAAGTTTGGGGTAGTTTGTTACACAGTGATAGGTAACTCAAACACTTCTTTTCTACACATGTGACTACTCTACCACACCTGGCATGACACATAAAAGCTGACACGGTCATTTTAGTTATTCTGAGGGTCACTCCCTCACTTCCCATTGCACTTAGAAGAAACCTGAACCTCTATCTTCCATCACTCTTCCCATTGATCCCTGGAGCCCAGCCAGCAGACATCACAAACATCATTGGATATTTCAATTAGAAATGCACTTATGAATTCAATTTCTCTTTCTGCAGTATGGACTATGTGCAGACACGGAGCTAAGTGATAAGGATACAGTGAGAACTGACCGGCACAGGAGATGGATACAAAACAAGAAAAGAAACAACGGTTTTAAACATTACGAATTGTAACAAATGCTGTAAATAGAATGTACACCTGTGTGTGTGCACGCCCACGCACACATAATATTGTAATAAGGTGTACCCAATTTAAGGTGATAAGGGAAGGCTGCTCTGAGCAGATGATAACCAGGCCTTGACAGGTCTGATTAAAGGGAAAGAAACTCCACATCATTATTTCTAGATTAGGCTCTATATTTCCAGATACAACGTCTGGAAACAAAGCAAAGCCAGAACCAATGTCTAAGACAGGCCGCTCAACTCTCCCTGTTTCTGGAGTCTCAGCCATCCTGACTCCATTCATTCTGTTCATGTACCATCTTCATTTTCCTCTGCTCTCTATATTGCCTCCCTGCACAGATTCACTATCTCTACCCACACGTCCCAGTTCCCACAACCTTCCCGGAGGGTCCCTCTCTCAGGTAATCACCTCCTGAACTATTGTGTTACCTCTGTGCCAGCATGAGCATTAACTCACCACTGGTAAACCTAGACTTCAACAGTCTCAATTTTGTTGGACAGAAATTATTCACAATTACCATATTTAGGGGTTAGGTAGGGCTTCTTTATTTTTGCTCCATTCTTCTTCTACATTAACAAACACTACAATATAGCTTTTAACTAACTTAATAACCAGAGGTCTCTAGTGAAAAAAGCAGCGGGAGGTTGTTAGCATCAAAGCCACTTGGGGATGGTTTTGCAGTGGGGGCCCTGGACCCTCTAATGTTGGCCCCTTGGTACACAGAAGAGCATCTTCCCTAGCATACCAGTAATGAGTGTGTAGGAGAAATTTTCAGCTGGGAAAGATACTGCATTACTCATCACTTGCTTCTGTCATATACTCGTTCCACTGTATTCCAGGTTTGGCACAGGCAGAAGGTCACTGGGAAACCATTTTGCAAAGAGGGTTTGCTAAATTGTGATTCCAGGAATTCATATGATACAATTTCAGAGTCTCTGTTGTCCATTATTTGAGCCTTCTTTTGGATTGTCTCCAGGAGATGCATATTAACCTGTTCATGTCCACAGAAAGGTAGCAGTCTCAGAGACAGAAAATACACTAATCCAGGCAACTGGAAACTTGAGTTTTATTTCCTTTTCTTCTTCACTGTGTAGTGTGACTTTGGGCAAGATTCTCAATGTCAGAGGAAACCAAGACTAGATTTCTCATGTGTAAACAGAGAGACCAATGTATGAATCTATCCATTTATCCTTGTATTTAATCTGCCAAAGAAGATTTATCAAGCATTCATTATATGCCAGCCCCTCTGCCAAGAGGAGTAGGAATTTGAATTACTAGCTTTTGAGGGCAAGCACCTTGGTGGCAGGGACACACCACTCACAGGTGAGAGGAATGGATGGTAATTAGGCAAGTGATCCATGTTTGGAATAGAGTTTACAGTTGAAAATGAAAAGAAACTCTATGCATGCCACACAGTAGAGGACAACAGGTCCCAGTCAGGACCCACGGAGTCACTGCAGGCTGTGGAAAAGGAAGGAAGGCATGAGATAAGGTATTTTCATTTCTTTATTATTTTAACCCAGAGGTCCAGGGTCTTAACCCAGAGGTCCAGGGTAAGGACAGCCCTTGCATGGGGTTCAGGAATATAGGCTCTGGACTCAGACCTAAGCCCAATGCTTCTTGGTGATTCCATTACTTACAAGGTATAAGCTACTGGGCACACAGCTCAGTTGCCTTTCTGTGCCTCTTCTGTGAATTATGTACTACTGCACATGTTAATATAGGCAAAGCATCTAGCAAAGTTCCTGGCTTAGAGTATGGGCTAAGAAAAAGTCAGAAAGCCCTTCACACTCTCTTCCTCTTTATTTTCCCTCTTTTCAAAAGAGTCCTGCAATTCATAATCCATCTTAGGCTTTGTCCTATGTGAGAATGCTGGTATTTTAGGGATTGGGATTTATATATTTGGTGGCAGCTCACAAAGTTTCAGATGGATTAAATGCCTGAGTCAGATGCCCAGTTTTCTCTAGTGAAGTCCACTGATGCTGTGGAAAGAAAAAGCAGCAGCTCCCTGTAGCTCATATTAAAATGACTGTTTCTCAATTTAATGAGCACCGATAAGCCTTAGGAAATCGGCTTTGAGAGAAGGACTCAGGAATTTCTGAAGCCACGGCTCCTTTAGGGTTTGAAGGGCAGGGCAAAAGCCTTGAATTCAGAAAGATGGTAAAATAAGGAGGCCTGAGTAAGGTGAATACCTGCTCAGTGCACGAGGGATGAGCAGCCTGTCCCCCTGCTCTGTCCTAGATGCAGAGAAGCAGCCTCCCAGCTGCTGTCCTCTGGCTGACTTGTCATCAAACCACATTGGTAGCCAATCAGTCCTGTGCCTACTTTGCATGATGTCATCTCTGAACAGTAGGAGCTCCCTAAAGCTATTGCAGACATCCCGCACCTGCCTGTGTCACATCCTTGCAGCCACTCTGATTTCAGTGGCAGCTGCACTGGGCAGTTCTTTGTGAGCACAGACGCCCTGGGGTCTCCCAGGGACCCTCCCTAAGCTCCTGTGATTGCAAGTCAATCTGCATAGGATTTCCTAGGGCACACAAGGAACTTGTTCTGAGCATGAGGCAGTTGATACTCCCTGGGTAACCTCTGTATCCATGAAGAATAAGGAGCCTGAGGACAGAGGCTCCAGCAGGTCCATTTTTCAGGTGGATGATTCTGGGAGAGCCCTGCTGTTGCCCAGGGTTTTCAAAGCTACTGGTAGAACTGAAGAAACGAGCTGTTGCCTACAGGAACGACTTCCATAACACATGATCCAATTGGCTTTTTCTCCTTCCTAGTCTCTCTCCCCTTCACCCACTTTTGCTTCCTGGGACTACCTCCCAACAAAGACCCTGCACTCCTTTCATTGCCTCAGGAAATGGGAAGCCCAAACTAAGGCAAGTGCACTCCACCCAGTGGTGCCTCCACCTCTGAGTGAGAATGGATTAACGCATAGCAAGAGGTGCTAACAGGAAGGAGAAAAGCAAACTAAAGAAAGAAAATATCCTTACAAAGCTTTGGTAGAGTCCTAGAGAGACATAACCTCATCACCAGGCAGTTTCTCTGAGTTGGTGCCCTGTCATTCTTCTCTGACTGTACTTTTGTTTTTAGGACCAGCCCAGATGCTGACTTCAGAAGCTTTCTAGTTTGTAATGTGCTCTATAAGACCCTCTTTTTGGTTGCTCTTTTCTGCATGTCCAATTCCATTTCTTCAGGAGACACTTAACCAAGAATGTCATTACCATGGAAATTCATTATTATCTTCCCCACACTTGGTCAGGGAGCTCAGGCAAGGAGACTGGCTCCCGAGCCTCCCCCCCCACCCGCCCCCCGCCCCGCCCTGTCCTCCTGGCAGCCAGACCACCCACCCGAGCGTGCCACCCACAGCTGGAATGCTGACAGGAGCATGTGTCAGAACAAACACCTCTGTAATTTGTGAAGTCACAAGAAAGCATGCATTGGGAAATAAAGCAATAAATTAGTAGACATCCACATTTAACACACAAATATAGCAGCAGATGATCAGGAAAGGATAAAGATTTTACTAGAAGAATTTGGCCAGTGGCACCCAGGAGAAACCCAACTAGAATTAAACAGAGGCTCTGTTACATGGGCCTCTTTATTTGTTGAATGAAGTAGAACCTAATTTTTCTATTACATGGTAAAGATGAAAAAAAGTTGTCAGAGGGCTTTGAAAAAGGGAAGTGATTAAAGTCACACCTCATACCTGATACACAGCTCTTAACTGACAAAGTACAACAAAGTAAATTTGTACTTAGGGCTAAAAAATATTATTTAATGTTTAATTACTGATTTAGTAATTTTGCATTTTTAAGGCAATAAATATTTCCTGGAGTTACAAAAGAATTTTAATTTTAAAATGAAGTTGCTTGTGAGCCATAATAATCTAAGAGGTGCTTTTTAGAAGTTATTTTATAATACTTCCTATACTCAATTTTAAGTCTCTAAAAATTAGGGATGCATCTTACAATTGATGATAACAAAGGACTGTGTTCAAATTTACGTGGCAGTATTTTCTTTCCTTGTAGTATCAAAAATACAGGCACGCTGATTCACACTTCGTCTGCTTCTGGAGTGAAAGGAGATTTTTATCTCTAGAGGTTTAAAATCAGCATTGTCAGGTTTCAAGAAGATTCAAGTCTAATAATCTTTGGTATTAATTGGAGTATTTATCCATTTATATTCATAGGTCCTCATGTGATTTTTCTGTACTCCACTCTATTTTAACAAATCATCTCATTTTGAATAGATCCTGTTTGTATTATCCTAATATGCATGTATCTTCTGAGACTGTCTAAAAATGAGGGCACATAGAGGGTAGAGAAAGGAAGACTGGGTCCTGTGATACCCACTGAGCCTGTACATTAAGCTCATGACAACTGTTTATCTCCTATAGTAAGTGACAGTTAAAGCCAGAACTCCCTCCCCTGAGCATTTTAACTGTGAGTACCATATTAAGACTTGTCTGTGGTCATTCCTTTAAGGGTATTTAAGTAAGTATTTAGTACTTACTATTAACCACGTTCCAGGCATGGTTCTAAGAACCTGACATGCATTATCTCATTCAAGTCTCATGTTAACTTTGGTGGTAAGTACCATTTTTATTTTCATTTCACAGAAAAACTTGAGACTTAAAAAGGTAAAAAGACTCAGAACTTGCAGTGAAAATGGTGGCCTAGGTAAACACAGCTTACCTCTTTGCACAACCGCCTCAAAATTACAAATAAAATACAGAATAACCATCACTCAGAGCCATCTGAAATTGAGTTAAATGGAAGTCTGACAATAACGGAATTAAAGAAACCATATCCATTCAGACTGGCAGAAGGGGCAGAGATGCAGAATGCGCTGGTCCCATTTCCACATGTGGTGGATAAAAATTCAGGAGGGATACCTCAGAAGTTAGGAGTCCCAGCCCCATACTAGGCCCCCAGCCCACAGTTCCAGTGCCAGAAAGAAAAGTTCCCATAACTTTTGGCTGCAAAAACAAGCCGGGATTGAGTCAGTGGAAGACATTTCTAAAGTCCCAAGCAGTTTCTCTTAAAGAACCTATATATGTTGACTAAATATGGGACTAAATATGGGACTAAAACTCATTCCCTTTGAGAATGTAGGCTGGTGCAGCCACTGTGGAAAACAATATGGGATTTCCTTAAAAAACTAAAAATGGAACTGCCTTTTGATCCAGCAATTCCACTACTTGGACTATACCCAAAGAATCCTGAAACACCAATTCATAAGAACCTATGTACACTTATGTTCATAGCAGCACTATTTACAATAGCCAAGTGCTGGAAACAGCCTAAGTGCCCATCAGTGGATGATTGGATCAAAAAACTTTGGTACATTTACACAATGGAATTCTATATAGCAGAAAGAAAGAAGGAAC